>OX387430.1:6761562-7361562 GCA_947563755.1 Lochmaea crataegi
GAGTCATGAAATTTTCGAAAATCCACTTTTCAAAACAAAAAATACTCATAACTCGACTAATAGGAAAGATAGAACGTTCTAGTCTTCACCAATCGATAGAGGGGACAATTTTACATATTTTAGTTAATTTTGAGTCGATATTGCCAAGGATTAGGGGAGTTAGAAAAAAGCAATTTGATTCGCCAAATATTTCCATACCTACCCCTTTGTTCTAAATTTTCGACAAAAAAATTATAAAAAATGCTAAAAATTCGTAAAGAGGGGTTTTTTTGGCCAAAAAATCGACTGGCACAATCAGTTTTGTGATAAAATAATTATTTCGCCTTCAAATAGAGTCATGAAATTTTCGAAAATCCACTTTTCAAAACAAAAAATACTCATAACTCGACTAATAGGAAAGATAGAACGTTCTAGTCTTCACCAATCGATAGAGGGGACAATTTTACATATTTTAGTGAATTTAGAGTTCATATTTCCAAGGATTATGGGAGTTAGAAAAAATCAATTTGTATCGCAAAATATTTCCATAGCTACCCCCTTTGTTCTAAATTTTCGACAAAAAAATTATAAAAAATGCTAAAAATTCGTAGAGAGGGGTTTTTTTGGCCAAAAAATCGACAGGCACAATCAGTTTTGTGATAAAATCATTATTTCGCCTTCAAATAGAGTCATGACATTTTCGAAAATCCACTTTTCAAAACAAAAAATACTCATAACTCGACTAATAGGAAAGATAGAACGTTCTAGTCTTCACCAATCGATAGAGGGGACAATTTTACATCTTTTGGTGAATTTTGAGTCCATATTTCCAAGGATTATGGGAGTTAGAAAAAATCAATTTGTATCGCAAAATATTTCCATGTTCTAAATTTTCGACAAAAAAATTATAAAAAATGCTAAAAATTCGTAAAGAGGGGTTTTTTTGGCCAAAAAATCGACTGGCACAATCAGTTTTGTGATAAAATCATTATTTCGCCTTCAAATAGAGTCATGAAATTTTCGAAAATCCACTTTTCAAAACAAAAAATACTCATAACTCGACAAATAGGAAAGATAGAACGTTCTAGTCTTCACCAATCGATAGAGGGGACAATTTTACATATTTTAGTGTATTTTGAGTCCATATTTCCAAGGATTATGGGAGTTAGAAAAAATCAATTTGTATCGCAAAATATTTCCATAGCTACCCCCTTTGTTCTAAATTTTCGACAAAAAAATTATAAAAAATGCTAAAAATTCGTAAAGAGGGGTTTTTTTGGCCAAAAAATCGACTGGCACAATCAGTTTTGTGATAAAATCATTATTTCGCCTTCAAATGGAGTCATGAAAATTTCGAAAATCCACTTTTCAAAACAAAAAATACTCATAACTCGACTAATAGGAAAGATAGAACGTTCTAGTCTTCACCAATCGATAGAGGGGACAATTTTACATCTTTTGGTGAATTTTGAGTCCATATTTCCAAGGATTATGGGAGTTAGAAAAAATCAATTTGTATCGCAAAATATTTCCATAGCTACCCCCTTTGTTCTAAATTTTCGACAAAAAAATTATAAAAAATGCTAAAAATTCGTAAAGAGGGGTTTTTTTGGCCAAAAAATCGACTGGCACAATCAGTTTTGTGATAAAATCATTATTTCGCCTTCAAATAGAGTCATGAAATTTTCGAAAATCCACTTTTCAAAACAAAAAATACTCATAACTCGACAAATAGGAAAGATAGAACGTTCTAGTCTTCACCAATCGATAGAGGGGACAATTTTACATATTTTATTGAATTTTGAGTCCATATTTCCAAGGATTATGGGAGTTAGAAAAAATCAATTTGTATCGCAAAATATTTCCATAGCTACCCCCTTTGTTCTAAATTTTCGACAGAAAAATTATAAAAAATGCTAAAAATTCGTAAAGAGGGGTTTTTTGGCCAAAAAATCGACTGGCACAATCAGTTTTGTGATAAAATCATTATTTCGCCTTCAAATGAAGTCATGAAAATTTCGAAAATCCACTTTTCAAAACAAAAAATAATCATAACTCGACTAATAGGAGAGATAGAACGTTCTAGTCTTGACCAATCGATAGAGGGGACAATTTTACATCTTTTGGTGAATTTTGAGTCCATATTTCCAAGGATTATGGGAGTTAGAAAAAATCAATTTGTATCGCAAAATATTTCTATGGCTACCCCCTTTGTTCTAAATTTTCGACAAAAAAATTATAAAAAATGCTAAAAATTCGTAAAGAGGGGTTTTTTTGGCCAAAAAAATGACTGGCACAATCAGTTTTGTGATAAAATCATTATTTCGCCTTCAAATAGAGTCATGAAATTTTCGAAAATCCACTTTTCAAAACAAAAAATACTCATAACTCGACAAATAGGAAAGATAGAACGTTCTAGTCTTGACCAATCGATAGAGGGGACAATTTTACATCTTTTGGTGAATTTTGAGTCCATATTTCCAAGGATTATGGGAGTTAGAAAAAATCAATTTGTATCGCAAAATATTTCCATAGCTACCCCCTTTGTTCTAAATTTTCGACAAAAAAATTATAAAAAATGCTAAAAATTCGTAAAGAGGGGTTTTTTTGGCCAAAAAAATGACTGGCACAATCAGTTTTGTGATAAAATCATTATTTCGCCTTCAAATAGAGTCATGAAATTTTCGAAAATCCACTTTTCAAAACAAAAAATACTCATAACTCGACAAATAGGAAAGATAGAACGTTCTAGTCTTGACCAATCGATAGAGGGGACAATTTTACATATTTTAGTGAATTTTGAGTCCATATTTCCAAGGATTATGGGAGTTCGAAAAAATCAATTTGTATCGCAAAATATTTCCATAGCTACCCCCTTTGTTCTAAATTTTCGACAAAAAAATTATAAAAAATGCTAAAAATTCGTAAAGAGGGGTTTTTTTGGCAAAAAATCGACTGGCACAATCAGTTTTGTGATAAAATCATTATTTCGCCTTCAAATAGAGTCATGAAATTTTCGAAAATCCACTTTTCAAAACAAAAAATACTCATAACTCGACAAATAGGAAAGATAGAACGTTCTAGTCTTCACCAATCGATAGATGGGACAATTTTACATATTTTATTGAATTTTGAGTCCATATTTCCAAGGATTATGGGAGTTAGAAAAAATCAATTTGTATCGCAAAATATTTCCATAGCTACCCCCTTTGTTCTAAATTTTCGACAAAAAAATTATAAAAAATGCTAAAAATTCGTAAAGAGGGGTTTCTTTGGCCTAAAAATCGACTGGCACAATCAGTTTTGTGATAAAATCATTATTTCGCCTTCAAATGAAGTCATGAAAATTTCGAAAATCCACTTTTCAAAACAAAAAATAATCATAACTCGACTAATAGGAGAGATAGAACGTTCTAGTCTTGACCAATCGATAGAGGGGACAATTTTACATCTTTTGGTGAATTTTGACTCCATATTTCCAAGGATTATGGGAGTTAGAAAAAATCAATTTGTATCGCAAAATATTTCCATAGCTACCCCCTTTGTTCTAAATTTTCGACAAAAAAATTATAAAAAATGCTAAAAATTCGTAAAGAGGGGTTTTTTTGGCCAAAAAAATGACTGGCACAATCAGTTTTGTGATAAAATCATTATTTCGCTTTCAAATAGAGTCATGAAATTTTCGAAAATCCACTTTTCAAAACAAAAAATACTCATAACTCGACAAATAGGAAAGATAGAACGTTCTAGTCTTGACCAATCGATAGAGGGGACAATTTTACATATTTTAGTGAATTTTGAGTCCATATTTCCAAGGATTATGGGAGTTAGAAAAAATCAATTTGTATCGCAAAATATTTCCAATTTCCAATATTTCCCCCTTTGTTCTAAATTTTCGACAAAAAAATTATAAAAAATGCTAAAAATTCGTAAAGAGGGGTTTTTTTGGCCAAAAAATCGACTGGCACAATCAGTTTTGTGATAAAATCATTATTTCGCCTTCAAATAGAGTCATGAAATTTTCGAAAATCCACTTTTCAAAACAAAAAATACTCATAACTCGACTAATAGGAAAGATAGAACGTTCTAGTCTTCACCAATCGATAGAGGGGACAATTTTACATATTTTAGTGAATTTTGAGTCCATATTTCCAAGGATTATGGGAGTTAGAAAAAATCAATTTGTATCGCAAAATATTTCCATAGCTACCCCCTTTGTTCTAAATTTTCGACAAAAAAATTATAAAAAATGCTAAAAATTCGTAAAGAGGGGTTTTTTGGCCAAAAAATCGACTGGCACAATCAGTTTTGTGATAAAATCATTATTTCGCCTTCAAATAGAGTCATGAAATTTTCGAAAATCCACTTTTCAAAACAAAAAATACTCATAACTCGACAAATAGGAAAGATAGAACGTTCTAGTCTTCACCAAACGATAGAGGGGACAATTTTACATATTTTATTGAATTTTGAGTCCATATTTCCAAGGATTATGGGAGTTAGAAAAAATCAATTTGTATCGCAAAATATTTCCATAGCTACCCCCTTTGTTCTAAATTTTCGACAAAAAAATTATAAAAAATGCTAAAAATTCGTAAAGAGGGGTTTTTTTGGCCAAAAAATCGACAGGCACAATCAGTTTTGTGATAAAATCATTATTTCGCCTTCAAATAGAGTCATGAAATTCTCGAAAATCCACTTTTCAAAACAAAAAATACTCGTAACTCGACAAATAGGAAAGAAAGAACGTTCTAGTCTTCACCAATCGATAGAGGGGACAATTTTACATATTTTAGTGAATTTTGAGTCTATATTTCCAAGGATTATGGGAGTTAGAAAAAATCAATTTGTATCGCAAAATATTTCCATAGCTACCCCCTTTGTTCTAAATTTTCGACAAAAAAATTATAAAAAATGCTAAAAATTCGTAAAGAGGGGTTTTTTTGGCCAAAAAAATGACTGGCACAATCAGTTTTGTGATAAAATCATTATTTCGCCTTCAAATAGAGTCATGAAATTTTCGAAAATCCACTTTTCAAAACAAAAAATACTCATAACTCGACAAATAGGAAAGATAGAACGTTCTAGTCTTGACCAATCGATAGAGGGGACAATTTTACATATTTTAGTGAATTTTGAGTCCATATTTCCAAGGATTATGGGAGTTCGAAAAAATCAATTTGTATCGCAAAATATTTCCATAGCTACCCCCTTTGTTCTAAATTTTCGACAAAAAAATTATAAAAAATGCTAAAAATTCGTAAAGAGGGGTTTTTTTGGCAAAAAATCGACTGGCACAATCAGTTTTGTGATAAAATCATTATTTCGCCTTCAAATAGAGTCATGAAATTTTCGAAAATCCACTTTTCAAAACAAAAAATACTCATAACTCGACAAATAGGAAAGATAGAACGTTCTAGTCTTGACCAATCGATAGAGGGGACAATTTTACATATTTTAGTGAATTTTGAGTCCATATTTCCAAGGATTATGGGAGTTCGAAAAAATCAATTTGTATCGCAAAATATTTCCATAGCTACCCCCTTTGTTCTAAATTTTCGACAAAAAAATTATAAAAAATGCTAAAAATTCGTAAAGAGGGGTTTTTTTGGCAAAAAATCGACTGGCACAATCAGTTTTGTGATAAAATCATTATTTCGCCTTCAAATAGAGTCATGAAATTCTCGAAAATCCACTTTTCAAAACAAAAAATACTCGTAACTCGACAAATAGGAAAGAAAGAACGTTCTAGTCTTCACCAATCGATAGAGGGGACAATTTTACATATTTTAGTGAATTTTGAGTCTATATTTCCAAGGATTATGGGAGTTAGAAAAAATCAATTTGTATCGCAAAATATTTCCATTTCCCTTTGTTCTAAATTTTCGACAAAAAAATTATAAAAAATGCTAAAAATTCGTAAAGAGGGTTTTTTTTGGCCAAAAAATCGACAGGCTCAATCAGTTTTGTGATAAAATCATTATTTCGCCTTCAAATAGAGTCATGAAGTTTTCGAAAATCCACTTTTCAAAACAAAAAATACTCATAACTCGACAAATAGGAAAGAAAGAACGTTCTAGTCTTCACCAATCGATAGAGGGGACAATTTTACATATTTTAGTGAATTTTGAGTTCATATTTCCAAGGATTATGGGAGTTAGAAAAAATCAATTTGTATCGCAAAATATTTCCATACCTACCCCTTTGTTCTAAATTTTCGACAAAAAAATTATAAAAAATGCTAAAAATTCGTAAAGAGGGGTTTTTTTGGCCAAAAAATCGACAGGCACAATCAGTTTTGTGATAAAATCATTATTTCGCCTTCAAATAGAGTCATGAAATTCTCGAAAATCCACTTTTCAAAACAAAAAATACTCATAACTCGACAAATAGGAAAGAAAGAACGTTCTAGTCTTCACCAATCGATAGAGGGGACAATTTTACATATTTTAGTGAATTTTGAGTTCATATTTCCAAGGATTATGGGAGTTAGAAAAAATCAATTTGTATCGCAAAATATTTCCATACCTACCCCTTTGTTCTAAATTTTCGACAAAAAAATTATAAAAAATGCTAAAAATTCGTAAAGAGGGGTTTTTTTGGCCAAAAAATCGACTGGCACAATCAGTTTTGTGATAAAATCATTATTTCGCCTTCAAATAGAGTCATGAAATTCTCGAAAATCCACTTTTCAAAACAAAAAATACTCATAACTCGACAAATAGGAAAGAAAGAACGTTCTAGTCTTCACCAATCGATAGAGGGGACAATTTTACATATTTTAGTGAATTTTGAGTCTATATTTCCAAGGATTATGGGAGTTAGAAAAAATCAATTTGTATCGCAAAATATTTCCATCGACAAAAAAATTATAAAAAATGCTAAAAATTCGTAGAGAGGGGTTTTTTTGGCCAAAAAATCGACAGGCACAATCAGTTTTGTGATAAAATCATTATTTCGCCTTCAAATAGAGTCATGAAATTTTCGAAAATCCACTTTTCAAAACAAAAAATACTCATAACTCGACTAATAGGAAAGATAGAACGTTCTAGTCTTCACCAATCGATAGAGGGGACAATTTTACATATTTTAGTTAATTTTGAGTCGATATTGCCAAGGATTAGGGGAGTTAGAAAAAAGCAATTTGATTCGCCAAATATTTCCATACCTACCCCTTTGTTCTAAATTTTCGACAAAAAAATTATAAAAAATGCTAAAAATTCGTAAAGAGGGGTTTTTTTGGCCAAAAAATCGACTGGCACAATCAGTTTTGTGATAAAATAATTATTTCGCCTTCAAATAGAGTCATGAAATTTTCGAAAATCCACTTTTCAAAACAAAAAATACTCATAACTCGACTAATAGGAAAGATAGAACGTTCTAGTCTTCACCAATCGATAGAGGGGACAATTTTACATATTTTAGTGAATTTAGAGTTCATATTTCCAAGGATTATGGGAGTTAGAAAAAATCAATTTGTATCGCAAAATATTTCCATAGCTACCCCCTTTGTTCTAAATTTTCGACAAAAAAATTATAAAAAATGCTAAAAATTCGTAGAGAGGGGTTTTTTTGGCCAAAAAATCGACAGGCACAATCAGTTTTGTGATAAAATCATTATTTCGCCTTCAAATAGAGTCATGACATTTTCGAAAATCCACTTTTCAAAACAAAAAATACTCATAACTCGACTAATAGGAAAGATAGAACGTTCTAGTCTTCACCAATCGATAGAGGGGACAATTTTACATATTTTAGTGAATTTTGAGTTCATATTTCCAAGGATTATGGGAGTTAGAAAAAATCAATTTGTATCGCAAAATATTTCCATAGCTACCCCCTTTGTTCTAAATTTTCGACAAAAAAATTATAAAAAATGCTAAAAATTCGTAGAGAGGGGTTTTTTTGGCCAAAAAATCGACAGGCACAATCAGTTTTGTGATAAAATCATTATTTCGCCTTCAAATAGAGTCATGAAATTTTCGAAAATCCACTTTTCAAAACAAAAAATACTCATAACTCGACTAATAGGAAAGATAGAACGTTCTAGTCTTCACCAATCGATAGAGGGGACAATTTTACATATTTTAGTGAATTTTGAGTTCATATTTCCAAGGATTATGGGAGTTAGAAAAAATCAATTTGTATCGCAAAATATTTCCATAGCTACCCCCTTTGTTCTAAATTTTCGACAAAAAAATTATAAAAAATGCTAAAAATTCGTAAAGAGGGGTTTTTTTGGCCAAAAAATCGACAGGCACAATCAGTTTTGTGATAAAATCATCATTTCGCCTTCAAATAGAGTCATGAAATTTTCGAAAATCCACTTTTCAAAACAAAAAATACTCATAACTCGACAAATAGGAAAGATAGAACGTTCTAGTCTTCACCAATCGATAGAGGGGACAATTTTACATATTTTAGTGAATTTTGAGTTCATATTTCCAAGGATTATGGGAGTTAGAAAAAATCAATTTGTATCGCAAAATATTTCCATAGCTACCCCCTTTGTTCTAAATTTTCGACAAAAAAATTATAAAAAATGCTAAAAATTCGTAAAGAGGGGTTTTTTGGCCAAAAAATCGACAGGCACAATCAGTTTTGTGATAAAATCATTATTTCGCCTTCAAATAGTCATGAAATTTTCGAAAATCCACTTTTCAAAACAAAAAATACTCATAACTCGACTAATAGGAAAGATAGAACGTTCTAGTCTTCACCAATCGATAGAGGGGACAATTTTACATATTTTAGTGAATTTTGAGTCCATATTTCCAAGGATTATGGGAGTTAGAAAAAAGCAATTTGTATCGCAAAATATTTCCATACCTACCCCTTTGTTCTAAATTTTCGACAAAAAAAAATAAAAGATGCTAGAAATTCGTAAAGAGGGGTTTTTTTATGCCGAAAAATCGATTGGCACAATCAGTTTTTTGATAAAATCATTATTTCGCCTTCAAATAGAGTCATGAAATGTTCAAAACAAAAAATGCCCCATAACTCGACTAATTGGAGAGATAGAACGTTCTAGTTTTCACCAATCGACTCGGGGGAAAATTTTACATATCTGACTGGATTTTGAGTCGATATTTCCAAGCATTAAGGGATCTAGAAAAAAGCAAGTTATATCGCGAAATATTTCCAAGACCAATCTACTGGGAACAAAATTCACAGGACCGTAACCCAAAGGGTTTCCAAAGTAAAATCACTGAAAAAAAAGCGTAACTCCTACAATTCAACCAGTAGTGGCGTTAGGGTAGGGCGCGGTTGGGCGATCGTCTAGGGCGCCTATCGCTCATAGTTCGAGGTCTACTTACTCGTAAACTCTCTAAATTAACGAAAAAATCTTAATGTTGGCAACACTTAAATGGAACGCAGTATTCAATCTGTTCGATCGGAGCACTGCATGCAGTTGCTACAATATAGTGTAAAAGTTTTTGTATAATAGTGTTACAAAAATTGATCATTACAAAATGTCTGAACACGTTGATCATATCAAAAAGAAACCATCTGGGTCAAAATATAGAAAACGGAAAACGGAAAAAGAGAAGGAATTTCAAAGAACAAAAAAGTTCATGAATGTCGATAAATATATGACAACAAAAAATGAAGACCTGAATATGACCTCTACATCTAGAATGGAAATGAATGTATCGTTAGCGGAGCCTCTATCTGATAAGTCAGATCAGATGATTGGAGATGGTGGACAAAGTTTCCCAAAGTGAGGTGACAAGTTGTGATACAATTACAAATGCTGCTCAGGATAACTCCATTGGTGATGTACAACAAATACAAATTCTAGATAACGTTAGTACTGTTGTCCCGAATATATCAGATCCAGCCACTTGGCCAGTCACTCGAAATATCAAAATTATTGATCATTTAATGAATAGTGGCCCAGAGCAAACTCACATTGATGATATCCGAAGAATGATAGAGGCCGACATTTCTCTAATTCTCATTTCACAAAAAAACTTGCAAACAATGAAACAATTCAGCGTCATTGGTTAATTTACTTCGTTTCTAAGGATCGAGTTTATTGTTTTTGTTGTCGACTCATTGATAGTAGCTCAACGTCGAACTTAGTATCTGAAGGGCATAACAACTGGAAAAACTTGTCTGAAATGTTAAAAATTCATGAAAATAGCACTTCTCATAAGAAGTTTTACCTTTCATGGATTGATGATGAACTTCGATTGCCAAGAGCAACATTTGATTAGAAAGGAAACTACAAGATGGAATAATGTTTTGTCTAGATTGATGCAAGAATAAGCAGTGTTAAAGCAGTCAGTTATCAAATAGTGCCATCCATGATGCTTTAATTACTTTGGCCATTGAAACTCAGAAAACTGATGTTCAAGTGTCTCATGAGGCTACTACTCTAGCCGAACAGCTAAAAGATTTCAGCTTCATAGTTTCATTGGTTGTTTGGTATGACATACTTTTTCAAATAAATATCGTAAGTAAATTTCTACAATCAATAGACATGGATCTCGGTAAATGTACAAAAATGTTGAAAAAATTGCTGCAATTTCTTGGAAGACTATAGAAATACAGGTTTTAAAAGCGCTATTTTAAATGCAAAGGAATCGGCCGAAGAACTAGAAATTGAACCTATTTTTAGAGCTACAACAAGAATTCGATATGTTAAACGTTAAGCTGGTGAAATTCCAGAAAAAAAATTTGAGGTTTAATTTTTCAACTTTCTTTTGGACACCATATTAATTTCAGTCAATGAAAGGTTCGAACAGTTAAATGAGTACTCGGAATCTTGATCTTTTTATACAATATTAAACAGATTCCGGAAAAACCCGACCTTGTCAAACTCTGTGGTGATTTCCAATTAGAATTAATTGTAGACTCTAAATCAGAAATAGATGGTTGTATGTTGTGTGATGAACTCGTAAGTCTGATATCGTTTTTGCCTGATCAGAATGGGGTTACTCCTATTTTTGTTTCAAATTTCATCAAATATCGCAACTTAAGAACTGTATTCAAATGTATGGATAGCATTGCGAATATTATTGACTATACCTGAAACGGTTGCTAATGGGGATATTTTGACTTGCTATAATGGAGAATGTCCACTAAATAAATCGATCAGGATCTACAAATTTACCGATATTTTTTTCTATTTTCACTCATTAATGGCGGTATGCACCGATTATAGTACTAAACCCGTTTAACTAAACTGGTTTAAACAGTTAAGCGCGCCCTTAATGTTGCCTTGGTATGCACCGAACGAAGTTTAGTTCAACCTGAAAAATGTTTAACAACGTCGAAAAATGTAGGGACGTTTTTGTGTGAAAAACGTTCGTTGGTGACAATGCTTGACGTTATTTGAGTTTTGAGTACTTTCGTTTACAGTTACAGTCGTGGCAGTTGTTATTTTGAATTCTGAATTATAACTCGCCCAGTGTAAGATGCCATTTGAGCGAACAAAAAGTAACAGACACTGCTTGAATAAAGATAGATATATTGAGCGGACTACTCTCGTACGACCCTCGCACTTTGCTTCAACATAGTCGTAGGTACACGTAATATTTATAATAATATTTAATTCTTTGTTATAATTATTGGTATATTACCTGAATTGTGGGTTCATAAATAATCACACTTTACTTAAATATTTTTAAATAAGATATTAACGATTACAATAAATTACTAAATAAAATGAAAAATCCTTAAAAGATAAAAACAAAAGATTATTCACTAAGTTAATAAGTTCCTTCGATGTCTTCAAAATTTAAAATTCTGGTTAAACTACCATCTTCAGCATGACTGCCTTCAGAAAAAAGAGTCACCATCCTCACTAGCATCATCTTTTATGTCGGTGATAAACTCATCTATGATTTGATCTAGTAGAGGTTCCTTTTCCATGTGTTCCTTTTCAAATTTTTGTGCATGATCGCACCTTGATTTCCACATTCCCACTGAAAAATTCTTAAAGAATTCGTCGCAATAGCCAGCAACTTTGTTAAAATTGAAACCTACGTTTTTTTCAGCAGCATAGTGTTTCATTGCACTCCAGACTAATTCGATAGGATTTAATTCGGGGTGATATGGAGGCAATCGTAGAACATCAAACCCATGCGACATTATTCATTCATCGATACAAAAACGTTTGTATTTGGGTTTATATGTGTTGATAATTGCATATAATTGTGGTTTTAGCAAATTGTCGTCTTTCCCTCAACCACTGTTGCATTTCTAGTTTCTTTGTTGAAGATGTTGGCATATTTTCCGCAAGTTTGTTGTGGTAAGATGCATTATCCAGTACAACAACACCTCCCATGGACAAATTTGGTAATAGGTGTTCTTTTAGCCATTTTTGGAAATTTTCAAAGTTCATCTCGTCATGATAGTCTCCAGATTTAGTAGTCGATTTCCAACGGACATAATATGCATCTGGAACAAAGCCTGCATTTATTATTATCATACGAGGTCCTTTGCTCGTAGGATTCATGAGCCCTAAAGTGCTACTGTTGCTCCATGCTTGGCCATGAGTATGACTAAACGAATATAAGTTTCATCCGTATATACAAAAATTATTGTTCTTCCGTTTTCCCTAAATTGTTTAATTTTTCTTAAAAATTCAGGTCTTTTACCGTAACTAAAAACTACTATAATATATAAATACTAGATTACTGCGATATTAACCGTTTGCGGTAAAAACAGAGACTGGGGTCCTCCATTTCAGCGAGTCTCGAGCGATCGAATGTTCTACCGCGCATCTCAGAAGTCCAAAGTCCAAGTACCAACTTACACTGGGCGAGTTATACATGTATTTCATTGATAAAACCTGCAATAGTTTAAATAATAAGAATCAACACCTTTTTCTTGACAGTCACCTCATCAAATCTAATCAACCTTTCATGAGAGATTGACATGTTACCCAAGTGTCAAAAAGAACAGTTTAAAGTTAAACCTCCGTTTAATGTTAAACTGGTTCAACTTCCATAAATTACCAACTCAGTATTTTAAACTAGTTTATTGCATAAACCAGTTTAAGTGTAAACGGTGCATACAGCCATAAATAGTCAAAATACCAAACATTTTTTGGATTTATGCAATGTTGCCAAGTTACTTTTACATTTCTGGGATTCACGGATTTTACATAATATCTAGCTACTAGCTCCTATTTCTTTCAGTTGATCAATAATTAGTTTTAAAAAGTATTTTGAAATATTGAACTTACCTTAATCTTAGGGTTGTTGTAGCAAGCATCGAATCTAACAGCGTACCCTACAGTATCTTGTTGTACTATTGTGCCCGTTTCGTCAGCTACTCTGTTAGCCAAAGAAATGGCGGCCACTCTTCTAGGCTCGCATACGCCTATTTGATTCGGCCATTCTGCTTCTATTAGGTACTGCGGAAGAAGAGAAAAAAGAGGTTGTGAGGTAAAAGTAAAAGGCGATGATTCAGTTATGTTTTGCTGCTTTTTTTATTGTTGTTGTTTCGTAAATAGTATGGAGAGAGAAGAGGAAGATATATGATTAATTTTTGAAGTGAAAACTTCTTTAGACGTGTTGAGCACTTTTTTTGGGTGAAGAAAAAACATGGATTTTTCGTTATCGTCACGAATTTATGCAACAATGAAGCGTATATAGTGTTGCATAAATCATTGTCACGCTTTCCATGAGTATAATGTGTACTTTTTTTTGTTAAAAATTCCATTTACGATGGACTTACGATAAAAATTTTTTTATTAGTGTTTTCACTTCTGTCAGCTGTCCTATGACTAGACTCTACGTTTTTTTGGGAGTACTTAGGACACTATATTTTGACTTTTTCTCTAGATTGTTTTTCATTGGAAAAATAGTATAGCAACGGCATCTTTTCTACTAAGAAAAAAGTTACCTGCAATTACCTTGTCACATGTGATTTTTACAGCGACAAAATTTACCAGGATTACTCACCGGTCACTGCGGTTGTGCATGGAATCTTTGAATGTGAAGCACTGCCTCATTGGAAATATAGACTCCTAGGACTAGGGAGGATTTCTCCAAGAAGGACCTAGTGAAAAGACTGTTGAGCCTAATAAGGGCTACTGGTTTCTTCACATAAACGGTATAAACAAGAGCTCCAAAGGCCTAAAGGCTGAGGTGCCGAGGTTTCTAAGCCCCTGACTGGTGGTACCGAACCAATCAATCAACCTACTCGTCTATTGTTAAAATTATTGGAAAAAAGAAATGCCAATCCAGAAATCACAAGTGACAGGCTTATTTTGACAGTCCATCCAAATTGGAAAAAAGGAATTTGGTACAAAAACATGCCTATTGGAATCAAAACCATGTCAAAATGTACCAAACTCTCGTCAGAAAAAATTGGCTTAAATACCAAAAAATTTTAAGTAACAAACCATTCAAATCGCTCTTCCACTATTCCTGTCCTTGCAAAAAAAGGAGAGCAAGAAATAAAATTAAAATTAATGGAAAACTTAGGAGAAAAAGCACCAGATCAAGTAAATTTTCCTAGTATATATAAATAAATAAGTTATTTTTTTGTTTAAGCTCGATTGTTAAATAAAAGTTCTCCAATTTTATTGTTTTTTGTCTTTTTCTCGTGAAATAGTCATGTCGAATACCACTCGAGAAAAAATTGTGTAGGCAAAATTGTTCTCAAGGTTTTATTCAAGTTTGTTGCTTTCCGTCAATTTCGCTAATGAAATTTTTGATAAAATCTCTCGCGATTTTGTTAAAAATGTCATTCACGAAATCGCCAAGCAACAAACTCATACCTTTCGAAAATTTGCCGACAAAATTTTTTCTCTTGTGATATTAAATATGAAAGAAATTAATAGAAATTTAGCAAAAAAATTTAAAATCATCAACTTTTATTTTTAAATACGGACCTGTACATTATATGTCTGCTTGCTGCTTTAAGAATTATCGATAGTGAGAAGAGTAAGGTTATGTAATGAAAGACAATGTAATAGAAAAAAACCGTTTTATTTTGCCTTTTCCAAAAAACACTATATAAATTGTTTAAAAACGATAACATACGATTATTGTGATTGAAAATTTCTTGTGAAATTTTAACATATACAGGGTTTCCCAAAAACTTGGGAGATGATAGAATGGTTCATTGGAAATAAATAAAATCTTAACCGTTTAAAAACACAATAATTGCACACTTTTTGGCGTCATAAACAACCGAGATATGGTCAATTTTATGTCGCACTGCACAACTATCTAATAATCATAATTAAAAAACAATTTTAATTCTCAACTTTAGAACCCTATAGTTCGATAACGCAGGGCGTAAGGAAAAAAATTTATATGTCTCTGTCATCTCCCAAGTCCTTAATAATAATTTACCCGAAAAATACAGCTTGAAAACGAAAAATTTCCTTACAGCCTAGACCAAAAGTTACATGGAGAGTTTTCCGTATGGAAAATATATTTCTATTGTATAAAAAATAACTCTTGCCAGTTTTGGATAAATTTTTATGAACACTTTTTTTTAGTAGACTAGTAAAATGTGTGATTTTTTTTAATAACAATATTATTTCCTACTATTATTTATTGGTACAGATTTGGTTTTATTTTAAAACAATTAAACTAAAGTTTAAGTAAGTACCGAGTGCCATTTCATGCTAGAGCTATTATTGCAACCCGATGTAATGAGTAGTTAATTATTTAGGTTAGAATTTATGCTTATTGTTAAATTATAGGTTATTAACTTTAGTATGTATGTATTCAGTTATAATAATTATTAGTTATAATCATAAAATATATCGACTAAGCAGTTTGATTATAATTTATTTATCGATATAAGTAACGATTGCAAAATAAGCGGACACGCGCTAGATTGAAAGAATGTATAGGCTATAATATAATTGATGTACCGGGTGTCTGATTAAGAGAGGTAACCCGCTGTATCTCAGAAACTATTCATCGTACAGCTTTAACTGCTCCACCGTTAACTTGGACCCTGTATAATTGCTACAATTATGAGATAAAAAAAATCGTCCAGTATTTAGAGTCAAAGTTCCTCTATTAAATCGAATAAAAATTGTATTCAGATTTGTCACAAGTAGTATTTTTAAAGAGATGTGTGCAAAAATATTTAATTTAATTCCGAATTGACGAAAATTCCTGTATGCAAAATGTTGAATGTTGTTACAAATTTTTAGGTGAAGCTCATCTACTAAAAATAGAAGAATAAAAACCAGATGGAAAGAAAATACTTGAATTAATTTACAGCGAAACTAACAATATCGATGAAGTCATAGAGCACATTGGTTGATTTAAAAAAATGTAATCATCAGTTAATACGATTTTTAGTCTTTAAAAGTGGTTATAATAATTATTTATCGTATAAGTGATTTGACATTTCGCTCTGACAGCAACTGTAGCGTCAAAAATTTTTGAAATTAATTTAAAAAATTTGGTTGCTATTTAGTTTCATTATTCCCCTAGTGGTTAAAGTGGTACTTTATATGCTTCATAAGTGTGGATAAAACTCCAATTATAATGTGACTGTGGATTTTTTGAATATACAGAGTGTCCCTGGAGCTCGTACCAAAAACTTGGGATATAGGAATAATGATAGTACTTCATATGAAATTTGTGCCTTACTGTTGAAAATAAAAAAAATCTTATAAATTATAAACGACTTAATGGAAATGTATTAAAATTTAACCATTTATGAACACCATAAATGCACACTTGCTGGCATGGGACCATGTATAGGATAAAAAAAAATTTCGTTATTGTAAGAGCACTAGATTCTGAAATTCGAAAAACAAAAATAAATAATTTACTCAATTACAGTTACCTGTAAAAAGAAAATTGTCATATTTTAGTAAAGCTTGATCAATGGACGTCAAAAAATAATAGTTTAATACTATTATAACGCTTCACAAAATTTGAAAAATGATTTTCAAAGAACACTAAGAAGCAACAACTACTTCTCGGGCTATATGCCCCGACAGACATTGAATTACACTTCATAAGTAAACAGGGTTGGTATATCTGCAAGATATAATCAACTATTCTGTTCTTTGAAAATTATTTTTCAAATTTTGTAAAGCGTTATGATAGTATTAAAAAAGAAATAAAATCAATAGAAAATACTTAGATTTGAGACCCCTAGCGACCTCTGGTGACTAGTTACATCGGTTAGGGGTTGAAAAACAATTTCTTTGAATTATTTGCTGTTAAAAACTAATTTTAAACATTTTATGTTTTATATATGATTTACCAATTTTTTACAACAAATAATTTAATTCCACCCTATTCATCAGAGGGCGTTATTGGTATCTATATTCAGGTATTTTTTCAAAGTACAACTTTGAGATTAAAACTTCCCATTCACAAATAAAATTTAAGAGTATGGGGGGGGGGGCTTAAAAGTGATACCAATTCTTTTTCCAATAATTTTATGCTAAGAAATTTATACTTAGTATTTATTTCAAGCCCCCTATCGGACCCAGATGGAAGTTTAACTTTGACGGCAAAATATTAATACAATTAACAATTATTTTAGTAGTATTGTTTAAATAGTGTAGATATATTGATTAATCTCTGAATAAACTATATAAATACACTCACCGTCATAAAATTCCGACCACTCAAAATCTGACACGTTTTCAAAAGTGATTTTCTCTTGAATCACTGTTTTGTTGATTTAGATGATTTTTTTGGTGAATTGTTCTTAAAATTTTGATGTAGAGTTAAATTTGAAAATATACGGGTTGCATATATGTGAAGAAATTTGAAACACTCTGTATAGGTTGCAGCAACTACAATAGGGATTGTCAACTGATGGCAAAATGTAGCACCATACTTGACACCTTCTATTGCAGTATTGTTGGTGGCCGGGTTTTTCGACGGTCAGTTTATATAAAAATAAGTACTTCGTACCAATAACAAATATTAAAGATATACAAAAAAATATATAAAAAAACAAAAATTCTATAAAAATATATTAAATCAATAAAAATATAATACTCATGCGATAATAAGGATTTTTCTAAGCATACTTATTTTACATAAAAATATTTATTTTTCAAATGGATATCGCCAGTAATTTGTACGTAAACAGTATGTAATTAAATCCGTTAATTGGAAACAATTAAGTGCAATTTGTACTAAAAAGGTATTTATCTTAATTGCCAATTAAAGCTATAACAAGATGTTAGTTCCACGGTCAATTTTTTTCACCGTTTTAACTCGTTCAATCGTCGTTTCGTCCCCTGTATTTATTGATAGACTGATAAGATATTTATGAAGTATACAAACAGGCGCCAACCATCAATCATATCTCTATAATATATAATTTTAAAGATAAAAAATATACAGATATACAGATTTTTTTGAAAACATTGTTCTGTGGTTTTTCACCCAAAGACTTGTAGATGTCGCTCTTTAGAGTATTTTCAGTGCTAGAAGTGACATTTACGTTTCAACAAAGAACTTCAGACTTTATGTATTGACAGCTGACACTAGTTTTTTTTGTCGACTGTAAAATACCATAAACTAAAAATACATCAAAAACACAAACATTGAACGAAAGAACAACCTACCTTTATCTATTATTTTTTATTCGTAAGGTGCTGCATTTGCTTTGTATAGAAAATGAAGGAAGCGTTAAGAACGAAACGACGTATCTACATATAACAGTAATATTTTTAAATTTAACCATTTATTTTGTACTTCTTCTAACCAATGTTAATACTCGTTACAATATAAGCAGGTTTTTTACATTTTTAATATTTGTTTGTGTTTAAAAATAAAATCGTATTTTTTACAAATATAACAATGATTTATTAAGCTTGAATCACAGATCTAACAAAACATACTCTAATAGATAGCGCCTAAAAAGATAGATTTAGAGATTTTTAATCCCAATTAAACCCTTTGAAAATTTTATTGTACGCCCATCGTGAATAGAAATTTTTACAAATAATTGAATCTCCATTAAAAACTTTATGGCATGCCAATGATAAAAGGAAATATCTACAATTAAATTAAATCCTAATAAAAATTTTATCGTACGCTCATGGTAGATGAAAATTTTTATAAATGATTCAACCCATATTGAAAATGTTATGCCTATGGTAAATGGTTATTTTTTACAAATAAATCCACCCCCTTTGAAAATGTTCAATGCGCACCCATGGTAAATGGAAATGTTTACAAATAAATCAGCCTCCTTTAAAAAATTCATCGCATACCGAATGATGAAAGGAAATTTCTACAAATAAATCAACTCATATTGAAAATGTTATCGTACGCCTATGGCCAATAGAAAGTTTTACCAATAAAATAGCTCTCTTCAAAAATATAATCGTACGCCCATGATATGGAAGTTTTCAAAAATAAATTATTAATCTATCTACCTGTGCGAAGCAGGGGCGGGTCTCTAGTATGTTATATACTTGTCTTACGACGTACGGCCCACGGGCGTACGATAAAATTTTTAAAGGAGGTTGTTTTATTTATTTATAATAAATTCTAAATGATGGGCATACGATACAATTTTTATCATCGTACGCCTATGATTGATGGACATTTTTACAAATAAATCAGCCTCTTTTAATAATTTTATCGCATGCTAATGATAGAAGGAAATTTCTACAAACAAGTTTTACCTTTACTGTACGGCTATGATAAATGGAGATTATACAAATAAATCATTCTTTGAAAATTTTGTTGTACGCCCATGGTAAATGGAATTTTTTACAAATAAATCGGCCTCCTTTAAAAATTTCATCGCATGCCGAATGATGGAAGGAAATTTTTACAAATGAATTAACCCATATTGAAAATGTTATCGTACGCCTATGGTCAATGGAAATTTTTACCAATAAATCAGCCCTCTTCAAAAATATAATCGTACGCCCATGATATGAAAGTTTTCAAATAGTTACTTAGACTATAATAGACCAGGAAAATTAACTAAAAATAAAAATCGGAAAATGCAGTTTTTTGCATTTTTCGAGCTAATTTTGAGGTTATGTGAAAAAGTCATCAATAAAAAAGTTGTAGATCTTTTTGAGATCTACAACTGTTATATTCAACTTTTTTTCTAGGACCTCAACTTTGGCCGGAAATCCCAATATCTTTTTCCACCCCTCAAATCATCCCTCCCACTTTTCAGCAGTTACATTTATTTTTCCCTTGTTTGCAATAACCCCCTCTACAACTTCCATCTACCAAGCTTTATAAAACAATTTTTTTTCAAAAAAGTTGATACGCCTGGAGTAAATAAGGGATGTAAGCAACGAAATCCCGCTTAAATTTGAAACTCGCATCTGCGCACAGATAATCTTCTTTTATTCATGTTACAGTTACTATCTTTTGGACTTGGTTAAATGAGGTTTACAGCTACAACGACATAGTTCGGTCACCAGACCAACAGAGGGCTTGAATAACATGGTTTGAAATTTGTTCATTTAGTTGCCTATATATCTTATTTTTAGGCTTGTTCCAACTGGCATTTAGGAACCGTTCTGTAATCGTATCGAGTACTGTATAGTGCGCAAACTCGAATTAGGGATGAACACATCAACTTTATCACCCCTCACAGAAGGTAGTTTTTGTACCGTCCCAAGAACGATACTATAATCAGTTGGAAAGCGAAAGAAATACATCACTTGCGCGAACGATACCTAGTACGGTTCTACCGACTTGCGTCTAGCGCCACCGTTTAATTTTCTAGCCCGCAGGCACGCATGATCAGTTTGCCTTGTCTTGTTATTTTTAATTTTTAGGTTAGAATAATTAGGAACTAATACTTGTTTTTGTATCTAATTTTTCATAATTAAAACAGATCATTGGTTAATTTATCAGGAAGGGCAAGGAAAATCATTGAAGAAGCCATTTTTTCAACACTGTATAGCTTTTTCAATGATTTTCCTTGCCCTTCTCGATAAATTAGAAGGCTTCTTCTTCTTTTTTGAGATATTGGGCTTAACCGCTAGATTATCCACCCAGATTTTTTGTTTTTGTCCTGTTTTTCCAGACCATAGTTGCGTACTTGCCGCATATGACTTGTTGTCATCACTCTCTCTGGATTCACTGCTTTTTTTGTTTACTGCAAATTTTAAAGTTTACAATTAATCTGTTTGGAAAAAATAGAAGGCGAACTGATCATGAAATGCGCATGCGAGCCTGCGGGCTAGATAAATTGGAAGGCTTCTTCTTCTTTTTTGAGATATTGGGCTTAACCGCTAGATTATCCACCCAGATTTTTTGTTTTTTTCCTGTTTTTCCAGACCATAGTTGCGTACTTGCCGCGTATGACTTGTTGTCATCACTCTCTCTGGATTCACTGCTTTTTTTGTTTACTGCGAATTTTAAAGTTTACAATTAATCTGTTTGGAAAAAATTAGAAGGCGAACTGATCATGAAATGCGCATGCGAGCCTGCGGGCTAGAAAATTAAACGGTGCCGCTAGACGCAAGTGTTCTATCGCCAGTTGGTACGAACCTTTCAGTTACTTCTCTACGTACCCAGTCAATGAAGAGCGCCATCTAGTAGAGTATATTAAAAGGTAGAAACAAAAAGATGGTTGCCATTATGCAACAGTACAAATTTTCGGTTTTATATAAAAATACGTTTATTTATAATAATCTTACACGGTATCGGTGCCGTTGAAAGAGTGAAAAATAAAATTCTTAACGTCGATAATATTAATCTCGGTAACGCATATAACAGACAATAATATACCGTAACCTATGTAACGAACATTTCTCAAAAACTCCCAAAGTTTATCACAAAATATCGATAGCAACAACAAGTGAATTAAATTATGAACGTTTATAACGCGCCACAGCCAAGCTACGGAAAAAAAGAAATGACTTCGAAAAACTTCGCATTGTTTCACTTTGTCTACTCCGGGTAATTGGTAATTTTCTAATATATTTTGATACAACGCTATGTATCGGTTCCAAGCGGTGGAACTTATAATTAATTGAAACGAAAAACTACAAACTATCCTTACGACTTTCGTAACTGTTACTTTAAAATTATGAACAATATTTGGTTCCTTATTATCGTTGGTGGTCGGTAATTGAACGTAACCTCGTCTAGGTGGATTGTTTTTTAAAAATACAAATACTCCGATGACAAGAGCGGTACAACCGACAGCGTCGCATATACCGTCGATGTAATAACCAGCAGTACCTATTTCAGATCTCTCCCCCTTGATATGCTTCCTCGCTCTAGCTACGTGTCCATCTAAATCGTCTAACCAAGTTCTTATTTCGAATAGTACCACTCCGATTCTTCTGTAAGCTAAACTATTGCTCGACACGCACTTAGCACTGAGGATGGCTACGAATATATGAAAGAAACTTATCGAATTTGGGGTTATCCATTTTATATCACTTATTCGCAGGATGTTGTCGATGATTTGAACTAAAGGTCCGAATACGTAGTAATTGGTGTGATCCAAAAGTACCCCTTTTACGGTAACCTCGCATAAGGGATTTATTTGACAGCTCAGCCAAGTCACTTCTTCGTATGTAATTACTGTTGAATTGTCGTTATCTAACGGAAAATTTTGTATTCGGATGTACAAATTGAAATCCATATAGAAATAAAATATTATAATCAATATAAGCAAGGTAAGTAGGATCTTGCTTACTTGCGACGACGGGCAGATCATTATTTTTTTTAATTTAATTTTTTTTCCAACCGTTAGAATTATTATTATTAATAGGCCACGTATCTTCGAGGACGGCAGTCAGTCTTACACAGTAAAAAACATCTCAGATATTGCATACTTTTTTTCCGAAGACGTTCTTGCTATAAGGGCGAACACAGGTCGTGGAGATGATTTACCTGAAAAGAAATAGTCGGTTGTTTTGATAAATTTCAACTTAAACTAATCATTAAAATTACATCAAATTCTGAAAATAATTCTTAATAATTACAGAGCATTTCAATGAAATCCACTCCCACATAATTCTGAAGGCGTCACTTTTATGAAAAGTAAACGTCGCTACATATTGAAACAATATACTCACGTTTTATGTTGTTCAAATCGAAAAATTAATTGTTAAATTCTCTTTAACAATTTAAAATAATTTGTTTTGATTTCTTTTGGCCATAACGGCTTCCAAAATAAAAATAAATTCGCAAATAAAACAAAATAATGGGTGCGTTCAGAAAACTAACTTATAACTCAACCGTTGAGTGAGCGCTCACTGAGCAACGAATGGTTGACGTATGTCTTCTGAACGATTATTATTTTGAAAGTATAGAAGTAGAAGATCATAAGATAATCTTTATAGATTGTATTGTCTTTGGAATAAATTTCGAGAAATTAAAATTATGGCTAGAAATAATTTAATTCTTGCATTATTAGATGATGGTGATGTAATTGATATGAACCGAAATATTATAGCCCATGTAATTGAAGATTTACAGGAACCTTTATATGATTATAACGTGAGAAGACGTGGTATTCGAGAAAAAAACAGTCTTTGTTTACTAATAATAAAACCATAGATAACCTTTATAAAAACATCACAATCTGCAACGTGTTGTGCTCACTGAGCGCAATTGAAAACCGCTCAGAAAAATGGCGTCCGCTCAACAAACATGTTGAGCTTCGCTAACTGATCAAAGTGCGTTCACAGAACATTCACTCAACGGTTGTGTTTTCTGAACGCACCCAATGTTGTAACTTCCTTGTAGAGTGTATACTCTTTACATTTGTTATCTATGGCGTAGATATCTATGGTGCTTATTTGATGTCAATGTCAATTGTCAGTGCTGTGATTAGTCATTGTGGTATTTTATGAAGAGAATAAATGAACGTCAAGTTTACGTTATGTTTTATTTTACTAATTTTATGATAAGTTTTCAAAATAAGTGGTTTTAAGTGATCCAAATACTATTTCCCAACAATAAGATTCTTTAAATTGAAACAAATTAAAAATAAATGCCTAAAAACAACTTGAGCTGAATCGGTGTAATGTTTGCACAAGGTGACAATTTTCGCCCTTAATTCTATTAAATTTTCGAGCTCGTTCAAAATTGTACCGATAAATTTCATTTTTCAAAAAAAAACCATAAAACGAAATCATTCGGGGACAAATCGGCTGATCTTGGAGGCCACTTCATTGTATCATTTGTGGATATAACGCGGTTAGGAAATGTGGTTTGGAGATATTCGATCAACTGTAGAATGTGAAGGCCGCCGGTCGGTTTTCAAAAGCAACAACGAATAAATTTTCTGTAAGGAGAGTACGCCTCTGTGGGATGGCTTACCCTTCAGATACCTGCTACCCTGAGCGAGGGACGAAAATAGATGATATCGATAGATAGTTGGATATTGTTGTAGAGTTGTGGTTACATTTGGCTATTAACTAATAAAGTGTGTATTGAAACGAATACGCTTTTTAATGTAATAAAAAGTGGTGTAACATTACCATTTTTCTAATCGAGTCACCTCCAAAATACCGCGATAAAATTTGAATTTTTTCCTGAAGGGTGTACATTTTGATTTCTCTACGAATTTATTTTATTTTGAAGAGTTTTGGGCTTGAATAGAACCCTCATCCAGGGCCGGATCTACGTATGGTTTCAATGGACTCCAGCCCAGGGACCCCGAATAATAAAATAATAAACCAGTAAAAAAATACAAATCAAAAATATATGTTCAGTTTTCCCACATAATTCTTTTTTTTTTAGGAAATTGGCAAATATTTTAATTTTTTCGTGGGTCCCCTGGATATCGTTAGCCCAGGGCTCCCAAAGGTAGCGGCCCGGCCCTGCCCTCAGCTATCGACTGTTGTTTACTGACTATCTGACGCTAATTAAACATCGTGTCCGGGTTAAAGTAAGTTTTTAATATTTTTTAATAAATATATTAATTAAATTCTACAAGGTGTTTCTACCTTTTTCACCTTAGTTTTCTTTTTGTTTACATTTTTTGTTGTTCTTTCGTCGACGTCTAAAAGATAGTGGCGCCCTAAAGCTTCTTATAGTCTGACAACGGTTACAGTGTTTTTAATCTGTTGAAGCTTGATGTTGGTCTACTAATTCAAAAGCAGTTCTGATACAATGCTTAAAAACCCCTATGTTCCGTTTCTCATTGCATGTATCTGTATAGGATAGAGTAAGTTCGTCGTGACACTGTATTTAAATTTTACCAACTTAAATCAACAAAAATTACTAGAATCTAATTAACAATCTCTACGTCACAAAATGTAAGTACATATTCTAGTTTAAATTTGAAGTGTGTACTTTAAATATAATTGTTTATATAATATTTTAAGAATATTATGTACTTACTTTCAATAAAACATTACACATCCAGTTTTTTCAATTGTATATCAAAAGTCATTTACACACCCAGTTTTTTCAAAAGTCATTTTAATAATGAACACGACATCATAAAAAACGCAGTAGCTCTCAAAATAATTTAGACATAACTTATCAACAATAATTTAAAGGATCATTTTTACTTGGGTTGGGTTATCTCGCTAATCAACTTGATTGTTGTTAAAAAAATATAATTAAGCCAGTTTATAGTATTTTAATGCATTTCGAATAAAAAAAAGATTGCCATCTGAACATAAATAATCGAGTCGAAATCCTGAAAAAAGATTCGAACGGAAATATTTCATGTTTATTATTTAACGTTAGAAATATTCATATTATAATTATTTATTTATATTTTGTTATAAAAAACAATGAGATAGTTAGTTTATAAAATATGCAGGATATGAGGTAAAATGATGTGATAAGGTAATAGATAAAATGTATACACTAATCGATACGAAAAATAATAAATAAATACAGGGTCTCCCAGGAGTTTGTATGAAACGACAGATTACCTCCCTATTTTTGTAACTACAATCCAATTGAAATTATACGGATTCTATCTCAGAAGCAGAAAAAAGAAGAAGAGAAGACAGCTGCCAAAATTATAAAAGAATATTTTAAGGAATAATGGAGGTGACAAAAATCGGAGAAAATTTGACAATTTAATATCAATGTCGACGACTAATTGATAGTCAGGGTTGCCAACTTAGTCAAATGGGATTTTTTTAGGGGTGTTATATCTTTGGGGTTTTTTTTAACTTCGAATATTTTTTTTTAATTTAAAAAAATGAAGGTGTGATATTATAGGCCCGGGAATAACTAAATTTAGCCAATCACATTTATTTCTGACATAGCGGATTAGTGACATCTATAGTTCCAACGAATATAGACGCTTCATAGAAAGAAATGTCAATGCTGTAAGACCGAGAGATTTCGAACTGACCTTAAAGGTATAGCTTCTTACTGTGGATTGCTGTGAATTATTTATTTTATTAATAATATTGTTTTAGGGGAGTTTCCCAGTAATTGTAGGGGTTTTTGGTTGGAGCTTTAGGGGAAAAATTTTTGAGAGTTGGTAACACTGGTGATAGTCCAATTAGAGGACGGTTAAAATGGATATGAAGTCTACGGATAATGGTTAAAGAAAAAAATATTAAGATACTGGAACAGTCTATCAAAGAAACTTGAAAGATGGGTTTAACCTCAATTTTTTTGCTACTATATCTTCATTCATTCATTCATATAATTGGGCTGTGCTCATCAGCTCAGGCACTTGAACTGAATCTTTGTACCATTTCCCATGTTATCTACTTCCATTCCAGAAGCTTCGTGTCTTCTATAAAGGCCACTAGTTTGACTAGAGGGATTTTCAGTAGTTGTGATGGTTGTATAAATTCCTCTCCAAAGTGCTTCCGTCTAAGTTCTTGTAAGTCCTCACAGAAGCAGAGTATGTGGGTAGGTGTTTCATCATCAAGTTCACATTTTCTGCACATAGGTTCACTAACTTTGCCCATATTGTACAGATGTTTCCTCAAGGTGCAGTGTCCAGTCACCAGGTCGGTAACTGCCTTACAAATGTCTCTTACCCAGTTTCAGTAGCCTGGTTGAGAGTTCCTTGTCTACTATATCTTTTACGACTACTATACAGTTAAATAATATTGTGTCACTTACCATCTCATATTTTTCCGTTGTGAAGTCGTAGGTTAATTAACAAAAACTACAATAAACGATAGAAAATGTTTTATCAAAATAAAACCACTACCGATATCAGTGATTCCGTCACTTTCGACCAAATTAACCAAATGTGACGCATTAAAAAGAAAATTTTTGTAACGTTTTTATTTATTTATTTAGTCCAATTCACACAAAAATTACAGTGTTAAAAAATGCTCTAAAAACAAAAACAAAGAAAAAAAACATGTAAAATTAAATTTAGAGAGTGGATAACACTACATCATCAATCGACAATCAAAAATTTTAAAATATCAAAATTTAAGCTCCAGCTCCAACTTGAAAGTTGACACAAAAAATTTAAATGTCCTCAATAGAATTAGCTTTTCACAACTATGGTGAGACACATGGTTACCTATGGAGCCTTAGTTTGGAGGCCAAAAACAGATCAGAGGAAAGCCGAACTGGAGCTATCAAAACTGTCTGTGCATAACGGGTGCGATGAGAAGCAGTCCGACTGCGGCAATGGAAGCCATTCTCAATTTTCGCCTCTCGCTGTGCATGTTAAAGTGGAAGGCTGCATACAGGCTGGAATGCAATGGGAATTGGCACGAAGGAACCAACACCCATAGTCATTCCAGAATCACAGATGTTATCAGAAACTCGCTTCTTGAAATGAGAAGTGATAACATGTTGGCCACAATTAACGACAACCAACCAAACCATATTCAGCTAAACTGGGATGGGTTGGAACCATGCAGTTAGGAAGGAACGTTGGTGTGGTATACAGACGGATATAAAACTGACATAGGAACAGGAGCTGGAGTCCTTGGTGCCAGACCCAGCTGCAATGTCCACGCATCGTTGGGAAAGTTTGCATCCGTATTCCAGGCAGAAATCTACGATATCGACACGTGTTTGCAAATGAACGTCGAAAGGGGGGATTTCTCCAAGAAGCACCTAGTGAAAAGACTGTTGAGCCTGATAAGGGCTACTGGTCTCTTCACATAAACTGTATCACCAAGAGCACAAAAAGGAACAAATCAATCAAACAATCAATAGAGTTAGCTAATCTAAGTGTCCTAGGGAGAAAACTATTCATTGCATAATTGTACCTATGAAAAGAAACATGAAAGGTTTGCACCTGCCTAGTAAGACGGGGAGGAACAAATAAATATAGTTTAGAGAGAAGCTCGGGACTATTACATATTCCATTTATTATATTGAAAAGCTGTATTAGATCTCTTTGGTTTCTGCGAATCTCTAGGGTAGGGATGTTTAAGAAGAGTTCTAAAATATCATAACGATGGTGGACATGCATCTTAAAAATTTGTGCTGAACAGCTTCTAGTTTCGCTTTATAAGTAAGACCATATTGGAGAACAATTATCTAGGTGTTTTCTGACCAGAGAGCAATAAAGAGACTTAATAGCAGTGATTTTAGTAAAATCACAAATGGTTCTCTTTATAAAACCTAACATCTTCATAGATTTTTGAACAGCAGCAGTAACATGGGACTTATGTGGGACTTAAGTGAGTGAGGAGTCTAATTTAAAGTTTCATTATTAATGCTGTAATCAAAAGCTATTGGGTGATGTATTCGATGAAAACGCATAATATGGCACTTGGATGCATTTAGATTCATATTATTCTGTGTACTCCAATTTGATAAGATTGCCTTATTAGAACTCGTCCAGTACCTGGCCTAAATTTTTAAACTTATCGGTAAACAAATATCTAAATAGAATTTATTTAGAACATTCTCGGGAATCATTAAAACGTTTTTATAGATTATCAAAAGATTACGATACCTTGTCTAAGTTATTTCGAAAGCTTCTTATATTCGAAATAAATAATATCAATTGTACGAAAAAAACTTGTTCTATAGGTATACCTATTATATTTTGTTTATATCAAAAAGAATGTCGAAACAAATTCATGAAATGTGTCAGTTTTCAAAATATGTTCTTACAAAATGTCATACAGAAGTCAGTAGTTTCGACGTAATCGTAAAAAATGTATATAAAATTTGTATGGAAGGTGAAACCCAATTCCACAATGGGGTGTTAAACCGATATCCGGCTTTTGGTATTTTTTAAACCGAATATTTTAGGAGAAAACTGGAAATTAACAATTCCTACATGTTTGCAACTTTCACTACAGATACGTCAAATACTTAAAGATGAAGCTAGCCACTTTCTGATTTAGATGTTTTATGAACTAATAGCCAGTTACAAAAAGGCCATTCGAATGTAGTTTGAAGAACTGTCAGAGTTTTTTGTTTACAGTTGTAATGAGGGAAAAACTTGACTTGAGGAGAATGAGTGATTTGTAAAGATTGATATATTTAATTAGAATTTAACTTTTAATTACTTACTGTGTACTTACATTATATATTTTTTATAATATAGATAATAAAACAAATCTAAATGTTGAAAATAACTATTTACAAGACACTGGACGTGATGCCTGGATTTAATTGAACAGTCACTATGGACCTGGTCCAAGTAGGTTGAACAACCGAGATGACGTACTTGGAATTAGATAGAAAAACACTCTGAGTATTCAATTTGCCATAAATAATGATTAATTATTGACTAACGATTAGTATAGTTGAAATACCCAAAATTAATGAAAGTATTAATAATATACAAGGTGCATCTTATGTGTTTGAACTGTGATTATGCATATCAGTACTAAAGTAAAGTTAAAACCTCACTTGATCAAAAATAAATGCCTAATACTAAATATTTAGGGTTATGAGGAAAGGTGCAAGGGGCGCAAACTCTCCCCAGTGCATGTAAGGAATATGTGGCACAAACTCTCCACAAACAATATTATAACTACTGTAAGTGGCGCAAACTCTCCACAGTACAGCAAAATAATATTACACTGCAAGTGGCACAAACTCTCCACAGTACAGCAAAATAATAATACACTGCAAGTGGCACAAACTCTCCACAGCACAGCAAAATAATAATACACTGCAAGTGGCACAAACTCTCCACAGTACAGCAAAATAATAATACACTGCAAGTGGCACAAACTCTCCACAGTACAGCTAAATAAGGTTACACTGCAAGTGGCTCAAGCTCTCCACAATACAGGGGGGTGGAAGGAGATATGGGTGACGTGAGAAGTCACCCTGTATCAGGAATGGACAAACCGCAAGTGGCGCAAACTCTCCACAGTACAGTATAGGTATGTGAGTTAAACTGCAAGTGGCACAAACTCTCCACAGTACAGCTAAATAAGGTTACTCTGCAAGTGGCTCAAGCTCTCCACAATACAGGGGGGTGGAAGGAGATATAGGTGACGTGAGAAGTCACCCTGTATCAGGAATGGACAAACCGCAAGTGGCGCAAACTCTCCACAGTACAGTATAGATATGTGAGTTGAACTGCAAGTGGCACAAACTCTCCACAATACAGTAGGATTGGATGAATAGGAAATGCAACAACAAATTAATGTTCTAAATAACGTTGAATATTAAAGAACTTTAAACAAAGTTATTATTAAAAATAATTAGCAAATATATATACTCTATGTGATAAAATATCTTTTAAATTCAAATATCAAATAACAGGCAAAACTGAATTACTCTGTGAGATAGACTCACCTATATGATATGATATGCACCACAATACACACTATATTTTATATATTTAAATTTATCTGGCTCAAGTGAACACTTTAGTTATCTTCTAGCAACTAAAACCCAAATCGTTCTTAAAACCTTTCTTTCCCCTTTCGTGGCCTCGAAGGCTACGTGACATTATGATATTTTACTTATCTATTTCAGATAATTGTCGAGAAATGCATTTCTGAAATATTAGGGTGTACCCATGATTTAATTTATTTTACTTGAAACGAAAACTATTTTAAGAATAACAGGGTGAGAAAAAAAAATGTCTTACACAGTTTATGCGAGCTTGACGTTTCAATATTATAAAAAAATAAAAGCATTGTGTGAATATTTTTTTAGTTAAGTTTAGTCAGTTTTTCTCCACAATTTTTCAAGTTGGAATAATGTCAACATCATATAAATCATGTTTTGTATCATATTGCACGAACGCAACAGTTACAAAGCCTCGTAAAAAGTTTGAGGCTGCTAGAAGAAAATATAAACAGACTACAACTAGTTACTATTGCTGTGCTAAGTGTGTGTTTAGCCGTAAAAATAAATCGGAAGAAAATTTAAACAACTCCTAAGTCATTCACTATAAAAGCAATATAACCTATACTTCATCACGAATTTAAAAAAGGAGACGACGGAATTGTGGTCCTATGCCAATCCTTATATAGCTAACTTCTCTTTTAAGTAATGTACGTCACAGCATCAATGGCGAACTATTTAAATCATCCAAAAATAAAAATTATGATTTTGTCCACCACTAACTATTAACATTGAGAAAACATCATATTTTTGTAAAGTTTAACACCCCATTTACATTAAGATCGGAATTCAAGTTATTTGTTATTTGGTTTACAATCAAACTAAATTTAAAATATTAATCCATGCTATTTTTTTAAATACTTTCAAATTAAATGATAGAAGATTTTTAATTGGATTTTTTTCGGTAAATCATTGTTAAAAGCACACCCTTTTAAAACCTCAAAAATAAATTTCGTGCTGTATTACTTTACCCGCATCCAGGTCTCTTTTGATTTTTGATCATCCCTGTGCGTTTTATTCTTTATTTATTATATTAAATTAAAGGAGATTTCAGATAAGAAGAAGCCACGTGAAGTTTGCCAACTGACTTGCGCAGAAACCAAAATCGGTCTTGTACTGTTTCATGCCATTAGCGTCACAAACGATTTTTATGCAGACAACCATTTTATTATTGACATTTGAGGTTGTGTTTGAAGCACATATATATACTGTCGAATATTTTTGATTATTTTAAGACGTTAAGCTAGTTTATCTGTAAGTGTTGTGTGTTTTATTTGATCTAAAACCATGCTTCCTAAAAAACTTGTTGGTGTTACATTTTTAATATTCTAATTTTGTGTTAACCTACAGAATGTGAAAACGTTACGCTACCGATTTGAAGTCGAATGTCAATTTTACAATATGGCGCTGGTTTTGACAACAAGTTCGCGCATACGACTGCAACTTCAGGTGGATTCTTCTTACGTGAAACGGAATCTTCTTTACTATTCCATGGTAGAATGCACCTTGATTGTCATTTAATTTCAAAAATATATTTATTGTCAATAATCCATTATTACAATGACACGTTAACAACTAAATTTTTTCTACTTTAGAGAAGAAATATTCTGTCCATGAAGTTTTCCTTTGGATCTACTACACCAAGCCTGTAGAACATGTAGAATTTATTCTTTTTCCTTTATTGGGTAATATAACACCAACGGCTAATTCACATTTGAACAATTTTGACATTTTATTTGTCCACATAAAACACACTGCCACTACACACTACACAATCACTAGCACTTTACGACTCACCCTATCTGACGCACATTTCATTTACTTCATTTCGTATCGGAGGTACGCCAATGAGGATGCATGTCAAATAATATGACATCACTCTAATTATTGCATTTTGCATTGATAGGATAACAATCCCATCTCTATAGTCGAGTGAGATGTTAAGATGTTATCACCGTACACTAACTAACGACAAGTAAATTCGGAGTATGCTAGGGTAGTGATTCCGAGGCGGGGTTTAACGGCGAGTTTTAAAAAAAAAAAAAAAGTAAATTCGGAGTTCAGACGGACATTCCCACTTACACAGCGGCCTATGGCTTGTTGCCTCTATCTGTAGTATCTCTATGGAATTTACTTGTCGTTAGTTAGTGTACGGTGATGTTATTTAAAGAGAGCTTATTTTCCCGACTCGGCACCCCCCACTATTCAGAATTTCTGTCAATTTCTTCAAAATAATAACGTCATTTGTTCTTGGTTAAAACAGAGACCATTGGTTAATTTATCGAGATGGGCAAGGAAAATGATTGAAGAAGCTATTCAACTGCAACTTACGCAGCCATTTTTTCAACACTGTATACCTTCTTCAATGATTTTCCTTGCCCTTCTTGATAAATTACAAGAGCTTCTAAATAGTGGGGGGTGCCAGGTCGGGAAAAGCTCTCCTGTTATTTATGCTCGAGGTGAACAAGTTTCCATTCCAATGTTATCGAGACTATAGTCTATTTTAAGCAATTTCACATTATTTAAAATATTGTAAGGACCGTGTATTTTTTTAATACTTCATTATTTGTCAAATAAATAATATATTAAGGAATAAAATTCCCTTTAGACATAGAGTATATACTGTACGCTAGTTATGGAATACCTTGTATATGTATACTTTATTTGAGAGCAGCAAACCCTTGTAAAATGACCATTCAAAAGGCGTACCTGCTTGTGATTCTAAAAATCTCAATAATTGTGAATTTTATATTTAAGCAATATCCTAAAATCATGTGAAGTTTTTTTCACGAAAAATAGTGCTGACTCAATAATTTCTTATTTGGGATGAATTTTTGATGGGAAAAAGTAAACATAAAGTCGCTTTTAATAAAAAAAGATGAAATTGTATGTTGGAGATGGAATTATTTGCGATCAATAAGGGATTTTCGCAATGAAAATGGAAAACGACTGATAATTAAGCATATTGGAAGTACAGATAAGGGTTCTGCATGTTAAATTAGGTTTTATTACTCTCTGTCTATTTCAAAGAGACTGTAGAAGATTCTGATTTTAGGTCCAAATAATATTAGTAATAGATGTTTTTAAAATTAATCTCAGTAATTTGATTATTTGTCAAGGTTTTTTTTGTTTCACACGTTATCAAACACCAAAGTTATAGATTTACTAGTGATACCTCGAGTGGTACTAAAACCAAAGAATACAGTGTATTCTTTGCTAAAACCGTATGTCACGTAATAGTATATTAAGTATGGAGAAGGGAAAGGATGGTTTACCGATCGAAGACAATTACTCCAATTATTGCCTGAGATCGGTACCCCTTAATGTTCGACATACTTATAACGTTTTTTGCACGATCGGGATCAATAATAATTAATTAGGTAATAAAATAACAGGAATACTACTTTTTCATTCAAATTCTCGATTCATTATTTTTCGAATAGCTCATGCATGATTTCTAAGGTGTATTATGTTATGTAGAGAATTCTCTTCAAAACAAGATTTAAACTCTGCAGCAGTCTCAATTAGTAACGCAAAGGCCGCCCAAACACAATCAAACACAATCTAAATAATTTAAAAAGCTGTACTATTAATTTTAATATTAATAAATAGTTTGTAGATTATCCGTAGATATTATTATTATTATTAAATAACTTATATTGAAATTTTCGATTCAATTTACTTACCGTTCAGCGAAGTAAGTAAATCAACAAAACAACCCATCGTGCAAAAAATTAATTTTGTATTTAACGGACTTTCGACATGTAAAAACTTCGTTGCAGGTGTACACTGTTATCCCATTAAAAAGATAAAAAAGTTATTTTTAGAAATTCAATAACTATGGGTGATAATTACATCTACAATAGTATTTGCCTGATTTAAAAGCTATATCTGACTGTTTATAATAAAAAGGATCAGTTGGTGGACATGCCCTATACCTATAAAAGAGGCTGTTTTTAAAATGGATGAAGACATCCCTTCTGTATGAAGGGTTATTCTTTGAGTGTGTACATATATAACCTTCATTTTCCCTTTCTTGTTCTAATATTTCTTTAACCAAAAGTAACACACGTTACTTTTTTGGTAAAAATCACATCACATAAAAACTTAAAAAATAAAAACTTACCTGTGGAATTTGAGTACTTTTTCCACAACCAGTTTCCCCAACAAGTACCAAAGTTTGATATTTCTCAACGAGATATAATATGTGATTTCTATTATTAAAAATGGGCAATCGCTGTCTTTGTGTCTGTATAGAATGTGACAAGTGCTTGTTATATATGAAATCTGTAGTTTCTACAGAAGACGATTCATTCCTATCAAGGTAGCTAGTTGTATCTGAAGGTTTTATGAATCGGGGCTTGAAATCAGTCATCACGAAGCATCAAATTCATGAGGACTAATTAGAAAAATACTGGATGGTCTTCCTATTGTTTCACTTTAAAACCCTGAAACAAAAAAACTTGTAAGAATATAAAAAACGCATTTTTAAATTTTTGAGTAAGTTGGAATGAGAAAAGGGGTATTTAGAACATTTGCTTGAATTCACACCATGATTTCATCAACTAACAATGTATTAAATTAGGCATAACGATGGTGTAGTTGTAAACATGTTAAGGAAATAATTGTAGATTTTACTAAATCCAAGTTATATTTTTTAATAAATCAGTATAAAACTACTTTTGACACCTTTTGGATACATTTATTATGATTTCTTTTTTATCTTTAATACTGTTTTAATTCAGAATTATCCTAGTCTAACAATTTTGAATACTTACCTACAAGGTAAACAGTATAACCTTTAAAACCATAGATTAACAACACTAAAAAATAAATTTAAAACTATATTCACTGACAAGACGAACGATAATATGTCGATCTCTATAAATGTAAACAATGTGAAATGCTGTACATTATCTGACATTTGCAGCTGTTTTTATTTAATTAAGCTTTGTTCGTTTAGCGATCGGCTTACGTTTGATGCTTTTGCTCCGGATCTATTTCATAAGCAAAGCTTCGAATTAAATTAAAGTCGATATTTGACGGTGTCGAACTCTTAATTTATAATTTCGGTTATAATTTTTACATTTAATCGATGTCTTCAATAAAAAACACAATTGCTTAAGTTGTATGCCTATGTTTATTTCCCATTTTATTTATATTTGTTAAATAAATATTTCTGATTCCACTGGAGTTAATACACAATCTAATGCTAGATGATTTCCATGGCTATTTCGGTGTAAGATTTGGAACACAATTTATTGTTGTTCTGTCCGCTGATTAGTGATCTGTGGTTCTGTCTATGAAAGTGAAATAATTCTCTTCAATTTATTAAAAATTAGATCCTGGCAAATTATTATCATTAAGATACAATTGTACTATCGTATATAATGTAATATTTTTATTTTTATTCACTATAACAATAGTTTGTTGCCTTTTTAAAATTCTCATTATTTAAAAATAACAGCTACAGTGAGGTTATGAAAAAAATGGATAAAATAAATACGCAAATAATATATTTAAAATTAAAAGAAAACATTAGTGATTGTTCGGAGTTGGAGTATAATAAGAATGATTCTTTAAATGTGGATATGAAACAACTACTTTTGAACTGCTTAACATACTCTTTGGAAACTGAATCAATATGTGATAAGAAATTGTTAGAAATAGAAAGCGTACTAGATTTTTTAAATGACGAATTAAATACAGGACATTGGAGCGAAGTTCCAATTCATACAAGACATTATTTTACAATAGCAAGCTTTGTTAAATGTCTCATGCTATTAAAAACTGACAATAACGATAAGGAACAACTTTTAAAAACTGACAATAATGATAAGGAACAACTTTTAAAAACTGACAATAACGATAAGGAACAACTTTTAAAAACGTGTTTAAAATGTGTAGATCTTGGCTTGTTACTTGGAGCTCCACTTGAAAATAATTATGAAATTCTGACTAGTTCTGCCAAAATATTAAGGGAAGAATTAAATAAACATATCCCTAAGAATAAGGTCGAAATTAAAAGTAAACGGGGGATTACAGAATATAAAGAGTTTTTAGAGTTAAAGGGTAGATTGGTAGATTCAATAGATTGTCCCTCGTTAGAACATTTCAATAAAATGTGGTTTGTACCTCAAGTTCCAGTTAAATTGACAGGTAAGTTTTAGGCAAATAAACAATAGTTAAACATTTGTTTTTAAATAGATATATCAGATATCGAATAATCTATCTAAGTAATATAAAATCTGATTTCTTGTATCACAATAAAATATTTCACAAATCTCATGATTTATGACTGTTTATTTGTTTAAGTATTAGAATATACAGAACTCTTTTTTGATTCCCATTTCAAGTAAACAAACTCTTTAGAAATCGAAACAATTTTAGTTTGAAAAAAATACGTTTTCAAGGTTGTTTGGAACATTGGCCAGCTTCAACAAAATGGGTCGATTTAAACTATTTATTAGAATTGGCAGGTGATCGTACTGTTCCTGTTGAAATAGGGTCTCATTATGTAGATGAAAACTGGACTCAAAAGTTAATGACTCTCAAAGAATTTATCACAAAATATTACTTAAGTGATACAGAAACTGTTGGATACCTTGCTCAACATAATTTATTTGAACAGGTAAATACATAAAAAAAGTTCAAGATTGATTTACATATTCTTAACATCTTTGATGTTCATATTTGAAGAACTTTCATTATTTTAAAAATTTTAAACCTGTACGATCAATATTCATTAGAAGCACATTGGCACAACCACTGTTTGGACTATACTTTTTCCTCCAATTACCTATGAAATACAGAATCATATTTTGTAGATAACTGAACTAAAAGATGACATTTGTATCCCCGAATATTGTTGTTTAAGTCTAGATTATGATGATACAACTGAACCAGATATTAACGCATGGTTTGGACCTAAAGGAACCGTATCTCCTTTGCATACTGATCCAAAAAATAATCTTCTTTCTCAGGTATACATGTATCCATAATCTTCACTGATTCTGACAAAAGTTGAACAAAATTAATTACTTCTAAGATGAAGTTAGAATATTCCCCTATATTTCTTTTAATGTTTCAGGTATATGGTACAAAACAAATTATACTATTTTCACCTAAAGACACGCAGTATTTATACCCTCATGAAGATAAGTTACTTAACAATACAGCTCAAGTAAATCCTTTAGAGCCAGATTTAGAAATTTATCCAAATTTTTCAAAATCTTCATTATACAAATGTCTTTTAGAACCTGGAGATATGTTATTTATTCCTGTCAAATGGTGGCATCATGTTACTGCTCTGGATAAAAGCTTTTCTGTTAGTTTTTGGTGGCAATAAATAATTAATTTTTTTCGTATTTTTTATTACTGATCATGTCATAGTTTTAGACAAAAATAATCGCAAAATATATGATAGAACACGTTTATTTCAACAACAAAAAACGATACAAAAATGGATAAATAGGAATTAAATTAAAGTTATTTTACATTAATTTTATAAACTAATAAAAATTAATGTTATAGTGCGAACACTAAAAATAATTGGCTGTTATATAATCCTGCGAGACTCCTAGGACTAAAATTTTAACATTATATTTGTAATTTCCCATAAGTAACCAGACAAATTAATTTTCTACCTGCAAAGCTGCTACATCCTTGATATAACCTAGAAGACACTTTGCTTTGTTCAATTGAATTCTGTTTACCATGAACCAATACTTATCAGAAACTACTTTTATCTTAAAGACTTAAGCCTGTAAGCAGATTAAATTTATGGATAATAGGGTTACTATCACTGAGTGGAAAAACCTTTCAAACATTTTTCTAAAATTAAGTCTTAATCTTAGCTAAAAAAATTAAGTCTTAATCTTAGCTAAAATTTTCCAGAAGGGAATAGTAATTAACTTACAAATAGTCAAACACCTTTTTTTCTATGCTATTCACATTGCAGTTCATTATTAAAATACAAAAATTAAACCGCAGTGTTTACTCTTCTTTCTTATCACCTTGAATTGTTAGCTTCTTTTGGATTTTGCTGTGCTCCTCGGCTAGTCTATCGTATTCTTTTGCCAAATTGTCAGCTTGACTTTTTACAGCAAGTTTATCTTTTTGTTCTAATTTAAGATCATCTTCAAGCTTAACAATTTTGGATTTCAGTTCATTTATCTGAAAATAAAACATTCTAACAAACCTAACTCAAATTATTAAATGATAAACATCTGTTATTTTTACTCGATGCTAAATATTGAAGATTATAGCTCTGGATGCTAAATATTGAAGATTATAGCTCCGTTCCAACTGGCGTTAGAACCGTTTTTGGTATCGTTCGTGCAAGTGCTGTATTTCTTTCACGTTCCAACTGATTAAAGTATCGTTGTTGGGACTGCTTGGGACGGTATACAAACTACCTTTTGGAAGGGGTGATAAAGTTGATGTGTTCATCCCAAATTCGAGTTTGCACACTATACAGTACTCAAAACGATTCCAGTACAGTTCATAAATGCCAGTTGGAACAAACCTTATAATAGAAAAAATGTATATTTTTACATTAATGGCAACTTCCAGTCTCTGCAGACCCGAGAATGTTGATTACAAAATGCCGATTCTTGCATAATTTGCGATTAACCTTTGAAATCCAGCCATAAATCATATCAAAAGTTTTAATTGGGTAATTAAGATAAACAGTCTACATTATTTATTACTAATGATTTTTTATCACCTGCTTCCAGGAAAAGAACGATAAAGAATGGACTGCTTTTAAGTAGGTCATATATAAAATTATGTTACTCGTTTGAATATTTTCACAAAATAAAGCATATTTTATATATGAACATAAACATGCAACTTACCTCTTGATCATGGGCTTCGTTACTCTCATTTTGAGCTTCTTCTCCACGCTGAGCCAATAAACTTTTAGCTGCAGTGGTGGCACTTTGAGCTTGTCTCATAGAAGCCTCGGATTGAGCTTGTAATGTTGCTTGCTGCGAAATCAGAATAACAAGTCTTCTAATAACAAGAGACAGGAATAAAGCAAATCCAGAAATGTAGAAGTTACGTTGGGCTCTAAATAACCTCATGCTACCTTGCATTTCACGATCAAGATGGGCATGGCCATGTTCTTCAGCTTCTGTAATAAAAAATATGAGAATGAATGAAAAAATATCAGTAAAAGGAGTTTGAAAAGCAAAAAAAAAAACAAACAGACCATCAGATGGTAGAAGGGTTCATTGACATATGTACATAAATGTGATGATAATTAATTTTTTATACAATTAGCTATTAAAAAAATGTCTCCAGCAATTTGAACTTTGACATTCATACTTATTTCTTACCAGTATTCGAGTATTTCCTCATCTCCCTGATGGCGTCAAGAAGAAATAGCACTAGAATTCCCAGCAGCATCAAAAAGTAAAATCCGGCTTGTTTTTGTAATCCTTGCAGAAACTTCGATTTGAAGAAAGAATTCCATCGTCTGGGCGATGCTATAGGTAGTACCAATAAAAGTACCACTGCTATTTCCAAATATAGAAAACCGGCAATAAGTGTCCACTGAAGACTCATTTTAGCTACTGAAGAATTAGGTTAACAAATAAACTGGATAGTGAGAGTGCCGATTGATGCTATTTAAAGAACAGAAAGATGTCTGATGTGGCTTTATTCTATTTATAAATAAATTATAAAAATTATAACCGATTACTCACGATTCTAAAGATCAAAATGACGTAAACTTTTTACCAACAACCGACATCTGTCAAAGTCACAAAGCAAAAATTCGAGAGCATAGAAATAAATAGCTCCATGGAAATAAATAATAGAGACTTTTAGCTTGCCTTAAATTTCTCACGTATCCGTATCTGTAACGAACTGCGCATGAGTAGACCCGTTACGTCTCAGCCGATACGATGCGTTGAACGTATTGTTACGTCCCCTACTCCGTATACGTAAACGTATCCGTATCCCGACCAAAATCAGTATTCTGTGCTATTAGTGCTATTTTACATGTCTTCTTCTTCTTTGATATTGGTTTGGTTTAATTATAACCCAACATATTTTGGTAATGCAAAATATGCATCAAAAATAGGTCGTCCAAATCATCATCGTCCTCGTCTAGCAGCAGTGGATTATTTAATATCGTTCCCATATTACGTTTTTACAAAAATATAAACAGACAAACTAAAAAAGTTTTGAGGTTATACAATTAAAAACAGAATGAAACGATACGTTTTCTGCTAAAAAGGTTTTCTTGACAATTTCTTTACGTCAACGTAACTCCAATACGGATACGGATACGTGTAAAAACTTATGACAAGCTAAAAGTGTCTAATGTATCTATTTCTGAGCGGTGTGAAATCAGCTGCTGCCAAATTTCGCTAAAACACGTTAGTTTACAACAAAAGTAAGCTGCAAGAATATATTTCATCTTAATAGTCTCTTGCCAAATTAATGAAAAATAATACTTTTTAAAGTTCCTATTTTGCGTAATAAGGCCCTGCTGTCACTTGAATTTAAAAATATTTTTGTAAAAGTGTCCTACATCAAAAGTAATCCTTATGCCCTACGAACAGATTTTGTATTGATTTATTGTCGTTTGCGAAAACAATCTTCATCTCTGTTATTTTTCATTTTTATATTGTTACGTCTTTATCAATAAAATAGTATTTGTTAGATAAATTCCGAGAAAGAACAATTGAAATGAAATATTCTAGCTATTTGTTTAGTAAGATTTAGGATTTCCTTCAGTTCATCATTTTTTTTCGTGCGCCACTGAACGATCGGGCGCAGTCGGAACTTTTGGCAGCCAGGTTAGGCAGCTGATTTCACACCGCTCTATTTCTGTGGTTATACTGCATTTAGTTTAGTTCTATGGTCAAAAGTAGTTCATTGAGACATTGAGTAGTTCAAAGATCAAGCTAGTGAAATATTTTTCGTAGAATGAGAAGACACAAATATACAGGAGGGAATAGAAAAATAAATAACTATCAAATAACAGTAAGCAAAATATATTACGATTTTTTTTATTAAAAAGCAAACTATATAATGTTGTATTTAGTATTATTTGCCTGCATCTTCTTTCAAACCAACCGTTTGGTTGACCACAATCTGAAATAAAAGTTATTGTAATCAATGTCTAATAACAAATACCTAAAATGATAACTGATAACTTACTTTAGAGGGTTTTGTATCCGGGTCGACTGAAAAGAATCCAATTCTTTCAAACTGGAACTTATCGCAAACTTTTGCAGCTAATAAAGATTTGTCTGCATAACTTTTTAAAATCCTCAAAGAATCGAGATTGCAGTCTGTCAAAAATCCACCAGGAACCTCACTTGGATCTTCAGGATTTTTATGTTTAAACCTTAAAGATAGTATGGTACATTTAATACATTACAATTATATAAATAATTTAGATAAACTTACAAAGAAGTATATAAACGAACTTCTATTTCTTGCGGATCACTAACCCAGTGGATAAAAGCTTTTGGTTTAGTTGTCACCTTTTCAACTTCAGTACACTTGCATACAACTTCTTTAATATTAGATCCATCTTTTTTTACATCTGTTACTTCTAACACAATACCAGCATGTCGTATACCAACAGATTGGGATTTTGTTAATCTACGGTAACCTTTATCACCTACCTATAACATAAATTTAGTTTAAATCCAAAAATAATAGAAATAGGATAATAACGTACCTCCATAAAGTCACTGCTTTCAATATAGATGGTCTTATTAAGAGTAACGTTGTGGTTACCTAATTCTGGTTTAGATGGGAAGTTAGGTACTGAAACAGTTACTGGTTTGTCATGAGGGAAGTTCTCGATGGTAATTTTTAAAGGTTCCAGTACAACCATTCTCCTGAAAAATTAAATTAGTGCAATAAGAAATAGAATTTGTTATTATATGTTTTACCTAGGAGCAGTATTGTTTAGATAGTCTCTCACATATGCTTCTAACATGGATGGATCAACGGTACTTTGGGCACCTGTAACTCCTAATTGAGCACAAAAGTTGTTAACAGCTTCTGATGGAAAACCTCGTCTTCTTAAAGCAGTGAGTGTAAATAATCTTGGATCATCCCAATCTAAAATATAACACAAGTTATTACAAGAATTAATTGAATGAAATGTTTACCTTTAACAATTCCTTCAGTGATAAGTTTGGCTATTTTCCTTTTTGAGACAACTGTGTAATTGAAGTTTAATCGACCATACTCCCACTGAACTGGGCAGTAGATATCAAGAGCATTACATAGCCAATAGTAGCTTGACCTCCTAAAAAATTCCAATAAAATGTCAGATGTTTTTTATTTTTTTGGACCTTGTAATAAGTTACCTAGATTGAAACTCCTTGGTACACAGGGAATGAGTTATATGTTCAATGCTATCGCATAAACAGTGAGTGTAGTCATATGTTGGATAGATACACCATTTATCTCTGGTTCTATGGTGAGGAGTAAATCTTACTCGGTAAGCTACTGGATCAAGTTTACCTTCTTCTAAAGTGATTTTCATTCTTAGTGTTGCTGCTCCTTCATCAATCTTACCATTTTTCATGTCCTAAAGTAATATTTTTATAACAACCCAATATTAATATAATGTTAATGGTAAAAATGATATTAAATGATCATTACCTCAAATAGTTGAAGGTTTTCAGTAACTGGACGATCTCTCCATGGAGATGGTTGAGGATTGAAACCTTTCATCTCATCAGCCGACTGATGACAGACGTAAGCAAGGCCTTTTTTAATTAATTCCACTGCCCATTCATACAACTGATCGAAATAATCAGAAGAATGGGTTATTTTGTAAGGAGTATATCCTGAAAAAATGTTTAAAAATTTATCAGCTCAAGAAATATGTGAATGTTGAACAAAATTGTTACCTAACCAGTCCACCATGTCTTTAATTCCAGTGAAAAACTTTTCTTCCTCTTTTTCAGGATTGGTATCATCATATCTAAGAAAACAAACACCGTTGTTGGCAGAGGCGTATCCAAAATTGATATTAATTGCTTTGGCATGGCCAATGTGTAAGATGCCATTAGGTTCGGGAGGAAATCTAGTTCTTACCTAAGAATAAATAATTTATTATTAAAATGAAAACAAATATTAGAATAGTCATACCTGTCCCCCGGTTATTTTTAAATGCTCCTTCAATAACTTTTCAGTATTTTTTGTGACGATATATCCATCTGTTTTAAAGTTTTCCCCTGGGGCATGAAAGTTGAGTTTTTTCATTACATCTACAATAGTAATACTCTCCTGTGCTAAAGGTGCTTCAGCTACCTTAACTTCTTTTTTTGGTTTTCCTTCATTTTTGGTAACTTTACTGGCCTTCTTTTCAGGTTTAGGTGCTGGTCCTAAATCTGCTTCAGTCTTTGATCCAAGAAGATCAAATACCTAACAAAAGTAATATTTAGTATAAACATAAATCAAAATATTATAGGGTCTTCTTATGAGGTAAACATATTATTTACATAATAAAAATAACAAATATTGATAAAGATAGTTGTAAATAAATACACACAAACAATCTAAAATTATATAAATGTATGTATGTAATTTCTATTTGTCTACATGTAAACATCAACTATATAGTAAATTTTTTATTAAATATGCATTACCTGCATATCTATTTCATTTTTTATTGCCTTGCCGTCTGCCCATATCAATTCAATTCTAACTTTTTGCATAAGTGGCCCAGTATTGAACCTATACCGTTTTTCAAGTAACTCATCTTTGTTCTTCTTTATATGTTTTTCCACTGCTTTTTCAATTTGTTCTGGAGTTACAACAATTCCAACACCGCAATAAGTTTCAAGTTCGTTTGTATTAAAGTTGTTTATGTGGGAAATAGCAAATTCTATAGCCTTATCCACTCTTAATGTACTATCAAGTTTATTGGATGCTATATACTTAACAAGAAGTGGTAAATGATGAGCAATTTGTGGTTTAATTTTTGTTCCCAGTTGGTATAAAAGTGTCCCAGCTCCTTCTGAAAGGTTTACTCCACGTACCTAGTACAAGATAAATTTGTATTGTGCAACCAAAGAGAAAGTAACATTTAACTTACTTCGTTTAGAATAGTTAGCAGAGTACTGGTTACTATACTGTTTTTTAACGTTTCTTTTGCTTTTTGTTCACTTAAGCCTAAGCTCATCAGAGCTTTTACTGTTTCTTCGATATTTTCGGTCATTTTTGAAAATTATAACCTATCCATCTGTAACCTAAAGCCGGACACAAATAACAACTGTCAGTTTTGACTTTTTTGTAACCTTTATATGGCCACGTGGTACAGTCAGTAGTTCAAATATATTGAGGAACATAAATGAATTTTTATTTCGTGATCTAAGTATTAATATGATATTGTCACTTATATTTGTACCTTGCACCGTTATTTTAACAAGCTGGGGAGGCGAAATGATTCAAATATTGGAACAAAAAGTTTTTCAATGTTGTATTCATTGTTTAAGGTTAGTTCACATGCATCCGGATTTGCGAAATTCCGAAATGGGTAAACTTTCCTATTGGCTGTGGTATTTGAATTTTAATGGCGGGAAATATTCGTATTGCGGCACCGCAAAATGTTGAAATCATTTTAAGATTTTGCGAATTTCGTGATGCCAAACGTTGTCATTTGTCATCTAACTAGTTGATTGTAACCTCAAAATTGAACAAAAGCTGTCAATTTTCTGATTCACATGCATGAAAAAGATCCATTTTAATTTTAAATATTTAAATTCAAATGTCATATGTGATCAACGTACATCACCAACGTGTGAAGATAACTTAAATTATTGTCACTTGACATTGACATAATTGACAAGACAACTGATATTTAAGACGTCGCTACGCTAGCGCTCTACTGAAGGAGGTATTGTTGCATAATAAATTTTTAAGCTAGAATATCAAAATTACAAGATGCTGAAACCCGCAAATATCCCTGGCTACTTTAAAGCCGTTAGTCAAGTAGTAAGTAACCAATTAAACACAGGAAACCAAATCGCAATAATCCCAAAGAAATCTTCAGTATACATCCCATGGTCCAGCAGTTCTCCTGTTGCTCTTAGCAAAGCCCTTCCCAATGGAAACGTTACAATTTCATCTGGACCAGCTGTTAGCAGTCAAGTTAGATGGGCTCACACAGATATTACCGTACCAGATTTTAGTAACTACCGCAGGGATAGTACTAAAGACCCTAGTCGAAGATCCCAAGACTCCGAAGATTCAAGAAAGAATTTTACTTATTTAATGGCTGGAGCATTCAGCGTTGGTACTGCTTATGCTGCTAAATCAGTAGTTACTCATTTCGTAAGTTCTATGAGTGCATCAGCTGATGTATTGGCTTTAGCCAAAATTGAAATTAAACTTGCTGATATCCCCGAAGGAAAATCTGTTACCTTTAAATGGAGAGGTAAGAAACAGTATTTAACATTTGTATTAACATTAACATTTTTTATACTTATGAATCTGAGTAAAGTTCAATCATAAATATGTTTTAGGTAAACCACTTTTCATCCGTCATAGATCAGCTTCTGAAATCGAGTCAGAACAATCTGTTGCTGTAAACACACTTCGTGATCCTCAACACGATAACGACCGAGTCCAGAATCCATCTTTCTTGATAGTTATTGGTGTATGTACCCATTTAGGTTGTGTCCCAATTGCTAATGCTGGTGATTTTGGAGGATATTATTGCCCATGTCACGGTTCTCACTACGATGCTTCAGGTCGTATCCGCAAAGGACCTGCTCCATTGAACTTGGAAGTTCCACCTTACACCTTCCCCACTGAAGAGCTATTAATTGTTGGTTAGTAGTTAATTGTATTGTTAAATTTAACTTGTGATATTGGATATTGATAAAATTGTATTGATGGTGCAATTTATTAAAATCCTCTATTGGTTTTAAACATCGTAAATAAATTTATTTATTTTTCCTTGAAGAATTATTCCTTAAAATATTATTTCATGCTATGTACATATTTCTTTAAACATCAAAAGTAACTGTACCATTTGATTTTAAAATTAAACAATTTAGTATGAATTATTGATGTTTTAGTTACTCTGTTTATTTAAATATTGATTATACTAATCTTTTTCAAAATAAATTAAAACTCGGATTAATTTTGTTTAAATTTATGTGTAACGAAGACATATAATTACATAAATAAATATAGTAAGATTGCGAGAAAAATTAGTTTTATTATATACCGAGCCAAAGAGCAAGAAGGAAAGCTTAGAAAAATGTGTTCTAGTAATGAATAAAAGCATCGAAAGTTTACGTGAATAATCCTATTTTAAAAAATGTTTTCGTTGGATTTGCCCTGATTTTTTTTATATATATATAATGCACAGCAATCCCTAGGATTATTAGCGCTCAACAAGAATATATTATAAGAAATAAGATAAGTTTACAAAAGTAAAACATGATATGTCAAATTAAATTTGTGAGTTTACGAAAAGATTGGAACGTCAAATTTTATTTAATATCTGTATGGATTTAAGAAAAGTTTATCAAGTGAGATATATCACAGTTTTCACCAAGTGCCTCTTGGGGATGCTATGTGTTTGCCTCTGGAGCCGGAACTTGAATTGAAGTCCTGGATTGCATCCCTTGTTTCTGTATCTGCCTGTTCGTTCCCAGGGATTCCAACGTGGGAGGGTACCCACATGAATTGACTGTCCAATTAATGTCAATATCAATTTCATATAATTCACCAGTGAAGACACTCGTAGTGGGTGGTAATCTGATTTTAATAGACTCGGTAGGTGCAATAACGGAGGCGCCTACTTCATTTTCCATCTTGGAAGCGTCTGTGTACAATGGGGTGGATTGGTGATTTTTATTACTCTTGCATTTGTTTAATTTTTGCTTAGTTTTAGTAGAGACACGTGTCACAGTATGGATGTTTTGTTAACCATGGTGGTGAGGATTTGATGTTTGCGGGAAATATATTAGGGATAAAGACGGTAAAAGTGTCAAGAGATCTATTTACTGTTTCGTAAAAGGCAGGAGCGGATCTTTACTTTCTATCATAGTCGGCTCGGAACCGGTCAGATATGATGGTGTTTGAATACATAGGGTGCAAAGTATTTGCAGAAATATATTGCAAATGACAGGCTCGGGAAATGTCTGCGCAGATTCAAAGGAATTTCGGAGGCTTCGCAAAGTAGATTGTCAATTGGACTCGAACGGAAAGCCCCTAGGCAAATTCTAATGGCAGAGTTTTGTATTGGATTTAAATTGATTGTTGAAAAAACAATAAATATCTGTTTGTAAGTAATCAAAAAAATGACACTGGCGCTGCTAAGCCATATTTATGAAATTGATATATACAGGATGGCCATTTCAAATGGTTCCAGTTTGGGTTATCGGTAACAATAAGAGATACAAAGCTGGTTAAAGTAGCCTATTAAAGTAAAGTGACCATTCGTCCCGGATTAGGCGGGAATGTCCTGTTTTTCAGAGTCCTGTCCCGCATAGACAGTGTCCCGGATTTAGTTATATCGAGCTGAAAAGTATTTATAAATTTATATTTAATAATATTTTACGATATTATAACTCAATTTTGCTATAATTTTAAACAGTTAATTTTTTTATATAAATAATATTTTGGTGTTGTTAAAACAGTTTTATTATTTATTTTAAACAGAGTTTATTTTTTATTTTAATCAAAGTTTATGTTTTTTATAAAATATGTATTTACGTTTATGGTTTTACAAATATATTTTAAATAAAATAATGCGTTTTCTAAATAATGGTTCACCATACATATGCTGACCTTATTTTAATACGAGCGTTCGTTGGAAACAATGTTTCGACCTCGCAAAAAGTACCACTTTAATTCTGAACTACAAACCTCTAATCTCGCGGTGGAAGGTAAGGGTGTGCAATACAATATTAACAATACTTTTGACTCCGTTATACAGTTTAAGATTAATTTTCTAAACAGTTTCATATATTCATATGAGGTGTAATAGGCCACATCAACTTAAAAAAAATTCGCGCCAACATTGGAACATTTTTCTCTGGGATTGTACCGCATTGGCAGTTTTTAAATATGGTCACTTTATATTAAATGGATCATTAATATTGCATTGACAAATTTAAAATATCATCGGCTGTATTCAAAATACTGACCAAAAAACAAATTGGTCGATTATTCTGTATAACTTTTTTTATTAATTTACATAGGCAGTTTTTCCATACACACTGTATAACAAATTCAATAAATGGTCTTGCTAACCTACTTCTGAACTTTCTATAATTATCTGTGTACTTAAGAAAGTTTGATCAATAAACCTAATTTAGGGATATTTATCAGAATGTGTCGTGTTCTAAACGAATTAATTTCGTTATTTGAACCACATTATCATATTATTTGTCTTTTATTACGTTTTTATGTATTATAGTAGATCTTAATTGATATAAAATGTTTTAGTTTTCACTTCAAGTATCGTGTGTTCGAATAAATGGCTTTCAATATTATTTTTACGATTATATTCGTAGATAATTGATGAGTATCAATTTATTATAAATTCTGGTGCTGGTTATTGATACATTTCTTATTAATTTTGATTATATGTAGGAATGGGCATTATTAAAATGACGTAGAGTCCAGTCATGGGACTTCCGACAGAAGTGAAAACACCAATAAATGAATCCCCTTTAAGAATTTTATCGTAAGCCCATCATTAATGGAATTTTTTACAAATAAACTAACCCTGTTTAAAAAATCTTTCGTACGCCCACGGTAGATGTAAATTTTTACAAATAAATTAATCCCTTTAAAAAAATGTTTGTAGTCCTATGGTAGAAGGAAATTTTTACAATTAAATGATTAACCCCTTATAAAAAAAGTACCTACAGTGTATATCTCATGGAAAGCATGATGATGATTTATACAACACTTCTTCATTGTTGCTAACCAAAAGTATTGTGTGTTGCATAAAAGCGTGACGATGACGAAAAATCTATGTTTTTTCTTCACCCCAAAGAAAGTGCTCAACGCGCCTAAAGAAGTTTTCACTTCAAAAAAGTCATTTACAGGTGCTGCATGGTCAGTACTACCGATCTTGTCGTTTGTTGTCTTCCTTCTGGCGTCAGAGTTTAGTTTGTTTGTTTCAATAATTATTGTTTAAAAACAGCGAGATAACAGTTATATAACTTAAAATATCTTACAAGTTAGGTACTTATAAATATAATAGAATTGAGATCCCACTGCAAACATTCTAATTCTGTATGTTCTTCGAGTCTTATTGAACCTCTTGGTAGAAAATTATTTTTATCCCATAGTTTATGAAAGGGAACCAAGAAAGAGTCAGTAGAACGGGAAAATCCTGGAATGGAGTATCATAAAGCAATAGAGTAAGTACCTACATGTTGTAATAGGTAGGTATAGTTTGGCAAACATAGCTGAAGCTGTGAAAGGAATGCGGTCGAAAACATTCGATATTGCCACGTCCTTTCAATTTTTCGTATGCCCCCGTATTGTGTTATGATAGAAAGACTCTTTAAAGAATAAAAATTTGACAAATAGTAAAAAGACAACTGTTAACAAGAAAAAACTGCTATTTAATCATGTGCTCAAAGTGACCACCGTTAACATTCAGGCAATAAAAGTTGAAAAAGAGCAAATTTTAAACAACGATTAAATAACAATGGAAGGCTGGTATCAAAGGCAAAACAAAATGATTGAATAGAGATTCACCAGTTTTTTTAATTGAGGTGTGACTTTATACCTCTAATACCATTTGAAAAAATGTAAGGGGTGTCTCCAGTAGGGAGGGGGTGAATCCCTCGAGTTAAAAGTTGATGTGTTTCGGCATTTCCTTCTAATATGTCCCATTTTTTAAATATTAAGGGTGGGTCCTTTTCAAATGACACTGTGTATAATAATAATAATTATTTTTAATACTTTTATAAATAGGTACCGTGTACGCTATTGGTACGTTTATGACAGATATCGCCCATGTTTCCTCGCCCTTTACCGATGCCCCGTAGCTTCAGATAGACTTGCCAAACTATATACGTTCAGATTCCATTCGTAAATAATCATATATAGTATTGGCTTGTTGGAATAAGGATATCGCAAAATAGAAAGTTGATATCTTCTTGATATTATATTTTGGGACGTACTAAAGATATTTTTCTAGAATCCCCCCTAACCCAGATTTCAATTTCCTCGAAATTGACAAAACAAGCGTTTCTATAACAACACAACTTGTCAGCATCAACATAATCACTTTCATGTAATGTATACGGTTCATTTTCATTTCATTTCGTTCCGTAATGGTAACAGGTAAAGATTCAAGATCGAAAACTGGCAATAAGAAACAGCAAAGCGGGTGTAAGATTTGGGTACCCGCATTTACTGTTCAAGCCTTACAAAAGCATACGTGCGTCTTACCACCGCCTCGATGCAATGTTTATAAAGAAATCCCTTCGAATAATAGAAAATTTAGGACAAATTATCTCAGGGGTAATCTACCTATTGGAACCGACCCAAAGGGTAACAAAGTGTCTTGGAAAGTAAGTTTTTACAAATTTTTTTTGATTAAACTATCAAAAGAGTGACTGATGAATAAAATTTTGAATTCTAATATTTTTTTAGGCTGATATAACAAAATTAGATTTTCATTATTATTTGCCCATGTTTTTTGAAGGACTCATTGAAACCGAACATCCATATAAACTTTTTGCGCAGCAAGGTATTCATGATTTACTAGCTCATGGTGGCAACAAAATTTTTCCTTGTATTCCCCAATTGATCATACCTATTAAAGGTAAGTAGAAGTAGATTTTCTTAGAATTGATTAAAATACCGAGTGTTCCATTTTATTTTCCAGTATTTTAAGAGGTTCATAACTTTTAAACGAATAAATACAGATACACGCGGTTTTCGGCACTGTAGCAGAATAGCGTTAGTCAAATTAGCGCAACACAAAAATAACGCAGAACAAAAACAACGGCAGACAAAATAGCTTATTCCCTTTTTGGAAAACTTGGAATAAAAATTCTTTGATATATTTTCGAGAAGGGGAAGGGTATAAGCTATTTTGTCTGCCGCTGTTTTTGTTCTGCGTTATTTTTATGTTGCGCTAATTTTTGTGCGGCGCTATTTTAAGTTTTGTTTCGACTCATCAGTTTTTTCTTACTTCCGGTTAACCAAAAGCAAAATGGCGATTTTTTAAAATTTCGTTTGCTGTTTTAATGCAAATGAAAAGTAAACCCACTTTTTCAATTTTACAAACATGAAGGTTTAGTGTATGCTTGGTTGCCTATAGCAAAATCTTTTATTAAGAGGAGTCACTTTTATAATCTGTGGGAGTCACCAATGAATGTTTTTGTGTAGCTCAAAAATGCACGGTCGACGGAAAAAAGTTATAAGCTCTTGAAATACCGCCAAACCCATTTACTAACGTTTTAGATGCACTTCGAACCAAAAATAACGAGGTAATGTGTAACACGTTGCGAATTTTACAACATCTAGTTAAATCTGGAGATATGATTGGAGAAGCTTTGGTACCATATTATAGACAAATTTTACCTAGTCTTAATATTTACAAAGAAAAAAATGGTAAGTTGTTTTATCATGTAAAAGTGTATAACTAAGATACTTACTGGGTTTACTCACTGAGGCGACTTCACATGACCAAAAGCGGTATCTGGTCCGCCATACTTGTGCTGGATTTCTGTCATTGGTGCATTGACCACATTATTTTTGATTATTTTGTTGCTTTTTAACTTGATTGTATTGTGTTACTTAATGGGCAGTAAGAAGTAGCATAAGGAACATCATTTCATTCGGGACCGGATTTTAAATGTTTTCTTGTAGTTTTAATATTTCAAGTACTTGTATCCTTAGATAGGTTATCCCAAACTATTATGATACATACAAACAATTTTACTTTTCATGTCATACATTCATTAACAAATGAACCGTTTAATTTTTTTTTGTAGTAAACTGTGGAGATGAAATCGACTACAGCCAAATGAGAGGAGATAACTTAGCAGATACAGTGAATGAAACTTTACAAGTATTAGAGAGATACGGTGGCGAAGATGCTTTTATAAATATTAAGTATTTAATTCCAACTTACGAATCCTGTATGCTAAATTAAATTAGGGCCTGATTGTACACATTTTTTAATCCATAAATTATATAATATACATTTTTCCACGACCATACATCAGACTAATTATTATTTCAGTAAGCAAAATTTCTTGTAAACTATCCTCTTGTACTAATAAAAACAATTCATTGGGATGAGTAAGAAAGAAAAGACGAATTTTTTAAAAATATTTAATCTTACAACGTGCTGAGTTAATATATAAATATAACTAATTCTAATAATGATATACTGCAAATACAGTAGTTACACAAAAAATGGTATCCTGAAACAAAACAAGTTAATAATTACTGATTTTAAGAAGAGCAAAGCTTGTAGACGAAGTAATGTACAGCAAGTACTTTGAGTTGTACTTACATTCATAAATATTTCACTAGTATGATTATCAACATCTGAATCCCATACGCATCTAACTCCTGATTTGACACCTGCTCCTTTCCTTTCTCCAATAATAACTTGTACAATGTGTTTATATCGCTTCATTTGCAAGTCTAAGAAAACCATATCATATATTACATAGTTTTTCAAATAAGCAATTAAAATTCTACACTATTCAATCAACAATCTTGTAATACCAAAATGAAAGTTTAAGTAGTACCTTTTACTTTTTCATTAACTTCATTTGATATTTGCATAGACCAATTCTTTGCTCGATCTGGATCATATGATTTTCCTGTTAATACGGCTGCAACTACATTTCTAATGATTTCCTTCACAGATAGTTCCTTAAATCTAAATAATCAATATTATTATCATTTATCGAACCATAAAAATGCTGCTATATGTTTAATTTTACAACTATAAGTTTTAATCTGGTAAGATTTTGTAATTAAACATCACTACCTACTTGTTTTGTAACGACGGTTTTATTTGGTAGGAGCTACTATTCGTTGAAATCGAACCTTTTGTATCTTCAACATCTTTTAGCTCATCAGCCCCGGTCCTTTTCGGTAAAGAAGCAGCATCAGTTAAATCATCGTATTCCTCTTCGTAATCCATTTTGTGTACAGATCCCCTTATTATTTTTTATTGATTTAAAAGCTATTCCTGACAAGTTAATTAATTTTGTTGGTTGTTGCTTCAAAAACATGTATACTATCTACAGCTAAATCATTTTGAAAAAATATACAAATTCAATTCAAAGTTTTGTTTATATCGTCAAATTAATTTTAACCCAATTCTTCTATTTTATGTAAACGTAGGACTACGATAAACCTACTGAATCATTTGACCTACTAGAGGCCTTTTATAGCATAGGTTTGTCAGCTCAAATTTATTAGATATTTGTTTACAACTCCTGTTTGTAATTACTTGTATTTCAAGTGAATTATTTATCAATTATAACTAATGCAAATACTCAATTATAGTTTTATTTCTTAACACCCATTCTACAATCTCCACCTACGACTTCTTCTGATCACTCTTGATGACAGGTGACATGTATGTAGCCTAGAGGAGGGCCGTTCGGCAATTAACTCCGAAATGGAGAATGAAAGGAGTGGAGCAGAAGCAGATTACTCGTAAAAGAATAATTTGTTACCGAACTCTCAAACTGTCAAACAAGGGACTTCTATCAAACGTCAAATTGAAACAAATGTCATTCGGTGTAATCTGTATCTGTAGAGTGGGGAGGGTGAGTTTAGGCCCACAGCACTTAGGCCACATGTGACTCATTGTACATCCTCCCGAGGAGTTGTCCTCCTAGGTCATCGTTCATCCTGTCCTTTTCAGGAAGGTGGACAGGTCACTAGGAGACATCTCCTTTATATCGTCAGGTTTGGGCCAAGTCTCATCAAACACACTCTCTTATTGACGATAACTCCGGGCACTCACATAAGACATGCCTGGCAGTTTCATCTTCTTGTTCACATATTCTGCATAGAGGTGTGTCCAATAGCCCCATAGTTTGGAGGTGTTTCCTTAGTTGACATTGGCCAGTCCGAAATCCTATTGTTAAGCGTAGGTTTTTCCTGGTCATCGCCAAATATTTCTTCTGCGCCAGCTTCCCAGGGTCGCCCAAGGTGATCCTGGGAAGACTGCATCCTTTGATTCCATCCCATCTCTTTAGGGATTAAGCAATTGTCGAATTCGTCAGGCCGTAGGTGTCACTGGGTCCAGCCGCTTCCCTGGCTAAAGAATCGGCAATGCGATTACCTTTACTCCTGTCGTGCCCTTTAACCCAACTCAGGATAATATTGTTATCTACCGAGGCTTAGCTAAATCTTGGTGGCACTCTAATAGCCCTGATGTAACACGTTGTCTGTTCAAGGCTAATAGGGCTTGTCTGCGGTCAGTGCAGTTTGTTATGTTTTTGCCAGAAATTCCTTCTTTTGTGGCAATTGAGATACCAGCCAGTTCTGTTTGAACGACGCTGGTATTTTTTCCCATTCCCCACTTAATTCTTATGCTAAGTGGTTTGGAGTAAACTCCACATCCTGAGCCTTCTTTGGTTTTTGAGCCGTCTGTATATATGCGTATTACATTTGCAGCATCTGACTCTGTGTTCTGTTTTATTTGTATTTTGTAGGGTTTATTAAACACAAACTTGGGCTCAACTGTATCATTGGCCGCCTGCAGCAGAGGTAGCGCTTCTCGCCATAGGCTTAGCCTCAATTGACCCACTCCTACTTCGGGGTTTACACCAGCCGTACGCAATCGTAACATGGCCATTAACGCAACCTCTTTGATGTACAAGTCCAGAGGGGTCAGACCAGTAATTAATTCTATTGCCGCGGTTGTTGTTCTCATGGCCCCTGTGATGTTTAAACAATCCATTCGCTGTATTTGATATACTTTTTGGATGGCCTTCGCTTGAAGAACCTTCCGTTCCCATGCAATGGCTCCGTACGTTAGCATAGGTCTTATGATTGCAGTGTAGATCCAGGTGAAAGACCCCATGTGCGACCCACTGACCTCCGACATTGCTCATAAGCCACATATGCTCTTGCTCTGTAGATGAGAGTTCCATATTAGCTTCCTGTCGAAGGTAATACCAAGGTATTTCACCTCTTAAGAGAAGTTTAATTTGCTATTGAAGATTTCGGGGGGTTTTAAGCCCGAAATCCTCTTTTCCTGATAAAAAGGACCATCTCATTCTTCTTGGGATTGATAGACAGTGAGTGTTCCTTACACCATGTTTCTATTAATTTGAGTCCATCCTGCGCTCTATCGCAGTGTGTTCACAAATTTTCCGGTCTGCAAGACAACTATGTCATCTGCGTATGCGATTGTGTAGAATCCATTATTGTTGAGGTGATTAATCAGGATATCCAGGACTATGTTCCAAAGAAGGGGTGATAAGACCCCTCCATGCGGACATCTTCTCACTATGAGGTCTTCTACATTGATACTTATTGCTCCACTGGAGAGCATTTTAGTATCTATTCTCCCACTACCAGGGGTACATTCCTGGAGTTAAGTTGCTAGGAAGGTTGTTTTATCAAACGCTCCCTCAAATCTATGAATATACCCAGGGTGGATTCTTTATTGTCCAATGATCTTTCGACTCTGCCAACCACTTGGTGAAGGGCCGAATCAATGGACCTTCCATTCGGTGTAATATTTTTGTGGTTATTTTTTAGTATTTTTATAAAATATGAATGGTAACCTAAAATATTTTTTGGCCGGTAATCGAAATGCGCATTTCACTCCTAACCTAACCTCACCGAGGTGGTACAATTGGAGCAACTCTTTTCACACCACTCCAATGTAAACGAACGATTTAAAGACTGCTCCTTTTACTTGTTGTGTAATATCCGAACGGCTTAAAGAAAGGAGGAGTGTTCGGTGTCAATGGAGTAACATTGCCGAACGGCCCTTTATTTAATTTCGCCATATCCTGCTCAAGCTAATCTGACCACATAAATAATTTCTGTGAATCTAGCGTTTTTCATTTAAAATAAGACATAATATATTTTTAAAATTTATTTAGACAGTTAAGAGAACATGTAGACTACATTAGTTATAGACTTATATTTGTTCGGCAAAACTTTCATGCGGATCCCTGTGAAAAAAATAAAAATAATTATAGCATTATTCTGTTGACCGATAAGGTTGTACCGAGAATATGAGTGGTCGCAACGTTTACCAGATTTATTATCATCAGATTTTGTGTTGTAGAATATTGTCAGTTAACTGCGCGCATCTAGCTTAGTTTTTTAATTCTACTCACCCTTAGCAGTCTGTTTATAGTCACAAATTTCATAAAATAGATTCATATTATCGTTTACAATACCATCAAAAAAGAAAGAATTCAATTTTGGACACTTCAGGATTATAGCCAAGAGAACGTCGTCCAAATTTTCTCTGTTGTTTTTGAGATCCAAATTAATTTTTTCTAAATAGAAAAATTTGCACTTAAAAAAGTCTCCTTAGTAGTGATTGCATCTTGAATAAACTCACCTATAGTAGTATGGTAGTTATCAATTAACCGATGAAGAGTGTTTCCAAAATTTCGGCTGACTTTTTGATCGAATTTGTAGCTAGTCGTCAAGGTAAAGTAATTTAAAGGTATGGTATCCATCAAAAAGATAAATTCTATTTGTTCGAAGTGGCAGATATTCTCTGTATAACAAATAAAAGTATCTATTAACTTTTCAATACACTAAATCCCTTAATATTTACGTGGGCTAAAATGTGTCAACAACGACAGGCCACGAGTAGAAATTTTTATATAGCCTGAGCGTTTAATTTTGGAACCCGCAGTTTGCCTTCTAATTTTCAAGAAGGACAAGGAAAATCATTCAAGGAGCTATACAGAAGGGAAAGGGTGAATGGAATGGTTATTTTTCCTTCTCCTTCTTCAAAAATTAACCAAAGATCTGTTTTAACCAAGAAAAATTATGAAACTTATTAGAAAGAAAAACCAGTATCAGTTTCTAATTATTCTTACCTAAGAATCCAAAATGACAAGATGAGGCAAACTGATCATGAAATGTGCATGCATGCCTGCTGGTTCCAAAGACGCAGGTGAAATTCCTAATCTTTATACTTACTTATTTTGATAGAGACCTTGATGTCAGGACATAGTTTCTTTAACCTTCTCCACTTTTTTTTCGGAATAATAATACTTTGAATATCTGAGTCGTCAAAATAAATTTCCAAAAATTTCAGTCGATTCGTTCCATTTTCCGTAACCGCATCTATAACGTTCGGTCTCGACAAAATGAAATAGTCTATTTTCAGTTCTCTAAGACATAAAAATTCTTCTAAAAACACCACAAACTCGACCGAGTCGAATGCCGATTCGAAGTTGTAGTAGATGTTACGAATTTCTAAATGCGTTACGGAAAATTTTGATCCCACACAGGCGTCCAGAATACGCAAGCATTCGGTTTTTGGTAAATTAATGTTATGGAATATCAGTTTTTTCAAATTCGTTTGTACCCTGGAAATTAGAGGATACGGTTTAGGTAAAAAATATGTACGGTAAGTTGCGAACAACGCACAGGAATAAATTTCTGTGGAACTATAGGCGATTTTTAGCGAGTTACTGGTTCTGTGATCCAAATCCCCAAATAAATGATAACATAAAAGAAGCATTGAAACAGTTTGATTTTCGTACAATAGATAAAAATATAACTTACTTTAAAAACCTACTCAAGTGGTAGATAATTTTCTTGAAAGCGTATATATCGGACCAATCGAAGAATTTGAAGCATTCGAGCTGAACGCTACTTTCGTACAATATAAATAGAAAATGAACCATTCTTTTCGTCAAATCGTGCACTTTAAGTGGCAGCCATCTGTTTTGTACTGGAGGTTTATCCCATCCTATTTCTAATGTTTTAATGTATTTGGAGTATTCTATTACTAGCAAAGTGGTACTGGGATCCAAAAAATCTCTATCTACGTGAAGGACGATGGTCTTCCATAAGTATTGTCGACATAATGCATATTTCCATTTCTGGCAAACTACCGAACAAGACAATCTCTCCGATCTAGATAAATACTGAAAAATTTCGGAAACTACTTCTATTGGGATCAAGTCTTGCCAACAACTATCCATAATCTAACGCAGGAAACATTGTAATTTGTCCAAATATTTAGCTAAAATTTTTCAAAATAAAAAAATTTCTTAAAAAAATTCAGTTTTGGATAAATGTCTACCGTTAGCTATGTTTGACACATAACTATATTAAAACGTATGTAATTAGAGCCTTCTTGGGCCTTTTTCGAAATTTAAGTTGCACATTGTCATGGAGACTAGATATACACATGGTCTTTTACCTGTCAGTTTTATGTCAAAATCGATTATTTGATCCATTCCATTTTTCCCGCCGATATTTTCAGTATACCGTTGCTTCTAACATTCGATGGTTCTACCAAAAATTAACAATGACAAGTTAGCGTCACAAAAGATCTGGCGATACTAGAAAATGTCCTGGGGTGGCAATCTGTTCACACTAGCGAGTAGTCTTGAATCGATCTAGTCGATAAACACATCCCGTTCACCAAACTTGGTCGTTTTGGCGCGACAAATGGACGTAGTTATGCAAAAAGGAACCAAGCGACAAACATATAGTTCTGAGTAATTGAGGGTCAAAGTTATTCCAGGATAATAAAATCGGTATAAAAGAAATGAGTGTTTTAGTTGCACTATCATGCACTTTACTGCTTGGTGTTTATGATCCGTCAGTTAGTTCGTCCTTTTGTATTAAAAATGTTTTATTTTGAGAAAAATGTCGCTTGGTTCTTTTTTTGAAGAAATAAGTTGAAACCAGTAAATAAATCTTCATGTATCCGTATAATAAATAATATCTTCAAGTATCCTCCTCAAAGTCTGGAACACCTCCAAATCCTTCCGGATCGTCTTCAACGGTACCGTCTGCATAAAGTCCTGAATAAAATAGTTGGCAGTCTTGAGGAATTAGATGCTGGATTGATTTCAGGTCCTTTAGTTTTTCTTCGGCAATTGGTTTTCCATTAGGCCACAGCTCATTTAGTTTGGAATGTTTGAAATAAAAGCCTGGACGCCCACGGGTTTTCCTGGAAATATCTACCTCAACAAAAGAATCGTCGTTGAAACTTCTTTTCATGAAGATTGAGAATGGGGCCTCTTTCACTATTCTTATTTCCCTTGTGTTCAGCCAACTTACATTCTCCCCATTTACTCCCTTCTTCCTGTTGGTAATTTGTTTTTGTATATTTTCTGTGATTCCGACAAGGGATTCTTTTTTCATGGGAACAACCGAAAGAGGATTTTTCTTTCTCATTATTTCAAAATAATCTTCAGGAATGTAAATTCGCTGTTGCCTCTTCAGTGCGGCCTCAATTTTTCCGAAGTCATCGTCATTGGGTAAATAACTATGACCAGAAACCAAGAATCTAAGTGTGATCTTCTGCAAAGATGGATGTTTGTTTAAGGCACATTTTAACATTAAAATAATTTTAATGTTCCGGTTCTGGCCACCGCAACAGTCACTCCATAACACTAACTCTGTCACTCTATCAGTTATTTCTTTGTCAATATGTTTCAATAAACATGAGCCCACTTCCTGAGCACCTCGCCCTGCAGTCCCTTCCACCCAAGAGTAACAAAATCCTTTGGTTTGTTTTCCGGAATGAATTCCTAGATTATAAACTCAAAGTTGTCTCTTGTAAAATATTATGTTTGTCGGGATCCTGGAAAGTGGCAAAGTACTTTGTAGGTCAAATTTTCGACACTCAAAAAAGTCATTATTGGCTGCAAACTGCTGCATCTCCCTTCATTTTGCTCTGTGCTTCTTGCCAAAGACGAATATGCTCATAATGTTCTTTTTCTATTTCCTCTGTGAAAACTTCTGGTATTCGTTTCGACATTGCTCTTCTGATATTTTGTAGCACATGATAATGTACATTAGCAATCAAATGGAACAAATTCCTTGGCTTTAACTATTTCCTTTTTGTAATTAACATATTCATCTCGTTTATATCTATTCATTTTCCTTTCATCCCTTGACATATTACCGAACTTCCTTTTTCTGCCTCTTTTCGGTCTTCCCTGAGGCTTCACACTTTCACTTTTTTCCATATCTGTTGACGATTCCATATGTACAGACCTTTCCTGAGTTTTCACACTTTCACTTTTTTCCATATCTATTAACGATTCCATATGTACAGGTAATAATGTTGTGTACTCTTTTTGTTGTTCATCAGCTGCTGTCATATCATCTGTTTCATCCAAAGTTGATGTAGATCTGCCCTAAAATATGGCATGACTTTAAACCACGTTATAAGAGATAATAATATATCTGTGGTCTGGAAAAAGAAACAATAACTTATATACCTTCTGGGTTGGAGGTAATAATTCACTTAGCTCAAAGTCTGGATCTTTAATGGAGTCATCTGAGAGATTCTCCAGTAATTTCTCAACATCAGAATCAAGTTCTGGTGCTTCTGAAGAATCGTCAGAGAAACGTTGCATGTCAGCGGTTGGAATACTAGTACATGCTGCTTTGCGTAAATTTTAAGGATTTCATGCTTAATGTGGCACCACCAGGCGCCATTGGCGGTGCCAACCCATCAAGAGCTCTATCTAAAATTTTTAGATAACTTTATAAAGCTACCAAACCTTTAAAAGAAGAGCGAGTGTTGTTGATAAAAGACAACCACGAAATACATTTGTCAGTAGAAGCTATGGACCGGGCATCCGAAGCAGGTGTTGTAATCCTAACCTTCCCTCCCCACACATCACACAAATTGCAGCCACTTGATCTTGCTGTATATTTTTCTTTGAAGAGTTATTACAACCAAGCAGTTGATTCCTGGCTTATTAATAATCTTGGAAAACATTTTGGTATTTACTGCGTGGTTGAAGCTGTTGGATATGCCTTTCCTCGAGCATTCAGTACAAGTAATATTTCTAGTGGCTTTAAAAAAGCTGGCATTTTTCCGTTGGATAGAACAGTTTTTAGTGACGATGATTTTTTGGCATCATATGTTACCGATCGTCCAGTTCAAAGTGGACACAAATGAATCAATTGCTGTCGGAGTAGGTGAAACTACTTGTCCAACTTCTACATACCTAATAGGAAACAAAGGTCTTCCAAAAAACGAAGCAAAAATCTCTGAACTTGACTCCTTCTACTTCGGAGATGCTAAAATGTCCATACAATAGTGAACATCTAGTCACTGATAACAGAATTGTCACCCCAGAACAAATACAACCGTTTCCTAAAGCTGCAGCTCGAAAGACTGTAAAAAATGTTGCAGCAAAATTGCAACAGATACATCTGAAAAAGACGAAATCAGACTAGCCAAAACTAATAGAAATATTAACAAGAAGCAAGGTAAATTGTCCGAGAAGAACGCAGAAGTAAAGAAAAAGAAGGCTGTTAGAACTTTTAGGAAGATTAAGATGATGAAAATGATATATTGGGAACCAACAACCGTGACATATTTGAGTTGCAGGAAGAAATGGAGTTTGAAAGTAGGGATGGCGATCTGAAATCGATTAATCGAAGAATCGATTCCTCGAACCGAATAATTCGATTTTTTAAATCGATATGTTGTATTGAATCGATATTTCACCCTTGAAAATCGACTTTCGATCTTTTTTTGTGTTTTTGGTAGAGCGGCTTTTTTTTCAATTGCCCCGGCAACATGGCAAGTAGTGATGAGAGCGGAACCGCTCGGATCCCAGTAGACTCGACAGACACTGTTGCTTTTTTTTCAAAAAAGCTTATAGGGAACTCTATAAGTAGGGATGTTTGAAAAATTAAACGATATTTATATAAATTGATTATTATTTTGTTATAATCGATTTTTAATTATCGATTTTTCGAGTAATATTAATCGATTTTGTATAAATTACGTGTATTTAAGGAGTGGATTTTCGAAAACGGCTCTCGTATTATTTATTGACTATTTTTCAAAATTTTGACACCTTTTGACGATTGTTGACCATTTTTCAAAATTTTTGACCATTTTTTAACAATTATTGACAGTTTTTGACAAAGATCGTCCATTTTTAACAATTATTGACCAATTTTGACAGGTTTTTAACAATTACTGATCATTTTTTAACAATTATTAACCAATTTTGACAGTTTTCAACAATTATTGACCATTTTTCCAAACTTTTTGACAATTTTTGACCATTTTTTACAATTATTGACCAATTTTGACAGTTTTTCAACAACTTCAACAACTATTGACAATTTTTTAGAAAATTATTGACCAATTTTGACAGTTTTGCAAGAATTACTGACCATTTTCCCAAATTTTATCAATTATTGACAATTTTCAACCATTTTTTACAATTATTGGCCAATTTTGACAGTTTTTCAACAATTATTGACCAATTTTGACAGTTTTTCAACAATTATTGACTATTTTTTTTTAAATTATTGACTAATTTTGACAGTTTTGCAACAGTTACTGACCACTTTTCAAAATTTTTGACAATTATTGACAATTTTCAGCAGTTTTTGACAATAATTGGCAATTATTGACCATTTTTTAACAGTTATTGACAGTTTTTAACAATTATTGACCAATTTTGACAGTTTTGCAACAATTACTGACCATTTTTCCAAATTTTTCAACAATTATTGATCATTTTTTTTTAATTATTGACCATTTTTCAACAATTATTGACCAATTTTGACAGTTTTTCAACAATTATTGACCATTTTTCCAAATTTTTTCGCCATTTTTTTAAATTTTTGGCCATTTTTCAAAATTTTAACAATTATTGTCAATTTTCAACAAATTTTGACAATTATTGACCATATTTCAAAATGTTTGACAATTTTCATATAATTTTATTTGATTTTTTTTCAATCCGATAAATATCGTTAACGAATAAATCTCTTAGGTTTATTATCGGAATATATACGAAAAGCATGTCCATTTTTAAAACAATCCAAAAAAAAATCAACGATCTTTTCGCAGAAATCGATTTATTTTTTATTAAAATCGATTTTTTCGACAAATCCATTAATTTTGAATAAAGAAAAATCGTTTTTTATTTTATCGATGATTCTTTTCCATTAATCTCACACATTCCTAATCCGATACTTTGTGATAATAATATGGTAATAAAAAAATTATTGTTATTATTATCGAATTTCCTGAACTTAAAAAAAATCCCCAATTTTACTGATAAGAGATCCCGGAGAGAGATTGTTTATTTAGGGGTACCTTTCTTGTTGTTTTTCAATAAAAAAGATCGATTTATATTTACATTGTAAAAAATACAAACTTAAAAAAAATCGATTTTCTTGAAATCGATCTTTTAGACCTCGATATTTTTATGTATCGATTAATCAGATTACGATTCGAATCGATTTAATAATCGATCTTTTTTAGAAAGAATCGCCATCCCTATTTGAAAGGCCTATTTTCGAAGTAGGGGAATATGTGTTGGTCAAATTTCCAAAGAAAAAGGGACCAGCCGAGCATCATGTCGGAAAAATAGGTTCAAAAGACGTTAACGGATTCGAATATCAGATTCAATTTTATAAAAGAATTGGAGAAAGTAGCAAATTTGCTATTGAATCGGAAGAGATCTTTGATGTTGCTGAAGAAGACATAATCGTCAGACTTCGCAAGCCAGTAAGCTTTTCAGGATCATCAAGAGGGCAACTATTTTATGTCAACTTTTCCCATTATAATGTGAAATTATAAGTTTCTACTTTTGCTATTTTTTATTTTAGTTGTTCTATAGCAATAAATAAGTTTTTTTTGGTGTTGTTTATTTAGAAATAGTAGGTACTTACTTATATAACTCATTTATCCAAGGTACATTATGCTCATGGACCTTGGATCAAATGCAACACTCCACAAAAAATTTTTATTAAAAACCCAAATTTTTGATCAAATAACCTTTACGATGTCCGATCACATACTCAAATAATGGGTAAAATTTCAGGTTATTTAAAATACTTGGCGAGGTATTTTTTTTCCGATAGTGTAAAAAATGATCAAAGGTACAACAGTCTCCCCTACCGATGAAAAAGCACTGTATTCTAAACAGCGATACCAAAGTTTGGCACTTTTTAAAATCATCAATAAAAGATTGAGGACTTCGTAGACATCAACTGGCGACGATTTCGTAATCCAGAAAGTTCATTTTTCTACATTATAGCGCATTAAGAACAGATCTCAGTCCAGTAGACACTATCCTTTGCCAGATTCTAAGGAATTCCCTGTCTGGACTCTCATTTGTTAATGTTTGACTACTTCATTCAAATTGAAAAATAATTGTTTTTGTTGTAGATAAGTGAAATCCGTTTAAAACTAACAATGGAAGAAAAATGTTCATTAATAAAAGACACATAATTGTTTTTATCTTTTTATTGTGTACTTCGCACAAACAGTCAAGTGATTCTTTTTAACCTAAAGAAATAAATACTTTATCACAGAATTACAACCACAAACATCAAGATTTGTGTAGGACAAAAGACTCTGAGGAACCAATCAAATTTATGAAATCGGATTCTCCAGTCCCTTCTCCTTGAACCAAGGTAAACCCTACCAGTTAGTATAGAATATTCTAATTTAAATTAATTCAAATAAATCTAATCAGAGAGAAAATTCAACGGTAGGACTCTAGGCAGGAGGTAAAACTGTTCTAAATATTACACGTCATATTGAATCATTTAAAAAAAAATATGAAAAAAAATGCATTACATTATGCATTCTAATACTGATGAATATTTAAAAACTAACATAATATATCACCTCCAAGTTAACACAAACTTCAATATCCTGAAACAAAAGAAAAAGGAAGTTAGTGATATACAGAAATCTTCAAAATATGAACAAATATTGGGAATATAGAAGCACAGATTATAGGGAAGGTTTCCAAGGGCATTTTCCACAGAATTTTTTGTAAATGGCTTCGTTCTGATAAGCGTCCTACAACTTTTCTATTTACGAGAATTCTCAATTTCAGTCGCTAAGGTAGTTAGAGGTGCGAAACATGTCCATCCAGTGATTGCAAAATATTTTACATAAATAGTTAAATTGGATAAAGGATACCGAAAAACGTGTGTCCTACAAGAAAAATAGTATAATCAACCCTGACCTCAATGTTGCCATTAAATTATACAGAAATTTTGTAAGCTACAGAAAAAAAATAGCCTGTTATATGATGATTTTTTTCATTTCGTCCTTCAATACTTTGGGGGTAATGACGAAATGAAAAAAATCATATAACAGGGTATTTTTTTTCTGTAGCTTACAAAATTTCTGTATAATTTAATGGCAACAGGGTCGAATTAGTGGATTTCCACATATGAAAGTATGAGAAAACTTAGTTCAGATTTAGAAAAATCAGAGCCCACAATGATTGAAATTTCGAGCTGAAATTTTAGATACACGTTCTCAGAGAATGAACAAATATGGAAAAAACCACCAACATCGAACTGTCATATTTTTTATACGAGAGTACGCGAAAGTGAGGTAAGAAAAATCGAAAAAAAAATTGAATAAACTTTCACATATAAGGAACTATTTTTTGGTAATGATCGTCAAAATCCAAAGTCATAAGTGATAATATATAGAACATTTGTCCAAAACAGTTCAAATAATTTTCAATGAAAAAAAAAAAAAAAAAAACATGAAATATCCTTACCATTGTTGTATGGTTTTTGGTATCCATTGGAGGCTCCAAATTTCTTGAAGCCTTGATTGTAACCACCCTTATTAAATCCACCTCCGCTATTTCCCCATCGGGAACCCCCTTTACCAAAATTGTTAGTTTTATTTGCAATTTCGTTCAATTTTGGGTTTACAACCTGAAAAACACAATTTATATAAAATCAAATAGTTCAGAGGTAATTTTGATTAAAATATAAAAAACAATTGTAGGGAAACTTGAGGATGGGATCCAGACAGTGATGGTGTGGACACCGAAGGCATATTTCCCAAATTAATATCCCTTCCAAGAGCACTCATGCTTAACCGTCAGTCTAAGCTAAGGCATGCCAAATTGGAAGGGCATCAGAATAAATCAATCAAAAGAGTACCTTTTCCGATGCAAAATAATAAATAAAATCCAACAATATATTTACCTGATTTGTTTCGTTGAGTACGGAGACCAAATCTCTGGCGTGCTTAAAGTTGGAAGGTGTGAAAAATGCATAAGATGTACCAATAGAATCAGAACGTCCAGTTCTACCGATTCTATGTATGTAATCTTCAGAAGAATGGGGATAATCATAATTTACAACGTATTTTATCCCCTCAACATCTAAATAAGAAACAATGTCAGATTTTTCAGTCAAATATAACCGAACTAAAGAAATTTCAGATTCCAACAAAGTTTCTACATATTTCTAGCTTGTATTTTAATATTTCTTTAATTCGGCAGAGTTGAGCTTAAAATAGTAACCAAATTTTCCAAACTGTTATAAATTACTATTTTAATAAAAATTATTTGTCAAATCAAATGTACTTTGTAGAAATTTTCAATTAAGATTTCCCCAATTAAACGGTTTTATTCAAGTGGACAATTTTAGTAGAATTTTGCATATAAATAAAAAATAGTAATATACAGGGCGTGACAAAAATACAGGTACGATTTAAAATAATCATTGTTAGGCTTGCAGAGGCGGCAGCACTGCGCCTTAAATATGATAGTGGTGGTGCTGGAATTGGGTAAATAGATGAGTTTTGGTAGCATTACACCCGAGAATATATTCACTGAGCGAGTGAATATCATCATCCCATCTAGGGAACAGGTGATGCACCCAGGTAATTCTGGAGAAATCATATGGTTCACCGATGGTTCCAAAACAAACCATGGCACTGGGACTTAAGGACCTAGAAAGACAATGTTCCTCAGCCTTGGTCGATATAAGACTGTGTTTCAAGCAGAGACGATTGCCGCTATAGTCTGTATTGATGAAAACATCGGAAGAGGATATACCGGACAAAAAAATAAAATATTCATAAAGCCATCAGTAATCCAACAACTAGGTCTAGACTGGTAAAAAACTGCAAAAGGTAGCTAAAGAAGGCTCTAAAGGAGACTTTATGGTCCGGAACCGTTTTGTGCCCTTGTCTAAATATAATAATAATAACTTGAATACCTCCTCCATATAAAGAGTTTACCTAACAAGGCAGACAAGAAACTTTCAACCAGGCTATTGAAACTGGGTAAGAGACATTTGAAGACAGTTACCGACCTGGTGACTGCACCTTGAGGAAACATCTGCACAAAATGGGCGAAGTTAGTGAACCCATGTGCGGAAAATGTGAACTTAATGATGAAACACCTACTCACATACTCTGCTTCTGCGAGAACTTACAAGTACTTAGACGGAAGCACTTTGGAGATGAATTAATACAACCATTACAACTATTGAAAATCCCTCCGGTCAAATTATTGGCCTTTATAAGAGACACGAAGCTTCTGGAATGGAAGTAGATAACATGGGAAATGGTACAAAGATTCTGTTCGTCTGGGCTGTTGAGCACAACCCAAATGAATGAAAGGGTAAATAGAGTAAGTAAAAAGTACCTATCATTTCGCCGCACCCTGAATAAACGTATATTGAGTCGAATAAAAATTTAATACTTGTGTACAGATGGACAAATTTAAAATTAATAATAAAAATAATAATCATGCAGTATGTTTAATCGATAGAAAGTTTTAATTCTATAAAGTAAACAAAAAAAAATTGAAAACATACTAACCAGTTTTAAAGGAAAATCCATGAAGTTGTGATGTGACAGTGAAAACCCGATTTATAAAGGTATAGTAGCAAAGAAAAAATCCTGCTTGCTTCAGTTGACCTTCTGCCACCTAAATGGCGACTCAAATATTTTGGTCTACTCAAACATCGCAGAAAATGACCAATGGTAAGACAATAATGACATTGTTTTGTAGTACGCAAAAATCCCACGTCGTAGTAACTAGGTAAAGGAAGGATAGAGGTGCGAGGAAGATCACCAGTTACACAAAACAAAAATGAATTAACTGAACTTTAGAATTGTGGAATGTTAATTTTTTTCAAAGTAACGATAAAATTTTATATGACTAATAGTTAATGTTTGGTGATCTACAAGGGATATTTAAAACAAGTGTCATATTTATATATAAAATCTTCCAAAGGTCTTCATATAATTTTCATTTTTCCAGCTGAACCGTCCTAATAGGGCCAGACAGCCATCAAAGAGGCACCCGCATGAAACAGAATTGCAGAAAGCAAAAAAATAGCAAATACTTATCGTGCACGTGCCTCTGAAAAAATAAAAAAAAAGGGCGCCCAGACTGATAAATACAAACAATTATAAACACACACATAAGTTTTCAATCCTTCAATAAAAATAGTTTCTTGATGGATTTAAATTTCAAAAAACATTTTTCTTATTTTAATACTTACTTAAAAACAAATGATGTTGAGTAAAAGTTATTGAACCAGTCTGAAATCCCAAATCCTAAATGCTACTATGCCACAATATTGAGTTACGACTAGTATTAAAATCACAAATGAACATGGCATAATTCCAAATAAACCGATTTCATTGTTTTCCCACCCACTGTTCAAGTGGGAAACTTACCTAGCCCACGGGCAGCTACGTCAGTAGCAACCAATATAGAAGATTTTCCCGATCTGAATTCTCTTAGAACATAATCACGTTCTTGTTGGCTTTTATCTCCGTGCATGGCTAATGCAGGCCAGCCTACACTTCTTATGGATCTCGTTATTCCTTCAACTTTCTTTTTAGTTTCAACAAAGATTATTATCTTAGAGCCCGGTTCTGGGTTAGTGTTAATTTCTTGCAGCAAAGATCCTAATCTGGAAATTAAAAAAACGGTGTTGTACAAAACTGGAAATAGTGGAAAATATTTCATGTGATAACAATAATTGGTCAGTTCTTCTTAGAGGTAAAAGGGTGCGTTAAAAATAATCATTGATTACTTCATTATGCTGTCTCATCATGTGAAAACTTTCTATCAAGTTTACATTACAATCTACTGCATAGAAAATATTTCAATTATACATCTCTGAAAACATACCCGAGCAAGTAAATTTACCATAATATGCTAAAAAAACATAATGTTCACTTAAAAATCAAAGAATGACATCAATGTAACAATTTTTAATAATGCTGTTCAAGAGTAGATAATATAATAGGTCTGTTCCAACGTCAATCACAAACAATTAGAGAATAACTGGTCATAATTTATATCACTGTCTATTCTTTGATCATTTCTGATTGCAGTTGGAACAGACCCAATATCCAAAGCAAAGACACGTATTTAAATACTCGAGAATTACATATCATCAAGAAATACTGTTATTTCATAAAAATAACTCCTTTCCACATGGGTAAGGTTAATGCCCAAACCAAACTTAAATAAAGACCATGTATAGTAAATTTTATACCCATTTAGAATAAGACCATCCTTATTTATTATTAATAAATCGGTTGAAACAAAAAATTACCAACAAAAATGAACGTCGTAACTAATTTATTAGATGTCACGTTTTTGAAGTTGCATCAAATTTTGATTTCATGTTAATGTCATAACGCAAAATAAGATATAAAAATGCGATATTCTGATGAATCCAAAAAACTTATGCTCAATGTAGTAAGCTATTTTCAAAACGATTTAGGATCTCGATTTAAGGCAATTCAAAAAGCGTCCGAAGCACTAAAAGTTCCAGAAAGCACATTATATAATCTTGAAAAACCAAACAGAGCTTCAGATTTCGAATTTAGAAGAAATATGTCTGCAAGCGTTTCCCGGAGCAAAACCCGAATTACAAAAAATACCCTGCATTGTTTGAGGGAAGTAATTTATAAAATGTATGCGCGAAAGGATAAAATCACAGTAGAAACTATTTTACGGCAATTTATCGAAGAGTCTCCACAAACTAAGATTTCCAAAGGTTCGTTATATTTGGGAATTAAAAAAATGGGTTTTCATTTCAAAAAACAGGATGGAAGAAAACATTTATTGGAAATGCCTGCAGTCAGATTAAAAAGAATATTATTTTTGAACAAATACCATGCTGCTAAAAGCGAAAAGCTCTTTACACCTGTTTTTCTGGATGAGACATGGGTTTTTAGTAAAAGCGGGGACAGAAGAATGTGGCAAGATGGTACTAAACACAGTGATTTAAAAATAACTGGAAGTGGGACACGATATGTAATTGTTCATGCCGGTAATAAAAAAGGTTTTGTGGCAAATGCATCGCTTATTTTTAAATGCAATAAAAAAACAGGCGATTACCATAATAACATGAACACCGAAAATTTTGAAAATTGGTTTAAACAGCAACTAATTGTAAACTTGGAAGAACCATCGTTAATTATAATGGATAACGCAACGTATCACAGTCGCCTGGATGAAGAAATCCCAAGAAAAAGTTGGAGTAAAACACGCATGTTAGAATGGCTCAAAAAAAAAAATATTCCTTTTCCAGATCACATTTTAAAGGATGCTGTTTGGAATATAATTGAAAAGCAAGTTTTGCCAGAAAAAAATTATCATTTAGACAAATACGCTGCCGAGCATGGTCATTGTGTTCTCAGACTACCACCCTATCATTGCCATTTTAATGCCATCGAAATGGTATGGTCAGAAACTAAAAGGCATTATGACCAAGCTATTACGAAAACTGCAAGGTCACCTACTGAAGTCTTAAAAGTATGGAATGACGTTGTAAAAAATGTACCGGAGCAACACTGGCAGAATTACATAAATCATACAGAGAAAATTATTTCTGAAGCATGGGAAGTAGAAAACAAACTGGACCTACTAAACATCGAACCTATGGTGATCTCTGTATCCAATGAATCCGATGATTGAACTATCACTTTCCGAAAGTTATTCTGATTTAGAAACTAATTAAACTTTGCCTTGAAGATCACGTTGTCATTTTTTTAAAATCTAGAATTTTTACTTAATCGAACTCTGAATTGCCATATTTTTTTAAGAAAACTATGTATCTAGTTAATAAAGCAATGTTTTTAAAATTAATGCGCTTCTTTTATATTCTTTTATTATGTCAACATCTTTAGAATTTTATGAATTTCATAAAATTAATTTGTATTATTACAAACCGCCACTGATAATATGAAATTTCAAGTCACTACGCCAATGCAATAAGAAATATGTCAAGCATTTGACATGACAAAGGTCATAACCTAATTTTTTTCATGCGGGTTCAGATGGTTCAAGAAGCCGCATACGTTAAGTTACTAAAACGGCTGGTACCTCTAAATAGGTATTAATTTTACTATATATAAGGATAGATTTGTCTGTTTTTTAAATATTTTCAGAGATATAATTAAAAATATAGTTCATTGAATAAATACAAAAAAAACTTACTTTGTCTCCTTTTCGTGTTCCTGGCAAACGTCGACGATTTGAACGATATTGTTATTTGCAGACAAATTTTTAGATCCAACATTAAGATGTATGGGATTCTTCAAAAAGTCCGCTGCTAATTTCTGCACTTCCTTAGGCCACGTGGCTGACCACATAAGCGTCTGACGATCTGGTCTGACTTGACTAAGAATTTTACGAATTTGGGGTTCAAATCCCATGTCCAACATTCTATCAGCTTCGTCTAAGACTAAGTAAGTGCATCGTTCTAAATTAGTAGCTCCCTTTTCCAAGAAATCTATCAAACGTCCTGGTGTAGCTATGCAAATCTCAATACCTCTTTGTAAATCACGAGCCTGGGGTCCTTTTGGAGCACCTCCAAAGATACAACTATTACGAATATCAGTTGAACGACCAAAATCATTAGAAACTTCCTGAATCTGTTGTGCGAGTTCTCTAGTAGGAGCAAGAACCAAGACTATCGGCCCCTCACCTTTATTCAGTGGAGGTTGATTATTTATATGGATCGCAGCAGGTAACATATATGCCAGAGTCTTTCCCGAGCCTGTTTGGGCGATACCTACCATGTCATGTCCACTCATAGCAATTGGCCAGCCTTGCGATTGAATAGGCGTGGGAGCTTCATATCCCTTGTTGAATACTTCAGTCAACACATAATCAGGAAAATTTGCTTCGTCGAAATTCTGAATTGGATTAGGAGATTCACCTTCTACAGTGATTTCTTTTGCTTTGCGATACTGTTCTACTTCGAAGGGCGTTCTGCCTGCTACCACTGGATGAGGTACATAGAAGTGTTTCTCGACGGGGCGTAAAGTTTTCGTTCCCCATTCTACCTTTCTTAAACTATTCCTATCATTTGAAAACCGATCGTTTCTGAAATTATTTTGATAACCACCCCCGTTACGATTTTGAAAATTATTTTGCCCATATGGTTTATTATACCCTTCATTTTTAAATCCCCCTCCGTTACTATTGAAATTACCGCCTCCAGCTTTGTTATAACCTCCCGCTCCCGCGTTTCTAAAACCACCACCGCCGGCGTTAAAATTGGAAAAACCATTAGAACGCGGTTGGTAACTTCCACCAGTCTGCTGATTGTAAGACCTGAAAAAAGAAAAACTATATATAACCAGTCAAGTTTATCAACCGTTTTAAAATTGAACGGTAGGTAACCATTTTTTCGGCGCTAAATATCGTTTAGATGAAAGGTTTGTTCCAACTGGCATTTATGAACCGTACTGGAATCGTTTCGAGTACTGTATAGTGCGTAAACTCGAATTTGGGATTTCCCGAAGGTACAGTTTGTATACCATCCCAAGAACGATACTTCAATCAGTTGGAACGTGAAAGAAATACAGCACTTGCGCGAATGATTCCAAAAACGGTTCTAACGCCAGTTGGAACAAAGCTATAAATAGATTGATTGTATCCAGAGATAGCACATTCCAGACACCCAGATTTATCGATTTGGATGCAGGGGTAGGGAAGTGTGACCCGTGTGACCTCGACCTCCTACACAGTAGGCGGGGCATGTATAAAATCGAATCTGCCTAGCAACAGAGTTACTTAATGGATTTCACAAAAATCAAGCTGGGTGACAAATCTCTAAAGGTTGCGAAATTAGCCAAATCAATGATGTAATAAATTAACGATGAAAATTCTAGAAAGTGGGTTAGAAAGCCTAGAAAAACTTTAAATTTGAGACTTTCAGATGAAAAAACAAAATTTTGTGGATAGCATACGTGTAATTCCAAGAACCAATCGATGATCCTAAAAACCCCATTAATTACATAAAAATAATTATTAGCCACGTATGCTTAACGATCTAGGGCACGAGTAGGAGAATCAAGTCTGCATTTAGAAAAATTTAAATAAGTTAACGACATTTCAAGAACCTTTATGTTTATGAGCGAACAAAATGGAGGTGATAAAATATACAACCACATTGGAGATTTTTATTAAATAATAAATTGATTATACTTACATATTTATTTTCGATTCTGGACAAACCACGAAATGAATTTAAACTAAAGCGATATTATTACTGGTTAATGCAATAAGAGTTGAAAATGTAAATTGACAAATCAATTATCGGATTAACTGATGGAACACAACCTCTTCCTTCGAAAGTTCACAGCAAAAGAGAACGAAAATGGATGTCGATGTTGGAAGTGATCCGCTTCAAGCCAGTTTGACGCACGGAAACGGAAATGACGTCACGACAAAAAGAGTTTGCCCAGAATGCTAGATTAAAAATAATAAAATATTTAACATTTAAATCGAATTAATTTTTACTGAGCTGGAAATTCAATAGTCCTTTGAGCTGAATATCAAGTTTATAAACACGAAATATATCAAACCAACGTTTTTCATTGACTAATTTATACTACACTATAGAATAATTATTTTCGATCTTTCATTTTCGTATAAGCTAAACAAGGATACAAGATGTATTCCTGGTGACTGGGTATAAAAATGGCCTAGTTAATAACACAGCCAACCTCAAATGGATAATAAAATCCGTACTATAGATTATAATAAATAATCTCTTGGTTTATCCAATTATTTTGTTGTAGTTGAATATATAAAGTTAAATAGGTCTTTAATTATAGATTATGGTCAATTTGGTATAGATTTTGATCATTATGGATGATTGCATCCTACCCTATCATATGCAATCATCTTTCTTTTATCTTATGATGGCATCTTTAATTTAATTAAGGTTACGTTTTTGTCAATATTTGGAAATATCAAAACATGTAATTTATAAGGTATAAATATGACTGATCAAAATAAAGACATGGATGTAGCCAGTAATAATACGGAAAAGGGTAACATTTTGTAAATATTTTAAAAATACGGATGTATAAACTATTGTATTTTAGTTTTATTAAATATTGAACCGCAGAAATCAAAAGATGAAGATGTTATAGAAGGTGACCTAGACCAGAAGGAAACCAATATCTTGACGCCAATTACTGAAAGTCGAATAAATTGTACGACTGTAGGTATGTACTGTAAAGATGTTTCAATATTGCAATTTATCAAATTGCATTTTGTAGGTGTTGATAATGAAAAGGACCCAACCGCAAAAAAAGGTGAATGTATATTAAAAACATCAGAGATATTGGAATCAAATACATATGACTCTAAAAATGTTCATTATGAAGGTGACATTGCCATTTATACAGATCCAAGTACTGGTAGCCAATTTACCTGGGATGAAGAGAAAAATGAGTGGATATCAAAAAATAATAATGTTGCATATGACTTTGAAGATGATACTCATGTTTACACAGATTCCGAAGGTGTTAAATATTTTTGGGACAAAGATAAAAATGCATGGTTTCCAAAAGTAGATGATGATTTCATGGCACGATACCAAATGAACTATGGATTTGTTGATAATACAAATGTTCAAGTTAAGAAAGAAGATCCTCCATTGAAAATTGAAGAGAAACCAAAAAAAATTAAAGGAGAAAAACGAAAAGCTTCAGAACCGACCTGGTTTCAGTTAGACGAATCACTAAATACCAATGTTTATGTATCTAATTTACCCCTTGATATAAATGAAGAAGAATTTGTAGATTTTATGCAAAAATGCGGTTTGGTCATGAGAGATGCTCAATCGGGAAACTTTAAAATAAAATTATACAAAGATCGAGATACCGATAATTTTAAAGGGGATGCTTTATGTACTTACATTAGAGTAGAATCTGTTGATTTATCTTTAAAATTGTTAGATGGTTATGACTTTAAAGGCAACAAAATAAGAGTAGAAAGGGCAAAGTTTCAAATTAAAGGTGAATTTAATCCAACACTCAAACCAAAAATGAAGAAAAAGAAAGATAAATTGAAACTAAAAAAACAACAAGAAAAACTATTTGATTGGCGCCCCGAGAAAAAAGCCGGAGAAAAATCTAAACATGAAAGAGTGGTTATAGTTAAGAATCTATTTGATCCAAATATATTTGATACAGATGTTGGTTTAATTTTAGAGTTTCAACAAGATTTACGTGAAGAATGTTCCAAGCTTGGAGAAGTACGAAAAGTTCAGATATATGACAGACATCCTGAAGGGATAGCCCAAATAAATATGGGCAATCCTGAAGAAGCACAACAAATAGTTACTTTGTTAAATGGTAGGTGGTTTATGAAGAGGCAACTTTCCGCTGATATATGGGATGGAAAAACTAAATATAAAATAGCAGAAACAGATAGCGAGATAACTCAGCGATTAGACAACTGGGATCAATTTTTAGAAGGCGATGAAGAAAAGAAAACGGAAAACAAAGTTATCGAAAAAGAACAAATAATTGATACAGAAAATAAAACTGAATAATAAATAATTTATACAAATAAATGTTCATTAAATTATATTGTTTATTTAAATATTTTTAATATATTACATCAATGCAGGGAAGGTGGATAGTGGAGTCAACGACAAAATGTATTTGTTCAAATTTTGGTTACGCCTCGTCAAAACAATATCCCCACCTGACAAGAGAGATGTTTAGCGTTCTTACTAGTAGATTCGTTGCACCATTTTTTTTTGTTATAAAACTCATTATAATAAAAAAAACGTCAAGTCCAATCATGGGACTGCCGACAGAAGTGAAAACACCAAAAATGAATCCCTTTTAAAAATGTTATCGTAAGAACATCGTAAATTTAAAGGTTGGGTCATCAAGTAAACGTTGGTGGTTTAAAGGTGTGGAAAGGCCTCTGAACCGGTGGTGTTGCTGGTCACTTGGAGGGTCATCTTAAGGGAATAAGACAACTACTTCTAGCACTGGGATATGTTCTATTTATTACACTACTGAACTATGATACATTACATTAGTTAAGATTACTAACTAAATGTATAAGTACCTAGCCGTATAGCATACTTATAATTAATGATTATTTATTACCGATGATTAAGTCATCTTACTGATTTCTTACTACTGAAATATATTGAATGCTCCCACAATGAATATATGAATGTATACGACCAGTCAAGTTCACCAAAAGTAAATATAAATAACACTGTTTGTGTTTATTTCACGCTCTGAACTTGACTTCGTACCTATCGTCCTTCTTATACTCATTATTTATATAATATTAAAACGTTCTAAAGATTTATTGAAATAAGCTCAAGGGAATTTAATTCTTATTTTAAATATTTATTGTTATATTGGGCCAAAAGGCATCAAAGAATTTTTTATAAATAAATCAACCCTCTTTAAAAATTCTATCGTACACCCATGGTAGATGTAAATTTTTACAAATAAATGAATCCCTTTTAAAAATTTTATCGTAAGCCCATCGTAAATGGAATTTTTTATAAAAAAAGTACACATATATACACAGTTCACATATAGCTCTCATGGAAAGCGTGACGATAATTTATGCCTAAAGAAGTTTTCACTTCAAAAAAACATGTTTTAAAAATTGATATCAGACGGGGAAAAAAGGTCAATGTTTTTAACTACCTAAAAATATTTTAAATTAAGTACTTCCTAAGTTGGTTGTTTAACCATTTATGAATTTCGGGAAATGAAACACGTGCAAGTACGATCTTGCATAGAGATCAGGTTTTATTGCTGATCTGTGTAAAAAGTAAAAATCCTAAAATCAAATTTTCCCCATAGAAAATTGATTTCCCAGTTTCGTTGGTCTTTTTGTCCAGGGCGCAAATGTGCGTAAAAGATCGAAAACGAAAATTTGCGCATCGATTTTCTCCCAGTTCGGTGATGTTCGGTTGCGCCTCATCACATTGCGCACATTGTCAAGAATCATTTTGTTGGCCGGCCTGGTTGGAGCAAGGTGAGGTTTTGCATATGTTCAAGTGTTAATTTTGTTTGATATATTTTTTGTAATCGAACAATTTTGTAACATTTTCATTTTGATCTCTTGTGGTCTCCTAAATGTTTTCTAATATTTAGAATCTCCCAAAGCCGTCTTCAATTTAATTTATTTTTTATAGATTTTTTATATTGGAAGCCATTATTAACCAGACTTGCTGTCAAATCTACTGCAATAATGCAGTACAACAACGTTTATCAAAATAATACTATGTAAGTATTGTTATTTCCTTATTAAATTTTTATTACCATGCATTTAGCTCGTTGCCATTCATTATATAAAAATCTTCTATAAAGTTGGAAAAGTTTCGTATCCTCCATTTTGAATTGTGACTCTGAAGGTATATGTCAAATGTACCATTTATATGAGTTGTGAGCACTAATTTGCGATATCAGTGACCTCGAGCCTTAATATTGGTTTTGCTAATGTGATGATTAACGTAAAGTAAAGATCAATAGGTTATAAATATGTTTGGACTGTCTAGACTTGTATCTAGATAAAGATTAAAGATATTCATAAATTTTTCAATTTCGATTAAAAACTCGACATTTAAAACACTTTCAGGGCATTAATTTTATTGTTAGCGGAAAATGTTAATAATTATAGCTAAGCTATTGCTTACACCCTTATAGTGGCCTTTTTCTCTTTCTCCAAAAACTAATAACACTACATACTACAATTTTGTATTTCGTCTGTGTAATACTAATACCTCATAAGCCCAAAACTGGAATTTTACAGGAGAAGAGAAAAACGTTTTCTTTTCTTTGTTACTGGCTTTAACTTCACTAATTTTTGATAGGGTCATGTAAAACACATACTTGATTAATGTGAAATACATTTTTTATTTTATATAAAATATTCTTCTATATAAATGCTTTATTTAGTCAAAAAACAACTAATACACAGTCGATACAATTTCACAATATAATATATATGTAAATAAAATAAACAACACACAAAATAATAATAACAAATACCCCAATATACCCAAATTACCTGCTTACAAATAAATATTGTTTTAGTTTACGTTTGAATTCATTAATTGTTGCTAATTTCTTTATTTCTTCTGGCAAGTTATTAAATTGCTGTAAACCTTTAAAAAAAATATTGAATTCTGAGCATGCTTGTTGTAGACGGTGCTAATATAAAAATCATTTTTAAGTCTTGTATTATGGGTGTGAACATGACGGTTATAGGTAATTTTATGTTGGAGATAGTGACCTATTTTTATTTTAAGTTTAAACATTAATGTTCGGTACAGGAACATATCGTTAATTGAGAGCCAATTTAAAGATGTCTGCATTTCTACAGTAGGGGTCAATTTAGGACATGTTAATCTTATTCGCATAGCTCTATTCTAAAGCTTTTGGAATCACTTTCTTTCATTTTGATTTAAGATATATAATACTGTTGAGCAGTAAGTGAAGTATGGTAGTATTAGAGAATTAAACACGCCTTGACCACTTTGTTAAATGCTGTGAACATCTGAAAAGATAATTTATTTTAAAAGAAATAGTTTTTTTTAAATGGTTTGTGTGCTGTTTAAATTTAAGCTTTCTATCTATAATAACTTTGAGATATTTGAATTCATTTACCATATCAATTTTTGAAGGCCCAATCATTATTTTATGATCTTGTTCAACAAAAAGTTTATACTGCTGCTCATTACCAATTAGGATGAATTTGGTTTTTTACAATTAATATTTAATAAATTAGCACAACACCATCGATACACAATTTCTAAGCACTTATTTATCATTGTAACAATATCTATTATATTTAGAGAAGAATAGTAAGTGAAGGCGTCATCTGCAAATAAGTGAAATAAACATTTAGTCTGAATGTCTGCAATGTCATTGATATAAATAAAAAAAATAAGGGACCAAGGACACTTCCTTGTGGTTCTCCTCGTTTTTTATCCACCTCCCCAGACACTAAGTTATGGATTTTAACCTTTTGCCTTCTATTTGTTAAATAGTTTGACATCCATGCCAATACTGTACCACTAAACCCTGCTCTTTCTAACTTCTTCTTTGGAGGTCCAGAAAGACACCGACAGTAACATATTTTTATTTAGATTACCTTTCAAATCCATCACACATTGTAAAGCAGTTTTGCATGAATGCTTACTGTGAAAATCTGATTGGACTTTGGTTAAAAATTCGTTTCTTTCTATGAAATCAACAATTTCTTCATAGACTACTTCTTCTAAATTTTTTTTCATAATTTAATTATTATGGTGGGTTATGGGGTATTAGTATTGAACAGACGATTTATTATTTTTGTAGTGTGCCCCAATTAATCTGTCCACTCCTATCTTTGGAAACATAAAAATTAAAATATAGACAGATATTTTTCAATGCCCATATTGGTAGTGTGATAAACCAACATTGTTGGATATAATAATGCAAGTCTTTTTTGTATATTTTAAAATTAAGAAGATTATCAAAATTATCCCATGATATAATTTGTAGCCTAACCAATTTTACAAAACGTAATAAAAATCAAACTGGTTTATAGAATACAAATAAAATAAAAGGCAAAATTAATTTTATTTAGTACAAGTTCCAAGTAATCTATGAAATAATTTTTTTTTATTCAAAAATGTGTATTGTTAACTAAAAAGGTTCAGATCTAGGCCTGATAGAGGCAATGACCAACACTTCAATAAGCAACAACAGCAGTCCAACTATTGGTGTGGACCACCACATGTTATGGCTCCTGTGCAAGATTTTGGAGGCCCAAAACAACAATACAAAAAGAAACAGAAGCCAGAAAATACTTTGCAGTTGAGTGTACCCATTTGGCAACAACAAGAACTGAAACCATTCAGGTAAGTTGTTTCATTTTGCTTTCTAATTTCTATAACATGTAAATAATTGGAATGTTATATCTGATATTCAAAATTAATCAAGTGCAAGTTCGATCCAGTAAGTTGCGTTAACTGTATAAGTATCAGCTATTGATTCGGATATTATATCTGTCTTAACGTTCATGTAAGAAGGCCAAAAAAAGTCTTCTTGATATTTTTGAACACACGTGAATTATGAAAAAATTTATTGCTGTATAATCAAATATGCATTATTTTAATTATGGACTGTTTGGTATGTTCCATAATTGTATGGGTATTTAAATAACATATTTATTTTGTTGATAAATATTGCCAGTGCATTTTTTTATCTTGGTTTTCATAGGCGTGCGCAGACTTTTTTATTAGGGGGGGCCCTTGATTCATTTGAGTATGCCTATTAAAAATGATAATTAAGCAATAACGCTGCCTTTTCTATAATGCAAAAGTCCATTGCAGGCTCATCGGCGAAATAAAAAAACGTCGTTGCCCCATTTCTAATTGAAATATTTAGTAATTACGCAATTATAAGTAATATAACAAAATATATTGAATCAATTGGAGTGAAATCGCCCTCACAATTCAATAATAGTACTTCGTTCACACTTTTAAGAATGTCTGTCGTTTCTTGACTAAAACGTTGGTCTATTCTGGAGACAAGTGAATCTAAAAATGGATAAAATGTGTTTATTCTAACAAAATCTTTCATATTTCCAAATTCATGTTGATTATCACACATCTGATCTATTTTACGCGGAATTTTTCTTTTCCTAGTTTCCGGAATTGTAATACCATGTTTGTCTAATATTTTTTCAACTTCAACATACATTTTATTAAAAAAAGTTTCAGAATCCAGTCTCAATTTTTGTAAACTTGATTGTAAACTATTCACAGAATAGATTGCGGACAGTAAATTCAAATTTTCCATTTGTAATGCTTTGCTTACTTTGAGTATCATTACTAGAATAGGAGCAGTCATATGTAAACAAATCAAGAAATTAAATGATTTCAACTGCGCCAGTAATCCTACAGCTTTTATTTTAACATCAGATTGTTTGGAGGTTTCAATAATTTCTTGAAGAGCTAATATCAAAATTTCATAATTATCCTTTATTGCAGAAACCGCTTTAGATCTGCATGCCCATCTAGTTGTTGACAACGATTTTCAATGTCTTGAGTGACATATTTATACTGTTAGCTATTTTCTCTAGAATTGCATGTCTTATGCAACTACCTTCGAGAAACGAATAAACACATTGAATAATTCCAAAAAAATCAAATATTAACTTGTTATTCGAGTGAGAGCAGCAAGCATCTTCCAGAGTTAAATTTAAACAGTGTGCGTAACAGTGAACATAATTATAATATATCAGGGTTATTTTGCTTGCATCGCGACTGAACACCAGAAATATTTCCAAACATGGTCGAAGCTCCGTCAAAACTACTTGTTCCCACTTCAATTTCAATGATCTTAGAACATTATCCAAAGCATTAAAAAGAAGAACGTTAAAAATTTGAAATTATAAAATGTTTTTAATATATTGATATTTTGAGGAATTAGACCGATTAGGGTGGGCCATGGCCCACCCTGCCCCCCCCCCGTGGGCACGCCTATGTTGGTTTTATTATTCTTAACATTCCAATGACTAATGATGTTTTAAAAACCTGTGGAGTATGCACAATCAATATTTTGTAAACAGCTGCATCAATTCACTGAATTGTATATTATTTTACACTGTTTGATGATGATGCTCTATACTGCAGGGTTTCTCAAACTTTTGGCTCCACGAACCCCTGTTGAAGTTTCCAGGTGACAGCGAACCCCTTAACTAACTAATTAAATCCCCCCTTCCCCCCAAAGAAAATAATAAAATTGTCTGTTGAAGAAATTAAGGTTTTTATTTCAATAAAAGGTAACAAATAAAGTGCCAAAAGAAATATCTTTTTAATATTAATGTGATGGGTGAGCTTGTTCCTTGTCACAAATGGGGTCAATTTTAGGAGTAATTTTGGACAATTTTAACCTTAATTCTGACCCGGTATCAACTACTCGATTTCTGTATTTAGTTTTTATTATTCCAGGTGTGAAAACCCACTCACTCATAAGTATGTGGTAGCAAAGGGTAAAAGGAAATTCACCACTTTACATGAGAGTTCGGGATACTCTTCTTGTCAAGCTGCCCAAAAATCTATCAAAGACATCTTTTTTAAATTAGCCTGTCTACGGACATTTCTAATAATGACTTCTGTTGCTTGATACTCAAACTAGAATTTATGCTCTCGTTCGTGACCGCAAATGGGTTACGAATCCAGCAATCTTTAGTATTATCAAAAACCGGATGAGAAAATACTTTTTCAGTTCGTCGTGCCTGCCAGTCATCAAGCCACCTAGGGGTTCGCGTACCCCACTATGAGAAACTCTGCTCTATAGGATTTATGTCAGGACTGTTAGGTGGTCACTGTAATAAACATGGGGACAAGCGGTTGGTCTTCCTGAATAAAACATTAGTTCCAATAAACAGAGCAAAAAGAGCATTACACGTTCGACAATAATATTGGTATTTTTTTTAGGAAAAACTTCTATGAACTACACCACACAGCTTTAGGTAGGACACAAACTGATGTGGACAATTACAGAACTAAAATGGATATTATCGTTAGAGGTAATGATATTCCACAGCCCAACTTTTGCTTCGAAGAGGGCAGTTTTCCTGAATACATTATGCAAGTTCTATTAAAACAAGGATTCAATGAACCCACTGCTATTCAATCACAAGGTAAGTTGTTTTAACATTCCGTAGAATAATTTTTTAATTCAATTTTATTTAGGTTGGCCTGTTGTTCTTTCGGGAAGAGATTTAGTGGGTATTGCTCAAACTGGTTCAGGCAAGACATTAGCGTATATGATACCTGCAGCAGTTCACATTAATAACCAACAGAGACCACAGCGAGGTGAAGGTCCTATTGCCCTCATTCTTGCTCCAACTAGGGAATTGGCTCAACAAATTCAAAAAGTAGCACATGAATTTGGTAATAGTACAATGATTCGAAATACCTGTATATTCGGGGGTTCTCCTAAAGGACCTCAAGCTAGAGATCTTGAAAGAGGTGTGGAAATTGTGATAGCAACTCCTGGTAGACTGATAGATTTTTTGGAAAAAGGTACTACGAATTTATCAAAGTGTACTTATTTGGTATTGGACGAAGCGGATAGAATGTTGGATATGGGTTTTGAACCTCAGATTAGAAAAATCATTCAACAAATTAGGCCCGATAGACAAGTTTTGATGTGGTCTGCAACTTGGCCTAAACAAGTACAGGCTTTGGCTGAGGAGTTTTTGGAAAATTATGTACAAGTAAGTAGAAATAAATTTTTTTTACATTCAACTAATTAATATCAAATGTATTTTCTTTCGATAGGTAAATGTTGGAGGTTTATCATTAGCTGCAAATCACAACATAAAACAAATAGTAGATGTGTGCGATGATTCGGAAAAAGAGGACAAGTTAATTAAACTCTTGAAAGAAATTGGTTCAGACAGACAAAACAAGATAATTATTTTCGTAGAAACCAAAAAGAAAGTAGACGATATCACAAAAATCGTAAAAAAAGAAGGCATGTATTTTTATATAAACGAGCTCTTGATAACCTTAAATATTTCTATAGATGTGTTGTAAAAAAAACGTTAAAATAGTGCATTTTTCAGGGTTATCCGCAATTTCCATGCACGGAGATAAATCACAACCTGAACGTGATTATGTATTGAACGAATTCCGTTCTGGAAAGTCTTCTATATTGGTCGCAACTGATGTAGCTGCTAGAGGATTAGACGTTGAAGACGTTAAATATGTTATTAATTTTGATTATCCAAATTCCAGCGAAGATTATGTCCATCGTATCGGAAGAACTGGGCGTTGTCAGCAAGCAGGTAATAAAATTTTTATTCGTAATATACATTTTCCTCTGCAATATCCCACTTACATTTACCTCCTTCTCTTTTACTTAGTGTACAATTTGTGCTTCAAACGATGTTTTTCCATTTTAACTTGCTACCAACAATTATCAAGTATGGTTTTTTTAAAATGTTTGACGTCTGATATTTCAATTAATTTATACAGAATGCATGTGTTGGGTGGTACCTCGATTGGTACAGAGTGTACCAATCTTACGACAAAGTTATTTTTATGGGTTATTTTAAGAGATATAAAAAAACGTTATTAAGAAAATTAGTAGATGTCTTTAAGGTCCATATTTTGAAATTAACTCGAACTATACAGAGTGTTGAATAATTCCGTGACAAACCAAACATGATTTTTAAATGGGAATTCAGTATAATATACAGGGGTACATTTGAACTATTTGGAATTTTAAATTTTCAGGTACTGCTTACGCCTTCTTTACCTATAACAACCAACGCCAAGCTAAAGATCTAATCGCCGTACTAGAAGAAGCAGGACAGGTGGTGAATCCTAAATTAATGGAATTAGCGCAGCAAGCCAAAAATTCCAATCAAAAACAACACCGTTGGCAAAACCGCAGCAAAGATAATTCATCGCCCAGTAGTCAAAATTCAATGGGAAAAGTTAAAACCTGGACTAATTCCAAGACATTCGTAAATGGAGATTTCAAACAAAACAACGGACCTAGAATCAATAATAACAATGCACTTAGAAACGACGGAATGCAGAGAACGCAAAGGAACAACTACAACAATTATTCTCACTATCAAAACGGACAAGTATACCAACCGTCTTATAGTCCCAACAGTATGTATCAACAACAACAGCAACAACAGGTTTTGGGTAACGGAACTCAGCGAAACTATGGTAAGGAATTTTATGGTGGGTCCGTTTTATTTGATTCTGACAGACAATACGAATCTCCCAAGGAATATGTTTGTAAGTAAATGTCTCCCAAAGAGATAACTCTTAACAAAAACTTTTTAGCATAGTCGACACACAAGCAACTAATGTTTTCATATTCACATTCGTTTTGGTTCATTTTTGTTTTTGTTTTCATGACCCATAGTGTGTAGCAAACATAATACTTCTTTGAATACTTGATCACAACCTAACAGTTGTAGACTAAAACGAGTTTAGCAGTATTTTCTATGATAGAACAAGATAATTTGAAATTTTTTATATTTGTTACACACTGTATTCATTTTATTCAATTTTTACAACAAATTTTCAACTAGTTAATCATTTTATTGAGAAATTTTTGGATTAAGACAAAAAGGAAGTTTGAAGATTAGTGATTGGTGTTCCAACCAGTGGTAGGGATCTTTATTGAGCCCAACATCCATGGACTAGTGACCTCGGTAATCTAAGGTGTTTGCAGCAGGCTGTACGACGGTGTTTTCCCAGTGGTCACTCATCCAAATACTAACCACGCTCGATACTGCTTCACCGTAATAATCGCATGAACTACAGTGCTGGGTCGAAGCCCGTGTGTGTCATGTAAACCACAAACATATTAGGGAAGATTTATTCTTCCATTCCACATAATCTAAATTCTTCTCCTCTAGTTTGAGCTTTTTGAGGTGACCGTTTAGGCAGCAGCAGTGTCTTGATTGGACACTTGTCTAAACTCTCATTACAGTCTTACTCTGCATTATTTTGATCTCGCCTTATCATAGCTTACCGGAAGTATCTCCGACTTTTTCAGATCTTTCTACTGGTTCGTTCTTTTCTTTTTTTCGGTTTTACCAATTTCTTTCAATATTATTTTAATGGTATTGCACTCTTCCCCTCATTGAAACACTTTATGTTGACTTTTTCGAGAAGGGGAAGGAAAAATCCTGCTTGCATTCACAACGTCTTGTTTTTGAGGCATAAAAAGAAGTGCACCGAATATTAATAAAATCAAATTGAAAAATGTATCCAAACATTTCTTAATAATCATCATTTCGCTTTATTGGTCACAATCTACTGGGAACTGTCTATCACAATTAAATGAAATAATTACTAATGACTAGTTGATTAGAGACAAATTTCAGTTTTTAAAATTCTCGATTTTTAAAAAATTTTCATATACTGGAATGGTTGTTCCTGTATTCGATTATGGGATATACAGTGTGATGCAATTACGATCGTAAAAACCATAAATGCGTTGAATTAAATGAAGACTTTTTAGGAAGTCACTTGTATGTACTACCCAAGCTACCGACGAAGTAAACAAATAACAGAGCACGACATACGTCCGTCCCCATTGACCAAAAATTATTGTTCTATAATAACGATACTTTTTGGCCAATGGTAGGACATGTTTTATGTGTACGGACGTATTTCGTGCACTGCTGTTTGTTTACATCGCCGGCAGCTTGGGTTTGAATTTAGTATAATGATTTTTCAACTTTTTCATTTTTTAATCATTATTGTGGTGTCTATTTTGAGCACTAACAATTAGTCGATTTGGTGAGTCTACAAACAACGAAATTCGTTGAATTATTATTACTTGTATGCCTGCTAATATAATTGCGACTCAATCTGCATAAAATTCCATAAATAATGAATGCACTTTAGACATTTTTAATAAATAAAATGGTTTCTACGCATGTTTAAAATTGATCAGACTGTAAGTTTTTGCTTTTGTAACGTTTTCCTTCATGTCGTTGACACTTTTTAGAGTAAGTTTGTTTCTAGTCAGGTTTTCGTCGAAACGAAAATTAATCTAATGTTCCACAGGTAATAATTCCCGCTCTTACGGAAACCAACGCTACAACGATCGTCAATCTTACCAAGCTCCCCAAGCCAACATGTACCATCCGATACCAGCACAGTACATGATGCAATCGCCTGCTACGGACGGCATGCAGTCCATCATTAATCACAAATTCTTCCAAAGCCGAGGATTGCCAGCTACGACAAATCCTTGCGCATATCAATCGATGGGTCAAGGTCAACCTACCCCGGCCTACAGTCAATACACTAGCGGTGTACCTTTTGCGACCTACACACAATACACGCAGCCTCCTACTGCTGCCGTACAGCAGTAAACTATTATTTTTGTTTAAATATTTTTATTAATATATATCAATAATTGGCCAGTCTGTGACGAAATATTTAAACGTGAATAAATTTTCGATATTTCAAGTTTTTTTTTCACCTTAATTCGTGTGACGCGATTAGTTTTTCTAAAACCTAATTATTTTCAATTCCACCAAAAATTTATCCACGTTTGAAAGTAATCACAGACTGGCTTGATACTAGCACGTCGGAAGTCTCTTCTTAAGTTCGTATTGTTAGTCGATTGACATTTTTTCTTTTTGAAAAGTACCCGATTAGTTTAAAAAAAATCTTTTGCTATTTAATGTTGATTGACTATAAATTTGTTTCTAAAAATGGAATCGCTACCGTATACTTATTATTTTATATAAAACATAATTTTTTCTTTGAAATATTAGTGAAAATCGAATTGATTTTTAACCGACGTGGTGGTATATTTCCATTTTTTCAGTGTTCTAGTTCTATTGTTCCCTTGAACCCCTTAAGAGGCTCTCCGTCTAGCTGTTTGTTTGCTGCTACGGTAACGACATTATGCCATCTCCCCGCTGATGTTGGCCGTTCAGCAGTCGATGTCTATATCTTAAGAACAGAATTTCACCAATAACGGACTTTCCATCATAAAATTTTCTTTCGATTTCCCGGATGGCTAACAACTAATTTACGACGCTACATTTTCCAATCGACGAGATCTATAACGAATAAAAAATGACATTTATATGTAGGGCGCATAAAAAAAAAGATGTCAGCTGTCAACACATAGGACCTTCTTCTAACCCCCCTCTATTATCAACCGATGGCACCCCATCATCTGAGCGGTCTTACTTATCGGTGTCCTTATAAGACGCAAAACATCAGCAGACGAACAAAAGACGACCTTATAGAGTGGTTCCTAGTTGTTGGGTGGAACGACGGACGAAAGAATAAATATTATTAATAAACTATTTTACTAATATACTTTACACAATATATATAATTCAGATATGATATTACATACGTCAGAATAATTTTTAAGCAAGTGTCAAATTAGAACACGGCATTGCTGATGTGATAGCCCATAGACTTACAACACTCCTCCTCACAGCACTAATGCAGAAGACCTAGTTTGACTCTCAGCATTGTTAATCTGGGTCCTGGTAATGCCTTCGTCAAAAGGTCAGCCTCCATTTCTTCTGTACACTTGTAAGTGATATTCAGGATTCCTTGATTAACACAATCTCTTATGTAGTGAACCTTAAGGTCTATGTGTTTTGACTTAGGGGATACTATGGGGTTATATCCTAATTTTATGGCAGCTTGATTATCACTCCAAATTGTTATTTGTCCGAAATCAATGTTCAAATCTCTGAACAGTGATCTAAGATAAACAGCTTCTTTTGCAGCTTCTGTCAAAGCTGTGTATTCAGATTCTGCTGTTGATAATGCTACGCTTCTTTCCTTCTTGGATGCCCAACTGATAGCTGCTCCTGCGTATTTAAAAATGTAACCGGAACAGGACTTTCTGTCCAACTTGCAAGCACCCCAATCAGAATCTGCCATACCTTCTAATGGCTCTTGTGATTTGGAGTATGTTAAACCAACACCGATCTTACCTTTAAGATATCGTAATATTCACTTTGCTGATTTGAAATGCTCTGGTCCAAAACAATCATTGAATCTTGATAAATAATTTACAGCGTACGTTACGTCAGGTCGGGTAGCAACTGAAACATACATAAGTGTTCCAATTAGGTTTCTGTGAGGCAAATTCTCTGCTCCTCCTTTCGTATTAGGCTCCAGATTTAAATTAACTTCCATCGGTGTGGTAGAAATTTTGCAATCCTGCATATTAAATTTCTTTAGAGTTTCTAGAATAAATTTCTTTTGGGTTAATTTTATTTTATTTTCTTTGTATTCCAAATCAACTCCGATTATACATTTTGGTTGTCCCAAATCTTTCATTTCAAATATTTCGCTTAACTTTTCTTTGATTTCAGCCAGTATTTTTGGACAAGAATAAGCAATAAGGAGATCATCTACATATATGGCAATTACTGTCTTCTCTCCTCCTTTGGCTAATATGTAGACACAAGGATCAGCTTTCGACGCTTGAAATCCTATTCACTTTAGTTCATTGTCTAATTTTGTATACCATTGTCTTCTTGCTTGTTTTAGCCCGTAGAGAGCCTTTTTGAGGTGACATACTTTTTCTTGTTCGATACTTCTCATATCTTCTAGCATCTTCTTTGCTTTATCATACAAAATAAAATCATCTTTATCGCATGCGTCTACCATAATTTCGGCAATATATTGCTCGATATATTCTGGAAACTTCATGATAATGTTTTCTACTAGATCGCCATTCAGATATGCTGTCGTGACATCCATTTGGTTAAGTTTCAAATCTTCTTCGACAGCTAGTCCAATTACAGTTCGAATGCTACTTAATTTGGCAACTGGTGCGTACGTCTCATTGAAATCAATCCCAGGTCTTTGTCCAAATCCGCGCGCAACGAGTCTGGCCTTCTTTATCTCTCCTTTTTCTGGAGTCCATTTATTTTTCAAAACCATTTTGTGATCAATAATTTTCATATCCTTTTCTTTCTTGACAATTTTCCAAGTTCCATTCTTAATGTGAGCTTTTACTTCTGCTTTAATAGCGTCATGCCATTCCTCATTTTCGAAATCCTTATTACATATAAATGTGAGTTCATCTACGTCTACATTTAATGGTTCTTGATTCTCACCACAACATGAAACTGTATTTGTCATCTCATAATCATGATGCCAATTCGGAATTTTACTTTCTCTACGGGGTCTTGGCTCTTCGTTTATACAACTTCTTATGTTCAATGGTTCATGACTTATACCTTCTCGGATTTCAGGCTCTTCGTTGACTTCAAGCTCATTATTTTCAGATTCTCGCTCAGGAGGTATAACTTCATTTTCATGGGTAGGTTTTGATGAGAACTCGACTTCTATGATAGGTAAGTCTTTGTTCTTCTTTCTTTGTTGTTTCTTCCCCTTTATGTCGGTATTTTTATTAACCTTATTTTCTTTGTCAGGTGTCATGTGTTCTTGTTCTTCAAGCTCCTTTAAAAACTCTTCATAGTTTTCTTCGGTACGGTCTTCACCCTTATAATACATTTTATCAATAAATTTTACGTCTCTGCTTATTACAATACTTTGTTTTTCAGGAATATAAATGCGATAACCTTTTGCTAGCTGTGCATAGCCCATGAAAACTCCTTCTACAGATTTTGGTGTAAATTTGCCTTTTCTATTTTTGTTTAGGACGAAAGCTTTACACCCAAAAATCTGTAGGTGATTTCCAGATGGAGTACGGCCGGTCCATTTTTCAAATGGTGTACAACCTTTCAGGGCTTTAGCTGGGCTTCTGAGAAGCAAAGAAGCGTAGCATTATCAACAGCAGAATCTGAATACACAGCTTTGACAGAAGCTGCAAAAGAAGCTGTTTATCTTAGATCACTGCTTAAAATATAATTCTGACGTATGTTATATCATATCTGAATTATATATTGTGTAAAGTATATTAGTAAAATAGTTTATTAATAATATTTATTCTTTCGTCCGTCGTTCCACACAACACTAGTAGAAATCTCGACTTAACTTTCTGTCGAGGTTTTACCTAGGTGGATCTTCTTCGTTTCTCGAATTCTCTTAGCTAACTGAACCCGTCCCCCCAAGAATTGAGAGGGGTTTAATCCGGGAAGTACCTTCCTCCACCCCCCATCTCATCCAATGGAAACTCATCGTCGTTGTGCTCCTCTCAGACCTAAATGGTTACTGGTTAAGTCTGAGCTTTCTTCTGTTATGTGTGTTCCGCGCTTCCTCTCTAAGTTACAAATTCTTAATTACTAAAGATGACATTTTTTTAATACAAATGTTCCTGGTTAAGTTCCTCGGGTCCTTCGCAGGAGATCTTCACTCGTCCTCCTTTCGTATGGTAGTAAATATTGTCTGTATTCTCAGCTTGAACATTTCTTTCTGGACTGAACTGCAGTACTGGATACCGGAGGTGGACGATATGTATGTGTTGTCAGAGGTTACTAGTGTTTCTTGTCAAATGTAAAATATCTCAAACCAAAAAGTCCTCAATACTTTTTGGGTAGAACAAAGAATAATAATAATACCTAGATGATATGCATGTGTTGACAGGTGACAGTATCTTTTGTCAACTGTCAGATGTAAAGTACCTCAAACCAAAAAGTCTTCCATACTTTTTGGGTACAACATGGGTGTTCAAAATACCAAAAATTGGACGTAAAGCAACTTCTTTATCATTTTCGATGAAATTTCTTTGATCTAACTGGAAAATGAGGTGGCGTGAAAGCATTCCGTGGTTGATATGTTGAAGTAATGAGTCCGTGGTTGGGGAAATCCTCAAAATTAGTATATACTCAGTGTGAGTTGTTAGCTATTAGTAAACAGTAATTGTCTGTATGCTGTTGAAATGCACGAAACATATAGAAGGGGAGTTTTGGGCTTATTTCGTTATAGTATTTTATACATATTGATGCTACTTTGTATCAAACAGAACTAGTTGATATAAAGATTGAAAAAAAAACTTTAAATAGATAAAAGCAGTCAAAACTTTATATTTCGTATTTGATAGGATTGTGATATTTACTTATTCCTAGGGACACTACATTTTTTAATTGAAACTAATTATAGTAACTACTAACTCCGGGAATGGTAGAATCGAGCCGGATAATGAGAAAAAATCGTTAGCATTCTACACGAATTAAAACAGGGTATAGAACGTTTTTTTTTACTTTTACGTGTAAAAATCTAACCGAACTAAATATTAATTGTCCCAGAATGTTTAAATAGAAGTATATTTTTTAATTTACTCTGTAACCAAATCAATTATTACTGAACTTGTGATTCACTATTTTATTAGTATCTATTAGATTAGTTCACTAAAGTTTAAATTATTATTTTTTATTTAAATCTCAACTGGTTGGAGAAATAGTTTATTTTATAATAAAAATAAAAATTTTCTTGGTGTATATTACAAAGGGGAAACGTAATTTTGATCTAATTGTTACATCCAGTTCTAAATATGGTAAAAATCAAGGATTATTTTCAATCAAATCGCTTAAATTTGTCTATTGAACACAAGAATTGTTTTCGTAAATATTTATTCCAATTAAACCTTTAGTCGATCTCTAGTTTAAACATAAGTTCTTATTCGGGCTACTTTTCCGAAGCTACTGACTTCTGCTACTTTACCGAAGTTACTGACTCTGGCTACTTTACTGAAGTTACTGACTCAAGCTACTGAGTTGAGCAGCGACAAAAAAAAATGAATCGAGCTTATCTAACCATTTCATTCGTTCTCATATAGAAACCTTAAGTTCTAATTTTCATTTTGTTACATGGGAAAAACCTAAAGTAATTTCAATTATCCGTTGGCTCTTGTATAGTTGTTGATCGACTTTTTTATTGAAACTAGCAGATGTGTTTTTTTTCGATGTTTTCATCTCTGGTGGAGTCTTCTTTAAACGACACTTCCACCTTTTATTTTGATATTTTTGTTGAATTGAAGCTACTATTTCTTCCACATGTCTCTATAGTTTAAAATATTTTTCTCTCTTGTTGATAAAGGTATTTATCATAGCTGTGAATATTTCTTCGAGATCCTCGTCAGTTTGGAGGCACTTTCCCCCCAAGCCAGTTTTTCAGGTCAACGAAAAGTGGTGGGTGTTGAAAAATGTCTCATTAAAATTTCTGAAAGAGCAGTTGGGTGAAACCAGCACTGTGTGGTCGTGGATCAGAAAAATTTCAAGAGTCATCATGTCTCTTTCGTTTCGAATAGCTGTCGAAAGGTCTTGAAATAACAGCAGTTCACACTGAATGGAGAAATGGAGAAACTGAATGGAGAAAAAAGACTGCAGATCAACGGCGTGTTGGGACCGGATGTGGAAGGAATTAAGCGATGTAGCTTTCTTCGCACGTCAGATAGGTTTGGCATCTATATTGTGCGATCGGAAGTTAAAAAACCAGCCCACGAAGATTAATCGGTTATTAAAATAAAAAGATGCCAAATTTGTAGTAATTTCTTGAATTGGATGTAAAAATTAAGAGAAAAATCGTTGAAAAGTGAACGACTTAATATTTTTTTAGTCTTAAACCAGTTTTTCAAATCACAATTTCGTAATTTTTATTGATTTGCTAAGATATTGTATTAAAAAAAAAAGAAAAAGTTTGCAACGAGGCAATAGCTTTTGAAGTATGGATGTTTGACTGTGCTAATAAAGCCAGAGTGAGAGTTCTTACGATTTTTAAAAAGAGTAAGCGTTGGGTGCTAGTGACTCTTAATCGAATTATTATTTTTTTTTTGATTTTTTCGTTATATTACGGATCTTGACATGACTGCTTGTGTCGTGTAAATATTTGTAGTATTAAGTATTTAACTCGTTCGTCGTTTAGCGTGGTGCTATAAAGCGCGTACGTCCATCTGTGATATAATTAGCGTGTAAAGGTAGCAAAAAGAATAATATTAACTTTTCCGAATCGGGAGAAGCGCCCCGGATTGCGTCGACAAAATAGGTCAGTCAATTTTAAAGTTTACCATTTATCGGAAAGACAATAAATGTATTTGGTGTTATTGGTCGAAGATCTGCATTTTTTTCTTGTCTAAACAGAACTACGAAAATATTGAAACAATCGCGTAGAATTTGGAAGAGAAAACGCTTTTTTGTATACAAAAGGTTTATTTTGTTTACTTTTTAGAAGATTTTCTCCATTTTTATCGATCTTCTGCTTATTATACGTTTCAGTTTATTAATTTTACCATCTTCAGATAGTATTTTAATAAAAAACTCTTCATTTTGGTGTTTTTTGCTTGTTTATATTGAAATAATCGTTTCTTTTATTTACTTTTTCGACGTTTTTCTCACTGTTTATCGATCTTAAGTTTATAAACGTTTCATTTAATCAACCCAATAATCTTCAGACAGTATAAAGCAAAATTTAATTTTTTTCCGTATTTATGTGGATTTTCGACGCCGATATCTCCGACAGATGCATTTGGTGAAACTTATTACCTATTGACTGATGTAAAAGCAATGTAATCTACATTGGATGGAATGTGATATTTTCTATTAAGACTGAAATAACTATATATTTTTTTTATACTGAGCGGCCGTAAATAAAAATCGGTTACTAAGTGAAAAAAAAAACCTGAACCCAACCGTTTATTTAGGTCATAATTTTGTTGAATTAGAAAAATATAGAAGAGCGATTCTCTAAAATCGGATCAAGTGCAAAATAAAAATAAATTGCACAAAAGAAAGTTATTTCATTATTCTATAATGTTATCAATTTGCGCCATTGCATATTAACGATTGACGATTTTATATAAGATTTGATATTTTTTTAATTTTTTCCAGTCAGTAACATGATAATATTCTGGAATGTAAAAATCTCGAAGATACCTCTTAATTATTAGGTCTAGACCAGAACTGCATTAAAATCTAATGTAATTTATTGATATACGCGAGTTCCGGTCAGTATTAGTATATAGTATCATCAAAGATCGGAAACACCGAAAACAAGTGGAATTAATTCGATTTCCATCGAAATTTTACTTCAAAAATTACACAAACAATTTAATTCGATGTCGTTATTTTGAAATTTTAACTACTTTACCGAAGTTACTGACTTTTAACTACTTTACCGAAGTTACTGACTCCGGCTACTTTACCGAAGTTACTGACTCCGGCTACTTTACCGAAGTTACTGACTCCGGCTACTTTACCGAAGTTACTGATTCTGGATGCATTACCGAAGTTACTGACACCGGCTACTTTACCAAAGTTCTGACTCCGGCTAGTTTACAGAAGCTACTAACTCCTACTACTTTACCGAAGCTGACTCCTACTACTTTACCGAAGCTACCGACTCCGACTACTTTACCACCGAAGCTACTTATTCCGACTATTTTACCGAAGTTACTGTTTCGGGGAATTACATAAAATTTGTTGAGCTAAAAATAATTTTGGTATTAACAGGGTGAACCAAAAAAGTTTGTTGAGAAATTTCAATTTTGACATCTTATTAAATTGTTATCATTTCCTACAGTTATTTATATGAAATATTATTACTGGTATTGACGATATTTGCATGACAATTGAATAATAGTAAATCTAAATACGTAAAATGTATAAATACTAATGTTTCTTTTTAATTACTAAATACCTTTCCGATCTCTGATAAAATGATTTTAAAGAAAACATGTTCTTAGTTACATGGCCCTCGCACGATGAAAAACTCTCTGAACTATAATATAATAATATAATTATTTATATACTCTTCTGTAAGTTTCCAGCAAGTGCATTTCTTGTATGTAATACAGTATTAATATTCTAGTTGTAATTTTTACATTTTCTTTCATTTAGTTCTTGTTTACTGTTTTCGTTTTTTTTTAATTGGATGTATACAACAAGTCCATGAAAAATTCAAATAAAGGTTTAATTACATTTAATTTCGTGTTTTATTTAGCCGTTTGACAAAACTCTCTTTTCGTCGTGCTTTAGCTCTATAGAGAGATATATTTCAGGTACTTGGCCTGTTCTACGGAGCCGCACCAAGCTGAGTAGAGATGGTAGGTAACACGAAAACTAGACAAAAGAGAGATTGAAGTTTGGAAAAATTGAACATTAGTTGGGTGTGCAAGCAATGAACGTAGAGTTAACGTAGATAGAGAACAGTATAGGCACGTCACCAATCTATGCGTTATTTTCCAACCGATTCTCGTTCCAGGGTCTCGCCCCATTTAAACTTATTAAAAAAATACCTACTATTTAAATTCTTAAGATATCCTGAGGGTGGCAACGGTGCGTTGAAATAATAAAGTGTTTATAAAATTCGCCTGCATTTATTTCGATATATCGGAAAGTGCAGCGAAAATTAATCAAATAGAATTTGAATTGTATCAACAAAAGGAAAAGTACGTAGTGCTACAAAAGAAAAAAAACAAAAAGAACGTTAGATTTTGTAAAATCAATTAAATAAATAGGTTAGTGTTAGGTTATTAAAATAAAAAGCAATTGATTTAAGGCGAGTCCAAAACAATATAATTTGCGACGTTGTCAAATTTAAAAAATAAAGGACAGAATAAAGAAAGAAATTATATATATAATAAGTGGCTGGATAGATCAAGTATCTCCGAAGAGTAGATCTGGGTATTTTGGTCTTACGCTACCACGAAAATAATATAATTAAATAGTAATTGAATACAAAATATAAACAAAATGGATAGTGATGATTATTCTACAGAAGATTCAAAGAAAAGAAAAATGGATGCTGTATTTGAAGTTAGCAAGAGGACTAGCAGAACCCCAACTAAAAGTAAAAAAGATGAAAAGTTAGATCAAATCATAGCGTTAATGAAGGAAATGTCTGCAAATCAAAAGGATATGAAATGGGAACAACAACTGATTAAAAACGAGATCAAAGAAACCAAAGATCAACAGGCTCTGTTTAATGAGGAAATATTAAAGCTGAAAGTTGAAAATGAAGTATTGAGAAAAGAAAACCAAGCAATTAAAAAAGAAAATGCAGAAATGGAAGAGATTAAAAAAACGATGGAAATTATAGATAAAGAAAGAAGAAAGAATAATGTGATGATAAATGGATTAAAACTTGATACTAATGAGCCGTCGAAATTGGTAGAAAATGTCAGAAACTTTTTGAGTCAACAACTAAAAATAAATATCGAGCCTAAAGCAGTTAACAAGATAGGGGAGAAAATGTGTATAGTGGAATGTCAAAAAGAAGCTGATAAAGAAAAAATTATGGCAAATAAAGCTAAATTAAAGGAGAGGAGAGAAGAAAGAGTTTTTATAAATAATGATATGACCAAGAAGGAAAGAGAAAAACAAAAAGAGATAAGGATGTTTGCAAAATTAGAAAGTCAAAAGGGAAAAGACGTAAAAACGGGATACAATAAGGTAACGGTAAATGGGCAAGAATGGAGATGGGATAAAGAAACAAATAGAATGAGAATACTGGAAAAAATACATTCAAAAAACTAAATAAAGAAACAGATATTCATGGTAACAGAGAAAAAGACACAGCAACGGAATTGGATATGAATAAAGTAAAATCAGCAACGGAAATGTGGAGAATTGGAACATGGAATGTAAGAAGTATTTTAGGAAAAGAAAAAGAATTAGAAGAAGAGTTTGAAAATACAAACTTGAGAATACTAGCTATAACAGAGACAAAAAAAAAGGACAGGGGATAGTGAAAATGGATAATGGCCATATACTCATATATAGTGGTATTGAAAATGAGAAAAGAGCGGCAGCAGGAGTTGCATGCATAATACATAGAAACTTAGAAGAACAAATTACTGGATGAAGGGGATGGTCGGAAAGATTATTGGTGATGGAAATGAAAGATAAAAATATGAACACAAAAACTATAATAATTGTATATGGACCAAATGAAGACGATACAGTAGGAAATAAAGATAGGTTTTGGGAAGATCTAACTATGGCTACAGAAAATGCAAAAGGAAAAATAATTATACTTGGAGATTTGAATAGCAGAGTGGGAACAAAAGATGACATTTATAGAGCAGTAATAGGAAAACATGGTGAAACATTTAGGAATAATAATGGAGAACGGCTGCTGGATTTTTGCATATTACACAATTTTATTGTAACTAATACATTTTTCCAACATAAAGACATACATAAATATACACGTGTGATGGAAAGCAGAAATGAAAGGTCAATAATAGATTATATATTAGCGGAAAAGAGAAATAGAAAGGAAGTATTGGATACCAAAGTTAGAAGAGGACCGGAAATAGGAAGTGACCACTATTTACTTGTAACAAAAATAAGAGAACGAGTAGAAATTACAAACCATAATAGACAAAAATTAGAAAAAACAATAGAATATGAATCGGTCAGATCATACAAACTACAAAACAAAGATATGGCAGAAAAATACAAAATAGCATTATCAGGAAAGTTCTTAAATAAATGTGATATACTGAAAAATGGTAATTTAGAAGAAATGTGGGATTATTTCAAAAAAACCGTATTGGAAACCGCTAAAGAAATATGTGGTTGTAGCAAGAAAACTAATAAGAAAAAACAAACAAACAGGAACAAAAATATTATTGAAAATATACAACACTGCTTGGAGTGAAGAACAGATTCCAGAAGATTGGAAGACAGCCTTAATAGTTCCAATATATAAAAAGGGGGATAGACAAGACTGCAATAATTATAGAGGAATAAATCTACTTAGTACAGCTATGAAAGTCTACGAGAATATTATAGACAGTAAGCTAAGACCACTGATAGAAAATACTCTCGAAGAATCGCAAAGTGGATTTAGAAGAGGGCGAAGCATACAAGACCACATATTTACGGTGAAACAGATAATTGATAAGTTCTCACAACAAGAAAAAGAGGTATATATGGGATTTATAGATATGGAAAAAGCTTTTGACAAAGTACCAAGGGAGAAGTTATGGAAAGTACTAGAAGGAAGGGGGGTAAACTACAAAATAATAGACATAATCAAAAACATTTACAAAAATAATAGAAATTGTGTAATATACAAAAATAAAGCATCAGAATCATTTTCAACACAAGAAGGATTAAGGCAAGGAGGGGGACTAAGTCCATTATTATTTACAATTTTTATTGATGAAATAATTAAAAAATCGTCAATCAAAATGGCAAAACTACACGTTGGATACAGACATTTAGGAAGAGTGGATATATCAGAAGCAGCTTTTGCAGATGATTTAATAATTATGACAGGGAAAGAGAAGGATTTACAAAAGAATATGGAAATATGGAGCACGGTATCTGAAGAATTTGGAATGACAGTTAATCAAAGCAAAACCAAAGTCTTTATCACACGATGAATTCGACATTTATAAATAAAAAAGAAATTTCCAAGAAAACGAAGTTAAATATATTTAAAACAATTTACCGGCCAATATTAACATTCGGATGTGAATCTTGGGTATTAACAAAAGAGACAAAAGAGTCGAATACAAGCAGTTGAGATGAAGTATCTTAGGCGAGTTAAAGGAGTCACAAAGAAAGACAAACTAAGAAATACGAAAATAAGAGAAGACCTTGACATAGAATCAACACTTAAATTTATTGAAAAGAGACAATTAAGCTGGTGGGGACATTTACAAAGAATGAACGATACAAGACCAGTTAAAAAAGTATGGCAATCAAAAATACAAAAAAGAACGAAAAAGGGAAGACCAAAACAAACATGGGATGGTGTTATGGTAGGCATACTGCAAGAAAAAGGAAAAACATGGACAGAGGCAAAAACAATGGCAAAAGATAAAAAACAATGGGCTAAATTTGTACATGAATAAAATTCTATCTGGACCAAAGCATCGATGAAAAAATGGATATATGTTTTAAGCATAATACTATGTAGTTGAAACAAGTATAATTGTAATAGTATACCCTACACCATACACTATGGTAATTGGGTTTTTGATAATATATATATAAGATATCCACCTCAAAGTCTGAGTATAATCACAAAATTATTAAACGAAGAATAATACATAAAAGCTCTTCATTCACATATGAACAACTAGTCACTCAACAAAAAACGAAACAAGAATAAGCTTTCGTCTAGAATAGTATATTTCATTGCGTGACCAGAAAATGGGCTTTTCCCGTGTGCGCGCGACGGGTAAAGCATTTATGGATGTGTAATGAACGATACTTTTCATTATACCTTTCTGAAAACAAAAACTAGTAAGTATTTACTATACTATAATTCAAAACACTGACATCTGCTGTCATAATACAATTGTTGTTCAGTGTTGCTAAGAGAAATAAACAATGACGAATTTTGCGCACAGGAAAAGGTCATTTTCGGTACCCTAAATAGGCATGTTAGGATGGGTTTTCAGTAAGGTATAATGAAACAGTATATTTCATTACGATTCCAGAAAATGGGCTTTTCCCGTGTGCGCGCTACGCCTCACACGGGAAGTCGTGCAAGCACGGGAAAAGCATTTATGGATGTGTAATGAACGATACTTTTCATTATACCTTTCTTAATACAAAAACTAGTAAGTATTTACTATACTATACTATAATTCAAAACACTGACATCTGCTGTCATAATACAATTGTTGTTTAGTGTTGCTAAGGGAACTGAACAATAACGCATGTTACAGGAATAGTATATTCTGTAAGGGTAAGCGCGCACTAGCGATTTGTTGTCGCGCGATTGTTTAGTCGCAATCGCAAAAATATTCAAGTGACAAAAAAAGAGCGCGCACTGCGAGCAATAAGTCGCAAGTGTAGTTTTAAAATGGATTTTGTAGAAACAGCTTGTGCAGTAGCCTTACTATTACGTAAACACGTCAGAAAACAACGCTCAAAAAGATATTGGGTGCATCCGATTGTCAGTCAAAGATTAATAAAAGGGCAGTTTTACAAATTACAATCTACTTTGGTGGACCATCGCCCAAAATTTTTTCAATATTATCGTTAGTTTCATTTATAACATTTTTATCAAAAGATTTTATTATTTTTGTTTTTGGTTACAAATCGTATAATTCGCTATCGCCTGTAGACGTCGGTGACAGAATTTTATTCTGAATTTGTGAAAAGTAGCTCTGGATGGAATTGGAGTTGTCAGATTGGTTAGAGCTCTGAGGCGAAGCTATAGATGTTTGGTTGGAATACTGAGGCGAATCATTTCATATTTATTGTATGTTTGGTTGCCTATACCAACAACGTTTATTATAAGAAAAGCATTCATTTTGAATGATGTTGTGTGTTTGGTTGCCTATACCAAAATCTAAGTACTAAAGTATTAATGGACAAAATCAATAATTTTTATAGAAAACACACAAACGGCAAACAAAGAGCACGTCACTGTTACTGGAGGTGTAGGATGTAGGCTTCGAACAGAGTAGGTATACACTACCATTGTATAAGGATTGTCTATCTTTATCCAATGATACTAGTCATCTTTTTAAATAGATATTTTTCAAGTCATACAATGCATAGTTTTATGCCCATTTATTATTTTTCGGACTTCCCGATTCTACATTTTTTATTATAATTACCACAATTGTGGGTATTTTGGAAAAACCAACAATATTTCTGCCACTTAACGAATGTCTTAAGTATGTGCTATATCGACGCCAAAATGACCGCACAATTTGAATTTATATACAATGAGGTGTTAAAATTACAAATTCAAACATAAGTAGGAATATGTTAAAGTTCATGCTATGACTAAAATAGGATTCCAATGTCCAAATGAAATAAAAAACCACCTGTAATGTGCAATTTAAAAATAAAATATTTTATTAGGTCAATAATTTTACAAAATTCAGCGGAACTTATCAAAACTGTACCTACACAGAAAAATCAGAACTTGACAAATTGATATTTGCCTCACCCTGTAATACAATAAATCTTGTGAAGTTTTGCTACGTGTTATACAGTCTCTTAAAAGATTTAGGAAGAGAAACATATTTAACTTTATTAAATCGTGAGAGACTTAATAATCAGTTAATAAGATAGAAACATGTCAAATACTTGATTCATGATAAACACTTGAAATGGGTGGATAAATATGTGAAATATGTTGATGATTAATATCGAGTAGATACCTCAATTAATTATAAAAATAATTATCTTTGCAAATACATTTTAACAAATATTGAATGATTGTGTTTCAGATGATGATTCATATTACTAAATAAGGATATCAAAATAATAATAATAGGTACATATGTTTGTGATAATACACACTCCAACAAGTGAATTACACTTGTAGACATTGAGTTGCCACTTGGATATTTCCTCATATCTTTATTTTTTCTTTTATTCTCTAAGTTAAAAACATTGTTTCACAAAAATATGTTCAATGCTTTTTACATTAGTATAAATTATAAGATTTAAGTTGGACAATCTGTCTCGTTTCGTCCTATACATTAACCAGAGACTTTCAATGAAAGTTAAGAGGGATTTTTTGCTGTTTATTTTGAAAATTACTTTCAACTTTTAATTTAAATCCCAAATAAAGGTTGTCGAAAAATATAATTTCACAGTTACCCATAAAACAATAAGGTGGACAACTTAAAGGTTGTATTGTAAAATTGCATTGATGGTTTTTAAAAATCTAGTGTTTGAGTAAATACAGGGAGCTTCTAAATTAATACAAAAAAATTAAGGAGTAATGAGACAAATTGAGTTTTAATTTTTTTCCTCTAATTTAAGTGAAAATGGAAACTTGCAATTTTGTAATTTCACACAGATGTGTGTCTGGCATTTAGGGTGTTAGTGTTTGCTTCTGGGTGTTGATCAATTTCATCCAGAATATCTTGTTCTACCTTTACATTTCTAGCTGACCTGGAACGACCAGTGTTGTTTGAATTTCTTTGTAAACTCCCAAATACCCTAATGTTATATCGGAGCTGATGCAACGAGCTCTGGAAATAGTGGAGTTATGGTGTAGGAGGAAATGTCTAAGGGTGAACCTTGCAAAAACTGCGCTCATTCCCTTCACTAGAAAAATGAAGCTTGAGAGACTAAAACTGCCTCTTCAACGTGCAGCCAGGAGGTCAAGTATTTAGGCATAATTCTGGACGCAAAACTAACCAGGAATTCACACCTACATAGCAAAACCAATAAAGGGAAAATGGCTCTAAAGGCTGCCAAACGGGCGATAGGAAACACATGGGGACTAAATCCACGGATCGTTCACTGGCTGTAGACAACTGTGGTGTGACCCATGGTTACCTATGGAGCCTTAGTTTGGTGGCCAAAATCAGATCAGAGGAAAGCCGAACTGGAGCTATCAAAACTTCAGAGGCTTGCCTGTCTCTGCATGTTAAGGAGGAAACGAGAATGGCTGCATACAGGCTGAAATGCAATGGGAATTGGCACGAAGAAACCAACAACCATAGTTATTCCAGAATCACAGATCACAAACTCGCTTCTTGAAATGAGAAGTGATCAACAACCAACCATACCATATCCAGCTAAGCTGGGATGGGTTGGAAGCATGCAGTCAGGAAGGATCGTTGGTGTTCTACACAGACGGATCTAAAACTGACATAGGAACAGAAGCTGGAGTCCATGGTGCCAGACCCAGGTGCAATGTCCATGCACGTTTGGGGAAGTTTGCATCCTGTATTCATCAATCAATTAATCACCCAGTATCCGATAAAGTGTAGGTGAATACGTGCAAATAAAGAATGATGAGGGGCGTCATATTTTTCACCATAAAGACGTCTAGATTCTAGGGAATCACCATTTGCCAAACCATACACAAAATGCATATCGGTCATTTCAGCGTTTGTTAAAGCATTTCTAAAAGAAACAAAAACATTTTATGTACAAATATTACACTTTGTATATTTTAACAAAACATTCATTTCATACGAACATAGTTAATGATCGAAGTTCATTTCCAAATATCGTGAGGAAAAGCTGTTGTTCAAATATTTTATAAATGTTTAAAATTCCCATTCCAAAGTAATGACTAATTATGCTGTATAAATTGGGGCGATTGTTCAGTGGATCGCACATCAGTTGAAAAATCGTCTTGGCCGATATGAACAACAAAATATTAATAATTTTAGTTTTTTCAATTCATTTTGCGCTAACCAAGAGAGTTTCCGACGATTATGGTGTCGATTATTGTGATATGTCGTGTGAGAACGGTGCGCATACAGTGTGTCTTCGAAAAAAATCTGTAAGTACTTTAAACCATAATTTTATTGTCCAATTTTCAATTATGCACAACCTTTTTTTTGAATTTCCCATAACCAGTGGATTTACTTTACTTTACTTCCTTTTCTGGTTGGTGTTGTCAAGGAGCAGGATGACCTCAACATTCACATGGTTCAAGAGTCTTTCTTCGTGACATTTTGACAAACTTAGTTTCTGCCTCCAAGTTCAATTGAAGCTCACTATTTCGGTAGTACCAAGGCGCATTGACAGCACTCCTTAGTACCTTATTTTGTTTAATAATTTATTGTTGTTTATTATTGTTTTAATTACAGAGATGTGGACCAGCTGCGCATTGTAATTCGTTTATGGAGTTCTTAAATGATGATTCCAGACAATATATTTTGAATATTCATAATCAGCTGCGAAATCAAGTTGCTCTCGGACTGGAAACAAGAGGTTTTCAACCACCAGCTTCAAATATGAACGCCCTCGTAAGTATCTTTTCCTGTATGTATCTGTATCTGTAGAGTAGGGAGGGTGAGTTTAGGCCGACAGCACTTAGGCCACATGTGACCAATTGTACTTCCTCCCGAGGAGTAGTCCTCCTAGGTCATCGTCCATCCTGTCCTTTCCAGGAAGGTGGATAGGTATCTATCCACAAACAGTTTTTTTTGTGATGGGGCCTAAGTTGTAGGGTGAAGCAATGCATTTAGTTTGTTATTTTGCACCTACTTTGATTTAAATATGTTTTTTCATTTATTTTAGGTTTACAGTAAACAATTAGAGTATGTAGCACAATGTTTAACAAATACTTGTCAATATGCACATGATGTTTGTCGAATAACACGTAAGTGATCCTAATTTTTAGGTTAGGTTTAAAAAAAGAATTTTGAATTTTCGCCCTAAGCAATTGAGGAATGTTTAAGTGCAGATCACGGATTTGAGCATTCGTTTTTGGAGACATTTGTCCATGTAAAATGTGTTAAAAACTAATGCTCAAGGTCGTGCACAGCTTTGAGTCTTGTTGATAAATACGGGCACCGTACATAGACAAGAATAATAGGTTCGCTCTTCGTCAGCACTTTCATGTAGTGCTAACCAGTAAGAAAAATAATGTTCCTGTGGGACACATAAAAAAAGTAAGCAAGCTCGATATTATCTATGTAAAAAAAAACAATTCACTACAAAGAGAGTCCAGCCTGTATATTACAAAAGACACGCTCGATTGGGAGCTTGAAGATCCCGAAAAAGAGTAGTATCGGAGACGAAGTGAGATAGACTTTGCGCTGGGAGGAGCTTAGAGTGAACCTACTATTCAGACTATTCTTTTCTATGTACGGTGATATGGATATAAATCATATAAGTTCGTTTAACATAAAGCATTTTATCTTTAAACTACAACATAACCAAAATGTATCCAGAATATTTAGGAACTTAGGAAGCATTCATTTTATTTATTGCTTTTAGCTAAATACTCTAGGGTAGGACAGAGCATTGGAGTGAAATGGTACGCTGGTAAAAACTATGATAACTATAAAAAAGGTCATCAACGAAACGATCTATTCATGGTATGAGCAAGTAACATCTTTCAACTCTTCCTGGGTAACTAATTATCCAGAGTAAGTATAAGATGTATTTTCTATTAACGTTTTTGGTTATTGAAACGTCAAAAATTGGTATTTCGAAAAATTTCTCGTTGCAAAATATGATATATAGGGTGTCGTTACGAAAACTCCCCTATGAGCAAGTAACATCTTTCAACTCTTCCTGGGTAACTAATTATCCAGAGTAAGTATAAGATGTATTTTCTATTAACGTTTTTGGTTATTGAAACGTCAAAAATTGGTTATTTCGAAAAATTTCTCGTTGCAAAATATGATATATAGGGTGTCGTTACGAAAACTCCCCTATGAGCAAGTAACATCTTTCAACTCTTCCTGGGTAACTAATTATCCAGAGTAAGTATAAGATGTATTTTCTATCAACGTTTTGGTTACTGAAACGTCAAAATTGGTTATTTCGAAAAATTTCTCGTTGCAAAATATGATATATAGGGTGTCGTTACGAAAACTCCCCTATGAGCAAGTAACATCTTTCAACTCTTCCTGGGTAACTAATTATCCAGAGTAAGTATAAGATGTATTTTCTATTAACGTTTTTGGTTATTGAAACGTCAAAAATTGGTTATTCGAAAAATTTCTCGTTGCAAAATATGATATATAGGGTGTCGTTACGAAAACTCCCCTATGAGCAAGTAACATCTTCAACTCTTCCTGGGTAACTAATTATCCAGAGTAAGTATAAGATGTATTTTCTATTAACGTTTTTGGTTATTGAAACGTCAAAAATTGGTTATTTCGAAAAATTTCTCGTTGCAAAATATGATATATAGGGTGTCGTTACGAAAACTCCCCTATGAGCAAGTAACATCTTTCAACTCTTCCTGGGTAACTAATTATCCAGAGTAAGTATAAGATGTATTTTCTATCAACGTTTTTGGTTACTGAAACGTCAAAATTGGTTATTTCGAAAAATTTCTCGTTGCAAAATATGATATATAGGGTGTCGTTACGAAAACTCCCCTATGAGCAAGTAACATCTTTCAACTCTTCCTGGGTAACTAATTATCCAGAGTAAGTATAAGATGTATTTTCTATCAACGTTTTTGGTTACTGAAACGTCAAAATTGGTTATTTCGAAAAATTTCTCGTTGCAAAATATGATATATAGGGTGTCGTTACGAAAACTCCCCTATGAGCAAGTAACATCTTTCAACTCTTCCTGGGTAACTAATTATCCAGAGTAAGTATAAGATGTATTTTCTATTAACGTTTTTGGTTATTGAAACGTCAAAAATTGGTTATTTCGAAAAATTTCTCGTTGCAAAATATGATATATAGGGTGTCGTTACGAAAACTCCCCTATGAGCAAGTAACATCTTTCAACTCTTCCTGGGTAACTAATTATCCAGAGTAAGTATAAGATGTATTTTCTATTAACGTTTTGGTTATTGAAACGTCAAAATTGGTTATTTCGAAAAATTTCTCGTTGCAAAATATGATATAATATATAGGGTGTCGTTACGAAAACTCCCCTATGAGCAAGTAACATCTTTCAACTCTTCCTGGGTAACTAATTATCCAGAGTAAGTATAAGATGTATTTTCTATTAACGTTTTTGGTTATTGAAACGTCAAAATTGGTTATTTCGAAAAATTTCTCGTTGCAAAATATGATATACAGGGTGTTTTTACGAAAACTCCCCAACGTTATAATTTTCCAGAATAAAATTTGAAATTAACTACTTTTTGGAAAATATTTATGTTTAAAACATTTTGTATTTCAGTGAAAAAGGGATCGAAGCTTACGCACAATTGGCTTGGGCCAGCACCTTAGAAATTGGTTGTGGATTGACTTTTTGGTCGGAAGAAGGTTGGCATATCTATTTTTTCGCTTGTAATTATGGTCCAGCGGGAAATTTCATTAGAATGCCGATGTACGCCATTGGAACAGCTGCGACTGAATGTTCCAACGGACAGACACGAAATCAAAAGTTTAAAGGACTTTGCGGACAAGATAGAATCAACAAAAAGGATTATTGATTTTTAAATTTATTTTTTATGTAAAGACTGTTAATAAAAATAATGAATCATTAGCGTATAATGTTTTTTCATTCAAATTTAAGCGATTTATGGGGATGGGTCTAAATTTAAAATCAAAAAAATACTTTACATTAAGGAAGTTCTGCTTCTAGTTCTTTCCAAGATGTTGGACTTGCTATATCACTTCTTAACCATTGAAGTTAGTCCCATAGTATTTATTAAGCATTTCCTTGGTGTCAGTGATGGTTTTTTTTTATGAAAAAGCAATGATTAACCAGACCAGGTTGTCTGCTTTAAATGGATGTCAAGCAAAAACTAAATGACGCAGCATGCTTGAAATTTGACAGTAGGGTATAATTAGATGACAGTTGACTCGTGCAGTGTTGCATTTAAAGTTGCCGCGCGAGAAATTCAAAAATTCAGAGAATTATCAAACTAGCCTTGTAACTGTTGTGGAAAATAGTGTGCAAATATTTTTTTGGAAATTAAAGATTGTCGTAATAAATAGCAGATTCTGAGAAGTTTAGCGAGATTGTTTTAATAATATTTGTGCACAAGATTTGCGCAAATATTTTTTATTTTTAAATGGATTACTTTTTAAGTAGGTTAGAGGGCAATAATTTTTAAATTTGCATTTAAAAAAATGGATAATACAAGATTGAATGTATGAGGATGATATAATAATATAGGTTTCATTTGGGGAGGAACGATGGTAGTACCAAAGGGGGGAATTAAAGTACTTGAGGATTTGGCTAGGGGCAGGGCTGAATTTCAGAAGGCACCTGAGCGAGGCCTGGAAAAAAGCAAGAGGGAGGGTTACAGCACTCGAGAGAGTACTGACAAATATTGGAGGGTCACCGGAGAGCAAAAGGAGGCTACCATGGGAAGTGGTGAAGTCAATTCTACTGTATGGAGCACCGATTTGGGAGGAGTCGATAAATATAAAAAGGAACTAGTCAGGGTACAAAGAGGGATGTTGCTGAGAGTGGTGTGAGGGTACCGAATTATCTCGGATGTAACTCTGCATGCGATTGCAGGGGTACCTCCCATAAATCTTCTGATTAAGGCAGGGGTGAACGAACAAAAGTGGAGAAGAGAACAAAAACAACAAATGGAAAGAAAGATGGAAAGGGGAGTGTACAAGGGTTATGATTAAAGACCTGAACAGTTGGATAGAGTGCAAACATAGGAAAATGGATTAGTTTTTAACGCAAGCTCTGTCGGGACATGGGTTTTTCAGGACGTATACGAAAAAAATAGGGAAAACGGTAGACGATGAGTGAATATATAGTGGAGAGAGGGATGATGCAGAACACACCCTTTTTAGATGTGCACGATGGGATCTACAAAGAAAAGAGGCCGAGAGGAAAGTAGGAGGGAAGTTGCAGAAAGAGAATTTTATCAGGAGAATGGTGGAAATGGAGAAAAACTGGCAGATACTGTCCAAGTATGTAAGAGAAGTGATGGGGAAGAAGGAAAAAGAAGAGAGAGAATACCAAGAAGTGACAGAATGAGAAGATGAAAAGATAATGCTTCTGTTTTTGATGGTATATATCTAGGGGTGGTTCCGAAAACGGAAAGTGGAATTTTGGGGACTCGACAGCTCCATCTTGTGGGGTTCCCGAGTAGGATTGGTGGGTGTGAGGCTGTGAGCAGGTTTTCCCTTCCCTTTTTCGAAAAAATATCAAATAATTTGTATTCCACATGAAGTTGCCGGTAACAAATGCATTAGCCCTGTAAAAATCATTTCAGATATACAGACACATTCAAATACAAACGGATCATAGGGATTTAATGTATTGTCCGATCTAAATAGTCCATCAACAAAACATTTATATAAGTTTACTTCAATGAATATCAAGTATTGATCTGGACAGCTGGATTCAGAACCAATGTATGAAACCCCGCCCATTCTCCTTCCAAAATTTGTTAGTTATGTGCGAACTGCGATTTATTATTGAATAATTATTTGATGGGGGTAGTAAACGTCGCTACATATTGAAATAATATGCTTACGTTTTATGTTGTTGAAATCGAAAATTAATTGTTAAATTCTCTTTAATAATTAATGTTTTGATTTCTTTTGGCAATAACGGCTTTCAAAATGAAAATAAATTCGTAAATAAAACAAATTAAGATTCTTTAAATTGAAACAAAGTTATCGACTGCTGTTTACTGACTGTAGGACGCTAAGTAAGGACCGCCCACAGTTGAGAATACGGAGTGGTGTGAATTGTACGATATGTTATAGGTGTCCAAATAAACGATTGTAATAATCATGTTTTTAATCTGTTGAAGCTGGATGTTGGTCGACTAGTTCAAGAGCAGTTCTGATACAATGCTTAAAATCCCTATGTTCCGTTTGTGTTTGAATGTATCTGTATATAATAACGAATAATCTAAAAAATGATAAAATATCACGCGCAGGTATTATTTATTTTTCCGTAGAATTAATTATTGTATTTTGTTCGTTTAATTCATCAACAAATATTTTTTTGTGAATTAATATATAAGAGCCTTTTATTGTATAAATACTGGAGATATCCATATAAACGTTCTTTTTCGTATTAATTTCGTTACCTAAATATTTGGAAAATATAGTTATGATTAAATATTTTAAAACAGCGTTCATTTTGTATTTCTTATTGACTGTTACTAAAACAGAAACTGATTATTGTCAATATCCATGCGGAAGTAACACACAAACAGTTTGTCGCAGAAAAGATGTGGTAAGTGAAAAAAAATAATAAATTTAAATTATATAATAAGGGCTACATTTCAAAAAAACGCAATTAATAATCTTATAAATCGTTAAGTACAATTGATTTTTCAAAAAATCTAAAAACGGGAAATAGTAATATTTCATTAGGGGGCGTCCATTAATTACGTGAGGTGTTCAAGGGGGGGAGGGGGTCAAGTAAAATCTTTCCAAATCTCACTTGGGGGAGAGGAAAGGGGGGTTTAACAAATATCACGTAATTAAAGTAAAAACATTTTCTAGAGTAAAAATATGGCGAAATTCGACACAATAGTGTTTGTCCAGAAAAAAGGCTTTTCCCGTGTGCGCGCCAACACGGGAAGTCGTGCAGGCACGGGAAAAGCATCTATGGATGTGTAATGAACGATATTTTTCATTATACCTTACTTAATACAAAAACTAGTAAGTATTTACTATACTATACTATAATTCAAAACACTGACATCTGCTGTCATAGTATAATTATTATAATTCAAAACACTGACATCGGCTGTCATAATACAAATGTGGTTTAGTGTTTCTAAGGGAACTGTGATCAGTTCCCTTAGCAACGCATGTTAGCGCACAGGAAAACTTTTTCCCGAGCGCCCTCACAGGAAATAGTATATTTCGTAACAAGCCCGGAAAATACTGTTTTTTTGGACGAGTAGACAAGATTCTAGGACGAGCCGTAGGCGAGTCCTGGAAGTCTGCAAATCAATAAAACACGTTTCTTTGTAATATCTAAATGGACTAAAAATGGCGTCGATTTGAATGTTTATGTTTGTCATGATGACAAAACTTTTCGGTCTAGGCCGGAAAAGTAATACTTTCTCACAGAAAAAGCGTCCGGGAAGTAGGTACTTTCCGGACGGTTGCCGAAAAAGGTCATTTTCGGTACTCTTAATAGGCATGTTAAGATAGGGTTTTCAGTAAGGTATAATGAAAAAAATATTACTACTCTGATTATATAACTCATGTTCTAATGAACCAATACAATCCTTGAATTTCCCTTAGTTACGACGTATTGATAAGTGAATATACCCCTTGACGACGTGATATAATCGTTTTGGTGTTTCGCCTCCTGCCATATTGTGATCATTTCCACAGTAACGGGCAAGCTCAATGAAATGTCAGTTAATTCTACTACAAATTCCGAAAACAACAATACATCAAATATGTATTATAATAATTGTACCTTCAATATTAATATTAATCAATAAAAAAAATTAGAATATTATTCGTTATATAATCGTAACGAATACCAACTCGAGCAAAGACAATATTTTTCGATTATTTACCTCTTCACTCGACGTATTTCGCGAAACACCACTAGAGCTGCGCTCTCGTGATGTTTCGCCAAATACGTCTCGTGACTATCGGTGAATAATCGAATATTGTCTATGCTCTTGTGATATTATAACTGATTATTTCATTCACACATGGCTGTACCTATAAAATTGCATGATTTAGGTAAATAGAAGAATATGAGCGACTATTTTGATTGATTGCATAAATGTCAAAGTTTGACTTCAAATTTAGAAATAAGCGAAGCAATTGGATCTTTAACGCCTCCGAACACGCTGAAAATTTAATTAAATTTTTAGAAACATGAATTTTGCGATAAAAGATTCTTAGAAATTTTCCCAACTTTTTGTCAAATGTATTTTTAACATCTACAGAATTGTGGTGCTGGTCCATCTTGTACTTCAGCTTACCAACCAGTACAATTAACTGCTAATGATCAAGCAATGGTAATAAATACTCATAATTCATTGAGGAACACAGTTGCAAAGGGTGAAGAAGCGCGAGGATTTCAACCACCAGCTGCAGATATGAAAGCATTGGTAAGCTTTTTATTTTTATCAGTATTATCATTTAAACAATAGTTTCATATGCCACTATTAGGTACTTTATCGGTCTCCTCTTAATAAATGTTTTTTCCGCCTACCTCTATCCAAAGTATACATTTCCTGGTTTCATTATAGGGAGCAAAGTCGTACTTTTCCTCCCTAGGAAGGCAAAGGATGTCGGATGGTCAAGCAGCCATTAAAGCACTGAGCTCTTGTGTAATCAGTTCCAAAATGGTGTGGGAATGCCTAGGCAAACTCAATGAACTAGGCGAGAACAATATAGTCACCTAACTGTTGATTCCAGGACACACAGGGATAGAAGGAAATGAAATAGCAGATGAACTAGCAAAGAGGGGGACTGGAACACCCTTTTGGGGGCCGGAACCCTTTTGCGGTATCAGTCCCAATGTAATATTGGAAGAAATAGGCAAAGCCGAAAAAAAAGAGAAGATCTGGTAGATCTTAGACAATCAAAGATTGTTCTGGGTGACTACAACCTGTCGAGATCAAATGAATACATAAGTCAAAGCAAAACTGCACTAAGAGTTTTAACAGGGATTCTAACGGGACATTGTCGGCTGAATGGCTCAAAATAGTGGTGGAAGAAGAATGTAGATTCTGTGGCATGGAAGAAGAAACCTCCATCCTCATACAGCAATTCAGAATCCTAGGGCACAACACCTAGGAGATTACTGAATAGAAGAGTGACATTTGCCTAAGTTAAAGCCTGTAGATATCCTAAAATACCTCTGGGAAATAAGACTAAGGGAGTTGCTAGTTTCTGAGACTTTCCTCAGGAACTAAGTAGGAGTAATAGATCTTTTAGGTCTCAGTAAATGTCACCCCAATATACATACATACATCTGAATTTTTTGGAGGAGACAATTTTAAAGTTAATGTCAGCTTTTTGAATATTAACAATTTTGTTTGTTTTAGATGTACAATCCTGAACTTGCAACTATTGCTCAGTGTCACACAAACGAATGCCTTTTTCAACACGATTCATGTAGAAGAACCCGTAAGTAAACAGTTTATGGTAGCAATATACCATTCCTGAACACGTGACTGACATATCGGCCATATTGTGCTGGAGGGCAACCAACTCGATTAGTCATCGAAGTATAAATATCTTGTGTGTTTATCGCATCTGCTTAGTTTCAAAATTTAGTTTTCTGGTGCTATTTTCATAACATTATAGCAAATATGTCTCGGTGGTGACAGGTACGATGAAAAAATTCGGAATATAGACAATATCGATCCTTACGCCTTTTCGACCAAAGAACTAACTGAATTTTCGATAAAATTTTAAGTTGTGATTCACTGAGAGGACCCCGTTTCACAGCATTAATCCAAGAATCATATAAATAGTCACCTCGCTTCGTTAAAATAGCTGGAAATCGAAAAAAAGATACCTTATCTCCATTTTTACTTAACAACACTACAAAACAATAGAGCGTTTCCAAGTGATGTCATCCCGCGCCATTTTGTCTGCTGATTCCGGACAACCTTCAGACAGATGGATGGAAATAGCATTTTTTACTGATTTAAATATAAATCGTTTGGTTTTGGTAAATTTGTGTACTAGTGTTTATTAGTTGGATACTATAATATTTAAAAGTGTAAAAAAGCAATTGTTATGAGTTTTATCGTGTTGTATTATTCGGTTTGAGGTTATATCAGAATAGTGTGAAGGTTGTCCGGTGACAGAAATTCGTCACGATGACGTACTTGGTTAATGGCATTTTAAATACCTTTAAGAACTATTTGTTAGTTAAAGTCTAACTATTATCCGTTTACCTGAAAACAACGAAAACTAAATAGAATGTGTGCCCTCCAGAACAATATGGCCGATTTGTTAGTGACGTCATTCTGGAATGGTTTAGTTCTTTTTCTTTTTATCTCTACGTCATATCTTTCTTCTCTCTCATCTCAAAGTTACTTTTTAAAAGAACACTGCACACTTTTAATGATATTTTAACAAAATTACGGAATTTGCTGAAATTTCCTTCAGATTAAAAAGTCTCATGGGCCCAAAACGATCCTATGATTTATATTTGAGTGTCTAGTATGGGTGACTATATCCCTTAAAAATTGTTATTGTACTTTCAGCTACTTATTCTTGGGTAGGTCAAAATGTGGCAATCTACAAATCTACAGGACCTTTGAATTATCAAACATCACTAAACCAGTCCATTATAAGTTGGTATAATGAAGTTGCTAATTATAATAATTCGTGCTTATCCAAATTTGCAACTTGGTAAGTATTTACTTCAATAAATAGTTATAAATACGGAATGGATAGTCATTAGGTAGCAAATGAACACGTTGGACATGAAATTTTCTTTTAGACTAACATTTACTCGCTTCTGGATGCTCCTCAATAATTTGAAGAACCCGATATTCGAATTGTGGAATTCTCGCAGTTCTAGGTCGTCAAATAATATTCCTCGATTTTGCAATAGTTCCAGTTTCTTGCAAAGTATGACCAAAGATCTAAGGAGGTCATAAATCACCCAGCACTTGAGTTAACAGCAGGCGGTCGAGTCTACGCAGAGTTGTACTTGCCCTAGCCATACGTTACATTTCAGGTTTCACTGATTATAAACATGTTATTTCTTATCTTATTAGTTTTGAAAACCAGTAGCGTCCCTAAGGAAAAATAATTTCACTTACAGTCAAAGCTCGTTTATTAAAAAAAAGCCAACACCCTATATCTCATGAACGACAAAACTTATCACACATGTTTATAGGAACTTTTCGTCTTAAAATTGAATGACGAATCGCCCACAATAATATTTGAGATTAATTCGGAAATTGTAATGAATTCCAATGAGATTAATTATTGTGTTTTATTTTTTTAGTACATCGAACGGTGTAGTAGGGCACTATACACAAGTAATATGGGCAAATACTAAGCAAGTAGGATGCGGTGTAACTCTTTATAAGGACTCAAATAATTGGAATTGCTGTCTTATCGCATGCAATTACGGGACAGGAGGAAATGTTGTAGGACAACCTGTATACACGCAAGGTCCAACAGCTTCACTTTGTGGGACGCAGGGTATAAATTCGGATTATTCTGGACTTTGCGGACTTAGTAGTTAAATAACTAACTGTAAATTTTATAAATAGTAAGGCGTAAATCGGAGTTATTTAATTTCCAAAAAATGAACTTGTATAATGGGCTTAAATTGATTCAATATAAGTATATTTTGTTGATAAAATACAAATAACATTGAAATTCTGTAGTTTACTCGACTCAATATACTTTGATCTCCATAATTAGAAACCTGTTTGCAACGCTTCACTCTTCTTCCAACTTTTTAAGATTATTTCTCTTGAAATGTTACACATTAGAATTTTAAATACCACATTCCCAGTCGCTTGGTTGAAAATTAAAAAACCGGTCGCAAAACGATTTAGATACCGTTGATTTTGTATTGCAAATTATTAAAACAATAAATTTTAATCAACTAATTGAAATTTTGAGACCATAAATAACACCATGTGCTAAGTTTTATAGCGTTACGAAGCGTATTAAGTTTAACAGGCATGTAGAAAAATCGGCATGTTATAATATTTCAGTCTACGAAATTAAGTGACATCTTGTTTTTAGATGAAATTTATGTTCATTGAGTTGTCTGTCCAGTGAGAAATGAGGAAATGCTGCGTTAAAACAGTTAATCATTATATTTAGAAAGTCAATATATTTAAAAATATTCGAAAGAAAAATTTTTAGGAAAATGTATGGACCAAAGAAATTAAATGAGGGACAGTATGAAAGATCGAAAAACTTGGAAATAGAAAAAATAATGGAAACGAGGAATAATAAAGGCAGCCAGAATAAGATGGCTTGGACATATCAAAATGATGAAAGAGAATAACAGAGTGGACACCCGTTACAAACAGACCAAAAGGTGGACAAAAAGCTAGATGGATGGACCAAATAGAGAGAAATGGAAATTAAAAATTGGAGGCAAAAGACACAGGACAGGAAGGAATGGTGGAAAATCATTGAAATAGCAAAGAGAAGCATGTCAAACTTTAAATACAAGCAGTGAATCAATTTTGATTAACTCTCCACTGAAACAAAAGGGTCTAAGAGCCAAATATTGGCGGTTACTGTTCCGGAAGAAATGTATAACCTTACATATATATATATATTTAGGGTCAATATCTTCCGATACGAGTAGAACCTCAACTTCAAGAGAGTATTTTTTCACATTCTTATTTTCCAACAGGAACCTTTTTTTTTCGGGTCGAGATGGGAAACTCATGTTCGAATGGGTCCACGACCCAAACAGTGTTGGACTCATCCCCAAGGAGATGCCTACCAACCAAACCCACCTCAAACCTGCCGTTACCCCTGCCTCGGAATCACTACCCTAGCATACTTCGGGAAGGGCGGCGGTCACTCGCACACTCTCCACTCACAGGACGTCTTCTCCCTATATCGACTCCTCTCCCCCTAATCATGCTCTCCACTACGCCACTCACCTCCATCCATTCCTCCTTCCCCACTCAACATTATCTCCACCATGTTCTCCCCTAGTTTCCTCTCCAACTTCTTCAACACTTCCTCGTTCCTCCAGCATCTAAACACATGCCCCACTCACACCTCTCGCACACTCCAGTCTCTCTTTTCCCAATCTTCCCATTTCCAGTGAGCACCTGTGTCAAGAAGTAGTTCACCTCCCCGAATTTCCGGTCCATCCAATCTCTCTTACTCCAAATCTCCCCTTTTAGCGCGCCCTCATACTCCTACCACCTTCTCCATTTCCTCCCCCATCAAGAATCTAATTGAAATTATATCACCAATTAACGGGTAATTATTATAAATTATCTATATCCGGTTAGTAGCAAACCAAAACTTCCTACAACCACTATCATATTGGTTAACCAAATCCGATTAATCTAGAAGTAAATATCATTCCAAATTTTATTTCCCCTTGTTTTATTAGGATATTTGGTCGGTGCTTTTATCTTTTTGTAGAATTGTTTTAGGTTGTTGTTACGCCTGTCTTCCTCTATTTCTTTCATTTTTCCATTTAGCCAGTCATTTTGTTTATTTTTGTATGTTGCATTTGCTCTATTTCTGATTATCTCGTATGATCTTCTGACCAATCCTTGGTTCGTATTTATCTACTTTAATCTTGCCGTGTTTTTTTGTTTTCTTATTTCTTCACACTTTTGGTCATTCCATTCTTTTTTCTCCTTTTCTTTACTCTTCTTCCCTATTATTTGCTGTGCTGCTTCGAATACGACGTTCTTATTTTTTCCCAGCAATTTTCGATATCTGATGTAATAAGAATCTGATTTTCAATATTTTCTGTAATTTTATCTTCATATTGTTTCCTTATTTTTTCATTTCTTAAACTATCCACGTTAAGACTGCTTGTGTTCATTGGTGCGTTATATTTCTTTGCATCTTTTAGTCCTCTCATTTTTGTCATTACTAGATAGTGATCCGTGTCTGCGTTTGCGCTTCTGTACGTTCTTGTGTCTATTGTTGTTTTGCAGATACCTCTCGTGGCTAATACGTGGTCTATCTGGTTCTCAACTTGTCCTCCTGGGTGCCTCCAGGTTACTTTATGTTTTTTGGGGTGTATGAACTTAGTTGATAGTATTGACAAGTTCATCATTCCAGCTAACTGGCAGTGTCTTTGACCGTTATCGTTAGTTTTGTCATGTATAATTCCTTTTTCGTTACCTATTATTTCTCTTAAGTATGTTTCTTTACCCAGCTTTGCGTTTGCGTCTCCTAATATTATTATTTCGTCTTTCTTTGGTATTTCTTCGCAAACTTTAATGAGCGTGTCGTAGAATTCGTCCTTGGCGTGCGGTTCTGCAGTTTCTGTTGGTGCATAAATATTTACTATGCTTATGGTGTTCTTCCCCATTTTTAATCTTAGTGTTGCGATTCTTCCATTTTCTGGTTTGAAGTTGATTATATTACTTCTAATGTTCCTTCTAACATAAAATCCCTCTCCGTTATGTCCTTGTTTATTCTCTCCACTGTAGAAAAATTTATATTCACCTTTCGTTATTTCTCCATTATTCTCCCATCTAACCTCTTGAACTGCTGTGATATCTTTATTATATTTTTCCGTTTCCATGCCAATTTCTTCCATTTTGCCTGGTTTTAACATTGTTTTGATGTTCCAAGTCGCTATGTTTATCTGTTTTCTTTGGTTTGGTTTTGCATTTTTGTTTTCTTTAATATTCCATGTACATAATTTTTTTTCGCATTTTCTATTCCTTTTTCCCTTTTCCATATTTCTAAAGATTTCTCTTGCTTTACAATCATCTTTTGTGTTCTCATCATTATCAATTTTTTCTGATTCCGTTTCCAATATCATATTAATGTTCGTTGCCTGCTCATTTTTTCCTTTTAGTACCTTGCTATTATTACTTCTTAGTCGGCGCTATGATTTTATTTTTATTTCTATCCCATTTCCACTCTTGGCCATTGTCAATGATTTTATTAAATCCGATTTTAATAGTCTTCCCTTTTTTCCTTCCCTCCACACCTTTCTCCTTAATACTTTTTTGTTTTTCCCGTTCAGATTTTGTCAGGTCTTCCATTATATATATTTTTTCTTTCTTCACCTGTTTCAGCTTATGCTTGTTATTTAAGACGTCCTACTTATTTTCCTCATCTGCCAGGGTAACCAAACATGTTTTTTCTGCAAGCATTGCCAGTAGCGGCAGTGAGTCAGATTCTTCGTAAAGATAAAAACTGTTTATACCTATTCTTAGAAATACACCTAGCTTAAATAATTTCCCATTATCTTGTGTTTCTTTTATTCTCATTACTACCTGGAAGGAATTATTTAGTTTCTAACAAATTTTAATTATAGTCAGTCCGGAAATATAAGATCCTAACTTTATAATCTTCAATTAGATAAATAACATGTTATTGTAATGGGTACCTTATTGTTAAAATATTATTTATGTAGTCAGAATTCAGGTATAAAGCAGATCCGTTTCTATTAAAATCAATATACCAATAATTATAACAAAGAATTAAATATTATTTATTAAGTTAGGATCATAGATTTCCGGACGGACTTTACTTTATTAATTGTACAAGTTGTGTTAATTTGTAACAGAAAGAGAACTTGCACGGCACTGTTTTCAGTTATCGGATGGGTGGCGTCAACAGCTCCCTAGAAAGCATTTAGGACATCAAGTTAGCTGGCGAATACTGTAGTGCCCATTGATACACTCTTTATTATTATTGATTCTTTTTGACTTTTCTGCATAGTGCATTAACTATTTTTATTATTAGTATTATTGTCACAGGATTAATGATCATTTATCATAGATGAGATGATTTTTTAAATTTTATTTATTTGAGGTTAGGTTTTCATAAAATAATAAAAGTTTATTGTTCTTTTCATTTTATTGTTTCATTTCGTAGGAAAGAATGATGATTACCCAAAAGTACATAATATATTAATCCGCCTAAAAATGATGTTAAAAAGTAAAAAAAATGCTCTAATTATTTAATATTTTGAACATTGTTTTTGTGTCTTGCTATATAATATTGGTGTGTGTGTTTTAAGATGCCTCCAGGTAGATTGTTTTTGTATGAAGTTATTTTAAATAATATTTCATTTTATAAAAGATTTTAAATTAATAATATTTTCTCAGTTGCATATTTTCCTACCATCATTCCCTATATTATTATTATATACCTAACACAATATCTGCAGCTGAATGATTTATCACAATAATGTTATTTCTTAGTCTTTTAAGACTAAAAAACAAATATTAATAAAGCGCAAAATCATTTAATTGAAAATATTGTAAAATATTACGCGTCTCTTGAAAGTTAATAATTCAAAAAGCCCGCGTCTTAAGAGATAGTTCTCGCCTGTAGCCAAGGTAGGCGCTAGTGGTAACTTTATGACACAGAATGCTACACGTTTAATTATTATTAATTATTTAATTATCGATGAATTTTTTTTATAATATCCGACTCAGACGTAATAAAACTGTTTTATTCAACATTACTTTCTATTGATATGAAATGCATTCAAATAGTGTGGGCGGAAATTACACATGAAGGTTATTTTATAGTCTTACTGTGCTTTTATAAATATAGGGAGTGTATAAATAAAATAAACACAAAGATCTTTCAATAATTTATTAACAATAATATCACAGATTATCCTTTATCACAAACTTATTTAGTTCTGTTACAGCCACTTGCACCGTTATTTTTTTAAACGACGGTTTGTTAACTACCGGTAAAAATTAACGAGTCAGATCGTTTAATTAAACTGGAGCTAAAACGGTGCAAAGGTATATCTAATCGTTTAAACTTCTTTTTAACATAAAGGTGCAAGTGGGTATTTTAATAATTATCACAAAAAATATGGGAAATCGTACACCACCATTCCCAATAGAAGGAATTTGTATTTTAGTCAATAAAGTCGACACTATGGACAAATGCATGACGTATGATTAACTGCAGTAAAACTCTTAAATTCACCATCATTTTCGGAAGATATTTGAAATGTCAGTGTTACGTTTTCTGTTTCATTTGCTTGACATCTTTGGTTGTAATTTGGACAACATCCAGTAGCTTCGCATCTATGAAGAACTGTAGAAAAAGGAGATATCTGCAAGAAAAAAATTAGAAATATTAAACATTTTATAATGTTGATATTCCATTGTATGGGATGATTCCATAGATGTCGTTACAACAGTTTTCAAGCTCTCATCGAATCGAATACCGCTTTATTTAAATATTATATCGAGTTGTTTTGTATTGCTATTGTTGTTGAACAATAGTTATTTATATAATAATGTAATATCGACTTTGAATCACTAGCAATTAAACAATCAACAAATTAACAATAAAAAAATAAATAGCCATAGAAAACAACAATAATTATATCCAATAGTTAACTACTTTACTATATTTATTTTGCAAAAGTGCAACTGATAACATTTTCATATTCTTATTAAAATCATCAAGTCCGCTTCTAGGTATTTTTGTTTGTGAACTTAGTCGAGCCTCCTCCCGCATTAAATGGGGTATCGTATTTACAGTACCTACAGTGTAAGCAGAATCCAACAATCCCCCCCTCCAAAAAATGTCGAATATTCCCCAGACTCCGTGAGCTTATCGCATTTATTAAATCATTACTTTCCTCTGAAACTGATGAATAAACTTTTGACGAACATTTAAATCTACTAAGAACTATTCTATCATTTATGATGATCAGATTCGAAACAATTTTTTTACGCTTAGAATTGGTGAAGATAAGTGCACCAGTTGCCCTCCCCCCCTCTGGTAGCGGCCCTGATTGTCATCTGAAGGCGCTCTAAACGTCACCATGTCATAATTTGAATAAATCGGTCCCATATAGACCTATGATCGATTCAATAGGTTCTTAGAGGGGTATATGCAATTGCAGTAAATAGATACACTTTAGGAACACAAACTGCACAATAAACATATTACAGGATAAGATTATTAATCTTATCCTGCCTTTAAGAAGTGTCACAAAATGCTGCTCATTACCTCTAGCAGAGACAGTATCGTAGACAATTTAGTTTTTCATGTGTTTTTAAAACAATTTCTATGTATTTTTGACTTTTAAATTTGTTCAGTGTTTTCGAACGATTTTCAACCGTTCAAGGTGGGGAGCATGGAGAAATTTGTGTCGTCAGATGTCGGAACAACGGTGAAGTCTGGCAACGCTTGAAGTGCACCCTTTTTGCAAATTGAAACAAAGAGACAGAAATTATTAGACTGTCGGCAACAAAGCCACGATTTTTTGTTTTGTATTCGTTAAATGTTATATTATGTTCATTCACACTTTTTTTAGTATGTAATTAAATGTGTAAGTAAGTAAATTTGATCGAAACATAAATTGGTCCTTCGAGCCGATCCTAGTCAAAAAATAATATATACACTCTTTAACCTCAAGATTTGTTTTAAAACATTGGAAATTTATCTATTTTTGATTCGCTATGAATAAATTATAATTCATTGGTTTTTATTTGACATTTTAAATATTCTAATGTTGTTTTAATTTCGATTAATACCTATACCTATAACACCCTGTATAGAAATATATTATTACCTAAATCCAAATAAAAAAAGTTTATTGATGTCTAGGTTTTATTTGCTGATATTGGTTTTGATACATACTGAATTTATTTCTTATCTTTTTACTTTTTACTGTAATCTGATTTATCTTGGAGGTACTTATTTACTACAGAAATTTGTTTTTCAAAAAATTATTCGAATGTCAACATGTAGGTATCAAATATAAATGTGTTTTTAAACATTTACTGTTGATATAGAAAAGATTGTATATTTGGTTTTGGTAAACATTAAAAAACGATATTCTTCTTAATTGATATTTTTTCTACGAATTTAATTCAAATTGGGCCCCCCTGACGTTTGATATTTTATTTGAATTGTGACGATTAATCTGCCGGATAATATTTTAATTTTGTGCTAATTCGTATTATTCAAAATCTGGGCTGCGGTCATTTTGAAATAATTTAAATATTTTACGAATTTAGTATTTTTATTTACTAATACTGATACTATTTGAGGTTAATTTCAATTTTATGATGGAATAGAATTAATTATTGTTACGCGAGCTACTGCATTAATATGCTCACTTAGTGCCCCCAGTGAAATCCCCGTATGAGACGACTATGGCTCCTCCGCCCAACTTTCGAGAACCATCCAAAATACGAAACATCGAGAATACCCAGTGCATCCGCCAGAACGTCGAGATAATTCTAGAAATACGACGCGCGAGTATAAATTGGCCACGAGCATCGCTGCAGGCAAATTAGTCAATCAGTCAGTGTTGATACCGAAGGAAAGTAATCGCGCCTCGATAAAGTGTTTATTAAGTGACTCTCATATAAATTATAATTAGTGTGTTTAGTGTATTACATAAATTATTAAATAAGGACTGAATTACATATAAATCTGTAAATATAAATTAATTGTAAATATAAATTAGAATAAACGTTACATTATTATTTAAGAGTATTTGAAAAAAAGAATAGATCAATGAGACTGTACTACACACTAAATAAGGCAATACTGGGACATAGATATAGAAATATTCCAGATAACTATAGACCCATATCTATCATTCCTATCTTTGGTAAAACTTTTGAGATGATAATTAAAGACCGCTTAATTTATTTTTTAAATGCTCACTCAGTTCTTAATAAAAATCAATTCGGATTGAGGTCTAACAAATCAACAACCTGCTGCGATGGCTATAGTTGAGTCAATAGTTGAGAGTATAGAGAGGGGCCTAGTGTCTGCTCTAACTTTATGTGATCTAAGTAAGGCTTTTGATAGTGTAAACCATGAGCTTTTACTAGGTAAACTGGAATATTATGGTATACGTGGCAAAGCTTTAAATCTAATGAAAACCTACTTATGTGGGAGAAAGCAAGTTGTTTATACATCTGGAAATTCTAGCACATGTAGATACATTTCGCAAGGTGTACCACAAGGTTCCATACTGGAACCAACTCTTTTTGTGGTATATATTGACATTTTCAATTTCTTACTTCCAAGCTTATCATTTTGCTATGCAGATGATGTATCAACAGTAGAAGCAGACTCAAATGTTAACGACTTATTGGACCTTATGTTCTAGGGCAGATAATAACGCTACTAATACACAAAAATAATACTAAGTACCCTAGAAATGCTGACTTCCATAATTACCCAACTCGAAGAAATGCACAACTGAGGCCTCAATTTGATCGACTGGATCTATCAGCTCGAAATTCACTCAACTTACATTTATACAAAAAAATACCAGCAGACATTACTTGTTTTTAGTTAGGTATAACCGTTTCAAGGTTAGAGTTAAGCAGTCACTATTGAGGCACTGTTTCTACTCCATTGATGAGTATTTATCTATATCTATCTATCTATCATATGCAAGTGAAAATTGTACACCGAGAAAGAAGGATGAAGCCAAGATGAACCCAATTTGGGTTGAAGCACCTAAGAAGAATAGCAGGGAAAACAAAGTGGGACACATATAGAAATGAAGAGATAAGACAAATAACAAAACAAGAATCAACAATAAGAAAAATAAAGAGAAAACAATTAAATTAGTATATATGGACATATTGTCAGAATGAAAACAGATAGAATTGCAGGAAAGGTGATGGAAGCTGGAAGTACTATTCGCACAGAAGAAAGGGTAGACCGAGAAGAAAGTGGATAGACCAGATAAAGGAGGTAGGGAATAAGAAAGGAAAAACTCTAGATGAAATGAAAATATTAGCAAGAGACAGGATAGAGTGGAGGCATTGGGTACAAGAAGAACGGGAATCCTCGTCCGACACCTGAAAAGGTAGAAGAAGAAGAGAAGAAGAAGAGTACCCTACAAATGCTGACTTTCATAAATACCCAACTCGAAGAAATGCACAACTGAGGCCTCAATTTGATCGACTGGATCTATCAGCTCGAAATTCACTCAACTTACATTTATACAAAAAAATACCAGCAGACATTACTTGTTTTTAGTTAGGTATAACCGTTTCAAGGTTAGAGTTAAGCAGTCACTATTGAGGCACTGTTTCTACTCCATTGATGAGTATTTATCTATATCTATCTATCTATCATATGCAAGTGAAAATTGTACACCGAGAAAGAAGGATGAAGCCAAGATGAACCCAATTGGGTTGAAGCACCTAAGAAGAATAGCAGGGAAAACAAAGTGGGACACATATAGAAATGAAGAGATAAGACAAATAACAAAACAAGAATCAATAATAAGAAAGCAATTAAATTAGTATGGACATATTGTCAGAATGAAAACAGATAGAATTACAGGAAAGGTGATGGAAGCTGGAAGTACTATTCGCACAGAAGAAAGGGTAGACCGAGAAGAAAGTGGATAGACCAGATAATGGAGATAGGGAATAAGAAAGGAAAAACTCTAGATGAAATGAAAAGATTAGCAAGCGACAGGAAAGAGTGAAAGCGTTGGGTACAAGAGGAACCGGAATCCTCGTCCGACACCTGAAAAGGTAGAAGGAGAAGAGAAGAAGAAGAGGAAAAAAAGTTTAGAAGAATTAACAACAAAAAATCCACCCGTACAAGAAATGACAGAAATTGAGGTACTTTTCTATTTCCCCGTCTCACAAAACGATGCAAATTAAGTTAAAATATTATTATGAATTGAAGTATATTGTTGGGGAATTTCAGTGATATATCTGATGTCATCTATTATGAATAAATAACATTTACTTATAATCTTTATCACAATAATTATTGTTAATAAATGAAGTCATCCGTGCCCCACGCTCCCCTACATATTATTGAATTGTTTGTGTGGACCTAACAGCATTTAGGTATATAAATATGATTTTTTTTTGAAGTAAAAACTTCTTTAGGCGCGTTGAGCACTTTTTTGGGTGAAGAAAAAACATGGATTTTTCGTCATCGTCACGCTTTTATGCAACACACAATACTTTTGGCCATTCGTCACGCTTTTATGCAACACAATTCTTTTGGTTATGCAACACAATTAACCATGATCTCAAATGCAGACGAAAGCACATAAGAACCATTGTTACACCCTGTATAATTGTTACTTTTCCCGTTGGAAATCATATGGGGAGTTCATTACGTCTTATGTCATTTCATTTCCCCTTCTCTATCCTAGAAAATGTTTTGAGATTGTTTTGAACTTTCAATTTTCGTCCATTGTAAGTTTTAAAATTGACACTTTGTATAAATATACTAAGATATCGCAAAATTAATTTTCTATTTTTAGAAATAACGGTGATAGTAAAACATTACACATTTGGATAATTTTAGTGGGCAGATGAAATAGTTATTTATGTACCAATGACGAAAAACCGTCGATTATAGTCGAGTCTGCAAATTGATAGTCGAGGCATAGCCGAGACTAGCAAACAGGCGAGACAATAGACAGTTATTCGCCGAGGTGCATATTACATTTTTTCGTCGATCTTTATAAAAAATGACATTTTACGTACTTATTTCCGGATGAAAAATCGTCTATTATTGACGTCATTTACTTTTCGTCCGCTGTGGTTACTATGGTTACCTGTGTGACAATAACTGTCATTTGCCGCTAAATTTCACGTGTTAATAAGACCGTGGTGTGAATATTAGTGTTCATAATAATCAAGAATGGATAGTGATAGCGATATGAATATCAATAACACTCCTCCGGAGCTGCGGGAATTGGCATCAAGAAGTACCCAAAATCAAAACTTGTCTCTTGCATCTTCTTCGACAGCAGGAATTAATATCAATAATTGGTTCTTGTAGACTTCGCAACCCTCGAATTTTATGTTAATTTTAAATTTATTTGATAGCTTACCTTAAATAAAGCAGTTGGACCAAAATTTTCGCTGGATCATTCAGTAATTACTTTAAAAATCACGAATTTAGTTCTTATGTCTATCTATATGCATACATATCTATTCCCTTTCCCTTCTCGAAAAAATATCAAATAATTTGTATTCCACATGAAGTTTTCCAAAAAGTGGTAGGGTCTCATCTCGGAAAAATTCTTGTTGAATAAGTATGAAGTATTTAACTATTTTTTAAATAAAATACTCTCCAAATAGTGGTCGAGGTGAGAAAATATTATTTTTTTGGATTTTTCTCTATAAATTCTGAATGTACCACAAATTTTTTAGTAAAAAGATCTAAAACCTTGTGTAAAGTATTTCCAAGCCGTCACGGAAATGAGAACTGGCAACGTTGTCCAAAAATTGTCAAAAAATGGCGGATTTTTAGTACTTTTAATTGCAATTTTCTCTTTCAAACGTGCATGATCCAAGAATTTTTTTCTTTCAAAATGTTCTATAGCAATAGGGCTTTCTAATTAAAAAATAATCGTTGCAAAATTCCGAGGGTCGCGAACCTTACCGGACCCCCGTAATTGCACTAACTTTACGTTCAATATTCATGTTCGAGATTGATTTAATTTTGTAGTATAATTACACTTCATATCAGAATACAATTTGTTTAAATTTATTAAAATAATGATAAGGCCAGCAAACAGAGGTCGACGAAAAAATGTAATTTGCACCTCGGCAAAGAATTGTCTCGCCCGCTTGCTAGCCTCGACTATAATAGACAGTTTTTCGTCCTTGTTACATAAATAATTATTTAATCCGGAAATTAGTACGTAAAATGTCAATTTTTGTCAAGGTCGAAAAAAATAGTAGTTTACCTAACAAGTGCGGAAGGTGATACTTTTCCGCACGCAATTACAGATGGCCGAACAACACGTTGGAGGAGTTCTGCCATCAATCGCGAGCGGAAAAGTCACTTTACGCATGTGTTAGGTACATTATTTTTTCTACTATCGTACGGAAAAAAACCCAAAAGTTAACATAAAGAAACATTTATTATTAAATTAAATACATATCAACAAATTAATTATTATTAATATTAACATTGAACGTGCAATTTGTAACATTCTGCAAATTAATTGCAGAGGCTAAAATGTTTTCCAATGAAGTCAGATTTCGAGGCTTATATCAGGGCCATTAAAACATTTTTGAAACATATATATTAAAAATTATAGCAGAATTCTAATAAATTTCTCAATTTTTCAGTCATTTTGTAAACTACAACCATACAAATATATGTTTTAAATATTCAAATGTCAGTATACTCCCCAAAAACAAATTTACTTTTCCGCACTAAGTGACTAGTGCGGAAAAGTGACTCTTTCAACACTAAAATGAGTGCGGAAAAGTGGACTTTTCCGCACGCTAGTAGAAAAAATAATTTTTTTTACTATGCGTAAAGTACATACTTTAGGCACACAATGGAGCGCGTAAAACTTAACATCACGCACTAGTGCGTAAAGAAAAAGTTCCATTTTGTATGTAGTTGTCTTACGGATATTAAATCTGAGTCTTTTTGTAAATCAAATATTGAAACAAACTCGTAAAGTACCTACCTAGATAATATTAGTAAATATTCAATTATTACTTACTGGAAAATAATAATGGAATTGTGAGTGACTAACCTTCCTTCATGCAGATAGTAGAAAAAATATTGTATGAAATTCGTGTGCAAACTTAGCATTACTTTACACACTAGTTGTTTGAATAACTATTGTATAAAAATTGATATCATGGAAATTAAGACTGAGTTTACTTTGAAAAATTGTAACTAGCTGAATTTTTTTACTAATTTGTTTATTACTTTGTTAAAGATTTCCAATTGTTATAACTTTGTAATAAAAAAAAATCATCTTACTTTCACTTCGGGAGGAATATTTTTAGTGTGAGAAATATGTCTAATAATTTTTTTTAATTCAAGACTTTTGAGATCTCACAGTATATTTGGGGTATACTTTTAATTAATCATTAAAATTTATTTTTCGAAATAAATTAATAAATTTGCCTTAATTTAAAAAATAGATAAACTTAACGTACTTATAGCATAAATAATAAATATTTGACGACCATAATAATAATAATAATTAATAATATGTTTGTTGTACATTTATAATATTTTTTTTTATTTTTGGTAAATTAAACCACAATCTTTTTAATTATTTTATTTGAACGTTTCGGTAGCTTTCCAGCTCACGAAAAAATTGGACAATCAATAATATTTTGAAATTTAAGACTGCAAAAAATTGTTGTTAAATTTTCAAGGTCTAATCACAGTAGATTATTTTTTTGATAAAAAATATTGTGAAAAATTTTATAATAACGATCTAATTGGGATCAACTGAATGAGCCTTAAAAATCAGACAATTTTTAATACTTCTAAATATTATTGTTCCAGGTAGGGAGAAATTTTTTAAAAAAACTTAATTATTTATAAAAAAATATGGTTTAATTAAAAAAAAGAATTATTTTATTAATATTATTAATCTGAAAAATGTAGAATTACAAATACGTACACTTACATCTGCTAGGTGTTTTAAATAATATTCCTCATTTTTCAATATTTCGTTTAGGTACACCACACGTGGTTGGGGTTCTTTACATGGATAGTTGTCAATCTTAACTCGTTCCATGTGTGCATCATAAATACTTTTTTCTCTCTCATAAGAATCTTCTTCATCCGAACATTCACATATGGAAAGTACCACAATAACGAAAACTATCACTTTCATATACATTTTATCAAAATATTTAAAAAAAAAATCAAATTAAATTTAGTTACACTCTTCCGCTCGATTTCATGTAACTGATTATCACACTCGGATGTTACAACTGCCGCGTTGACTCAGTTTGGAATTGAATTGATACATATTGAAGCAAACATAATATATATATATATATACACCACCACATATTTCGTTGGGAGACACCTTTCGCAAGTCAGTTTTCGTTGCGCATATGACTAATTGTATGGGGAATCCCATTGTGGCTTAGCCAAAGATAAAGGACTGGAGGGGGCATCATTAAAGAACGTATTCGTAAAGAACTCGACAAGGGAGCACTTTTGTACCGGGTATCTCAGAAACTATTTATCGTAGAGCTTAGAGAAAAAAATCTGTATTACAAACTCGCATACGAGAAATTATTTTCAAGTTCACAATAATATAACAATGACTTCATTTTTCTATAATAAATGCACCGTTATAGTACCACAAAATTTAAATATTCGTAATCATTAGATCTCTTTATTATTTTACGTAAGATTGCTCCACTACTTTTTCCTCTATCTTGTAAAATAACTGGTAGGGCTGAGTGGGTGATTGAACAATTGTTTTGTATTCAACTTTTTTTCGGAATCTTCTGTAACATGTCTATCGACCTGTTTCGATTTTACAGAATAAATCCTTTTAATTAGCGCTAGTCGTCAATAGCCACTTCTAATTATAGTTCTGTGATCCCAATCTCTTCAACCCTGACCGTAAGACAATTGACGTCTGCCAACGGACGCTTCCATTTTTTGCACAACACCACGTGAAACACCCCTTTTTGTTATCGACCGCCTAAGAGGGCAGATCATCTTTCGCTATCTTTCATATCTTAAGTATCTATCTTATGAATTTTGCTGTGGTAAGTTCAAAATCATAATTTATAATTAATAAGCTTCTTCTAAAGTACTGTCTGATATAATTTTCGTATGCATTCCTTATTGTTTTACAGAGATAGACGAAATTAAATTCAACACGTGGTCATAAACTGTTCTTTTATACTAATATGGTAGTTTTAAACCAAATATTCTTTTATAATTCACTGTTTTACTTTTATACAAACATTTTCAAGCTTTTTCAGTTGCGAAATAACTCTTTTAATTACAAAATAACATTTTTATAAATTACTGTTAACCTATAAAATATTCTTTCGTAACGCCAGTGCCGGTTCCATATATTTCCTAAGCACGATATTTTTTCATATAACTAAATAAATAACTTTTTGCTATTATTAGTTTCTTTCGGATCATTAGTATATTTTTTTAATTTAGTCGATAATTGCTATTTTTACTGTTTTAACATGGAACATATAATGTTGGAAAGCTTCCAGTAAATTAAATCAATTTTTTGACTTTCTTTAACCTGAAAAGCTGACCAACATAATGTGCCATTACATTCAAGTTCCTACATATCCCTGATCCTCCTGTACTTCTAGGTAAGCACAGCCCCTAGGCTAGAATATAACCCAAGAATATAACCCGACCCTAGGCTAGGATACAACCCGAGGATATAACCCCGAGAATATAGCCAAGGATAGAACCCCAGGATACAGCCCTAGCTCAAAATACCGCCCTAGAACAGAACTCATCAGCTCAGATCAAGACCTGACTTCTTCTTCAGGAAACCACTTCATCTAAGCTAAGTACCTATAAAAGTACAAATTCCGCTTTTCATTTCCTGTGGCAGAATAAATTTGTTTTTAACTCTTTCATTTTTTTAAATCCTCAACTATAAAAGTTGTGGGAGATACCGCCCGGGGTCACTTTTATTATTAACTTAAATTTAAATTTTACAAGGCGTTTCTACCTTTTCCGCCTTAGTTTTCTTAGTCCTTTTTATAGTTAAAAAGGTAGTGGCGCCCTCAATTTTTACAACCCTTCTGTTATCCTTGTGTGTCGCAACTCTATATCTATTTTCTAGCATAAATTCACTCTACATTAATTTCATATTTAAGTTGTCAACAATTTATGACAGCTGGACGCTACTACATAATGTAAAATTTTCAATTTACTTAAGTATAAAACTCGATCCCCTATTTTTTCTCGTATCTTCACTTAAAACAAAACAATTATTCAATACCGCCACCTACCGACCGTTAAAACTACTGGAATAAAACGATGATAATATTTTTTATTAGGCATTGAATTCCCTTTCAAATGATACTAAGTTTGTCAAAATCCGTAAAGCGTAACAAAAGTTATAACAGTTTTATTGAGTCAGATTTCCCACTTACCCCTACCAGTTATTTTACAAGTTAGAGGAAAAAGTACTGGAGTAAACTTACTTAAAACGACCTAATGATTAATATTTAATACATATTCATAATTATAGTATTGACGTGGTCGTATATTACTTCGCCCTATTATCGCTTATTACTGTGTAACATGTCTATCGACCTGTTTCGATTTTATAGAATAAATCCTTTTAATTACCGCTCGTCGTCTCATTAGCCACCCCAATCGTCAACCCTGACCATAAGACAATTGACGTCTGCCAACGGTCGCTTCCATTTTTTCAACGCCACGAGGGACAGCCCTTTCCGCTATCGACTCTCTTCGAGGAAAGACCTCCATTTTTTAACGCTTTTATACCTTTCCTATCTAATTAATTTTGATGAGGTAAGCACAGCCCCAAGACCTAGACCAGGATACAGCTCTAGACCAGGATACCGCCCTAGACCAGGACACAGCTGCTAGGATACCGTTCAAATCAAGACTCTATCTACCTATCTAGACTCCATCTTCTCAAGACTTCGTAGAGACAAGATCTACCTACCTTTTCAGGAAACAACCACTTCATAAGCTAAGTACCTATAAAAGTACAAGTCTTCACATTTGTTCCATTTCCTGTGGCAGAAGAAAAAATATAAATTTGTTTTAAAATCTATTTTTTATCTTATTCTAAATCCTCAACTATAAAAGTTGAAGGAGTTATCGCCCGGGGTAAAATTTTTTTATTTGATTTCTGGTTAACTTTTATTTAAATTCTACAAGGCGTTTCCACTTTTTCCGCCTTAGTTTGTTAGTACTTTTTATCGACGTCAAAAAGGTAGTGGCGCCCTTAATTTTTACAACCTTTCTGTGATCCTTGTGCGCCATAAACTTGGGGCGAATCCCCCTTGAGAGGAATTTCTAGCCGGAGCCCTTCAACCTTTACCGTTTCAAATTGGAGCCCCATAAGGTTACAAATTGGCACCCAATTACCGTTACAACTGTTAGAAAGTAATTGTTCAGTTAAGGTAAGTGGCATGCGACCACGGCTATCCTCTGAACATCACTATGAATATGTATTAAATACATTATAGTATATTCAGTTATAATATCACAAGAGCATAGACAATATTCGATTATTCACCGAGTCACGAGACGTATTTGGCGAAACATCACGAGAGCGCAGCTCGAGTGGTGTTTCGAGAAATACGTCGAGTGAAGAGGTAAATAATTGGACGTCGCATGTGTTTCAACTGAGTGACTGATACGGGGGTTAATAGAAATGAATTCGAAAGTACAGATGGAATTTCTTAATATGTAATCAATTAGAATGCAAAGATTATACTAATTTTAAGTACCCAATCTCAATATAAAAGTGAAAGAGAAATAAGGCAAACATACAAATATTTTGAGATACATAAATACATTTACTATAAATTCTGTAAAATTTTATACCTATTTGGCACTATTTTTTTTCTTTAATTCCACGATTAACAAATTTTAGCGTAAACAAGATTCATAGGAAAAATCTTCACATGGCTTTGTAACATTTATATTTTTAAACAAATTTTTTCCAATTCGATTTTTACATGCTACTTCTTTGAAAAAAAAATTCTCCAAATTTATTATAAATTCCAGAATGTTTATTTATATTTATTTATTTGCATAACTATTCTCCAACCACTTCCTAACTGTGCTACTGCAAAAGGCTGAAACTCACTTAACAGCACAGCACCTGACAAGCATCGTCACAGCACCGTCGAGTGATCAACTTGACGGTTGTGTATGGGTTCACTTAACGCATCGACATGTGCTGATAAGTGAGTGTACGACGTCGGCAAAGGAACAGCACACCACAAGCAAAATATTATCTCTGAGAAACGTGTTATGGTTGAGGCGTTGACGTGCCTTGTCGGTGCTGTGCGGATGTTGTTAGGTATGCGCGTTTACATTTAAATACACATAATAAATAAAATCTGCTGAGGATGATCAGTCGCTGTTCCTATAAGGTGCTGATAAGTGAGTTTCCACCTTTTTATGGGGAGAATCTCCTAATATCCCTACCCAAGGTATCTTTCTAGGGGGATGTCATTTAAAATTTTGGGCATGGAGGGTTGATGGAAGTGATGGAGTTGATGGAAGAAACATTTTTTTTTACATTTCTTACACGAGATATAGTGCAGGTTTTAAAACTGACACACTGTGTAATATTTATCTAACGACATCTGAATTTATATTATTTATTGAAGATGTGAAAACTTGAAGAGCGGATATCAGATTATTTAGATATCGCGAGTGAATGGAAAAACGGAAAGGATTTAAAATGTAGGTCTTGTTACAACAACAAACATAAAAATCCAGTATATCGATCTAAATGCAAATAAATTTCGTAAATAGTTTCCGTTGATAAATGTTTTGCCTTGACCTCGATAAATTTACATACGATCAAGTTTAAGTTCAGTGTTGTATTCATTCTACAGATATTCGTTATGTACATAATTGAAGAAAATTTCATCATTCCACAATTTTTTCGATTGTCGAGAAGAAGCAGAAAAATCTTTGACATTTATCTTTAGTCGAAATTCCCACACTACACTACAGACAATTTTGTGCAATCTTGGGTCAGTGTATTATTATCTTGATTAAAAAACCTGTTGCAACATTACGAATTATAGAAATTTAGAAAATGTGGTGTATTAAAAAAGTTTCAAGACAACCACTCAATCAATCAATCAATTCGAGTAATATTAATTTTCGGTCACAAATTTATGGCAAACGCCCATCAATGGCGTGCAAATATCTTGTATAAATTATTCCCGCGATAGAACATCGCGAACAAATTCTAATTTATTTTTACCACTTGAATATTACACTATTTATCTTCACTATTTCATTCACTGTCCGATTACTGAGAACTTCTGTAAACTGTATGTGAACTAACTCTTTACTGTCCGTTTCACTAATTGTGAACTGTCTACTGTCAACTCTCGAAAATTCTAGCATTTTCCGCGCTCGTCCTATGTGTAAGAAAAGCGTCTGTTCGAGAATGTTCTCGAAAGGAACGCAGCCACCAAAATTTACAGTAGAGAGACAGGGTCGGCTTTGAGTTGGTGACCTCGCAACAATACCATACTAATAGTATATTTTTGGCAAGAAACATTTAATATTTTTAAAAATTTAGGGGTTGATTCACCAGCCAGGTCTGCAATTTCGTCTTTAAAGATAAATATATTTACCAGTTATACTGGGGGCTCCTCTGGTAGTCATCGACCGCAGTGCCAATTTCCACTCCGGTGGTAAAAGAAGCAGTTTCCGACAGGGATTCCCCATACAATTAGTCATAAGCGCAACGAAAACTTGTTTGCGAAGAAAAAATTTGATGTTGAAAAAACATTTTAGATCAAACGGGACATGCTAAATTCAAATCTTATAACAATAATAAGTTTTTTTCTTAATTCTTTCTGTACCCATATAAGCAAATGGGACGTTCGAATTAGAAACAAATCAGAAATACATAGAACTAATATTTGGTGAAGACATGCGCAGTACACAAACGCCTCAAACAATCAGTGATTTAAGCAAACCTATAGACATTCCTTGGGCACAAAGAAAGGATGGAAGGAGGAAGAATAGTGAAACAAATAGCATGGAGAGTTCCGCAAGGCAAGAAGGAAAGAGGCAGACCAAGGAAAAGATGGAGGGAGGTGGTACTAGAAGACCTGAAAGAAAAGAATGTGAATCGATGGAGAGAAAAGGCCAAAGATAGAAAAGTATGGAGAGGAATTACAAAGCTATGGGCCTAAAAGGCCTGTTAAAAGCTATATATATATATATATATATAGACATTCCTTATGATATAATTTATAAAAAATAGTTAATAGTATAAACCTTGTATAAATTATAACTTATGATATAATATTTCGAAATTTGACGTAGGTACGTGGGACTCATAATAACGCTTACCATGCAAAGATAAATCAACAAATTGGTTAATATAATCATCAATTAGATTTATCAAATCGTAGGATTTCCTCTGCAGGAAATAAAACGTCATACATAAAAAATTATTACTATTACCTGATGACGAAGCTACTCGCATCTTTTTTTATTGTGCAATTATTGCCAAAGAAAAAACGAGATAAACATTGCTAGTGACGAAAGCAAAATAATATTTCTGATATCAATATTATTTATAAATACACAAATGTGCCTGAAAACTGAAAACATTAAAACCCAGATTTGTTTTCCACCACAGATGTTGTCTAATCGTATTATTTAAAAGCTTAAGCGTGGGTCACACTAGGCTAGTTGGAAGTAGCACTAGCAAGCTGCGGCTGGCAATACGGTCACATTATCGTATGCCACTAGTGTGACCCGCGCTTTAGAGATGATAGCGCAGCTACGTCGAAACCGATCACCAAGTGATGTGACCTTTTCTAATTACAAAGCAAAATGGTTGGTTGGCTATATATCTTCATGTATTCATTCGTTTGGGTTGTGCTCAACAACCCAGACAGTTGAACTGAATCTTTGTACCATTTCCCATGTTATCTACTTCCATTCCAGTAGCTTCGTGTCTACTATAAAGGCCACTAGTTTGACTGGAAGGATTTTCAGTAGTTGTAATCCTCTCCAAAGTGCTTCAAATGTCTCTTAACCAGTTTCAATAGCTTGGTTGAGAGTTCCTTGTCTACCTTGTTTAGTAAACTCTTTGTATGGAGGTGCCCTTGTGTCTACCTCCATTTGAGTTGGTGTTCCCTATCTAGCCAGTTCCCGATTTCTCCTCTTTTGCAATCTTTTGTGATTCCAAAAAACGGTTCCGGACCCCCTTTAGAGCCTTCTTTAGCTAGCTAGTCCGCCATTTCATTACCTGCAATCCCCTCATGTACCGGTATCCATATTAGAGACACTTTGCAGTCTATTGCCAGCTTGTTAAGGGATTCTTTGCAGTTTTTCACCAGTCTAGTCCTAGCTGTTGGATTACTGATAGCTTTAAGCAGAGTCTGGCTGTCAGAAGGCTGAAGAACGTTCTCTTTCTAGGTCCTTTTATACCAGCTCCAGCGCCATGGTTTGTGTTAGAGCCGTCGGTAAACCAGATGATTTCTCCAGAATTACCTGGGTGCATCACCTGTTCCTTAGATGGGATGATGATATTCACTAGCTCAGTGAATATATTCTCGGGTGTCATGCTATCAAAACTCATGTGAAATATGGGTTGATCTAGTATTGTCCCAGTTGTATCAGTGTGTCCTTCTCGAACATTATTCGGGGACCATAAGTCTCCTCATTTCACTCCAAGAATTGCCTCCGCCCTTATAAAAAGTTCCAAAGGAGGAAATCCAATAAGGGCTTCAATTGATGCTGTCCCTGTGCTGATCATTGCCACGGTAATACACTTCTGTCCTCCTCCACCAGACTATTGTTCCATAGGTGATCACAGTTGTGTAAAGCCAGTGAACCACCTCAGGTCGTATTCCCTAGGTTTTGCCCATAAATCTTCTGCATTGCCAGAAAAGCCTAGTCGCTTTGGTAGTAATTTTTTCCAGGCGTGCCTTCAAATTCAGTTTGGAATTAAAGGTCACTCCCAGATATTTAACTTCTTTAGATATTTCTAGTTCTTCTCCGAACATCAGTACTCTACCCTGCAGGAGAGCTCTTATATTCATTTTTTTTGGATTAACTGAAAGGTCCTCTTTAAGACACCATTCCTTCACAATTCGTAGTGCTTCTTGTAGGACATTCATAACTACCTCTGGGAATTTCCCATTGGTGACAGCACAGCGTCCATATGCCTTGATCATTCAACCTGCAGGCTATATCTTGTAGATCAAACTATCCTGTTTTTCTTAGAATTGTCATTTTATGTTCGTCGGGACATACTGGGTGTCTAGAAACTCTCCTGTCAAACGCAAACTACAGATACTATAGGCTGGTAAAACTAAGGGATTTACTTGGGGTAACCCAGAACAAATTTGGGACAAGCTGAAACTTCCAGGATCCATTTTTTAGGTTCTCGACAATGTTTCCTTAAAAATCGCACTAAATCGCATGGGCCGTACTCGCTCAATCGTCCGTTAAACTCAAAAATTCATATTTTTATTTATTTCTTTGAAAATATCCAAAAAATATGAACACAAACAAAATTTTATAGGAAAGCAAATAAAAATACCTACAAAATCGCTTTTTGTTTTCCAAAATCGACCTAAAAACAAAGAACTTCAGGGCCTTGAGTTTGAGCTCTAATTATATCTAAAAATTGAACGATTTCGTGAAAAAAACACATGATACCTAATTTGTTGTTTATTTTTTTTATTGTTTAAAAGGGATAAAAAAATTATGAGCATTTATATTTGGGGACAGTTAGATTGGGGCATCATTTGTTAGTAATATGCTATAATAGCTTTGTACATTAAGAACAGTATTTACAGTATTCTCCAGCTAACTTTATAATCTTCAATTAGATAAATAACATGTTATTGTAATGGGTACCTTATTGTTAAAATATTATTCATCTACTCAGAATTCAGGTATAAAGCAGATCCGTTTCTATTAAAATCAATATACCAATAATTATAACAAAGAATTAAATATTATTTATTAAGTTAGGATCATATATTTCCGGACGGACTTTAATTTATTAATTGTACAAGTTGTGTTAATTTGTAACAGAAAGCGTATCCTCAGAACTTGCACGGCACTGTTTACAGTTATCGGATGGGCGGCGTCAATAGCTCCCTAGAAAGCATTTAGGACATCAAGTTAGCTGGCGAATACTGTATTAATTATTAACACTTTATTAAAATCGGGAGAAAATTTTATTCTAAATTGGTACGGCAGCATTAGAAACCAAAGTTTAAACTCATTTAGGTATTTAAAATACAATCAGATAATTGCACGCCAAAAACTTTCTAGTAACTTTGAGCTCTAGTTTCTTTACCCCCGACAACTGAAGCTGCTCAATTACATCTTAAAAGGGTTTACCTTCAGGTGCAGTCGTGGTTGGGAAATAATTTAGACCCAAGGGAGTGGGGTTGGCTGGAAAAGAAACAGAAAGGAACTCGCCCCTGATTTTATTATAAAATTATTATTTTTGCTTTCACCCCTTTACCTAAAATTTTAAATAATAGCTAGTGATTTGTATGCAATTTTACAGACTGGTTTACATGAAAAGTATCATATTTCTGATCCAATCCCAAACGGCCCAATATTTATAAGCCCATAACTTTTTTAGTTTTTCGGCCGATTGAAAAAAACAAAAAACGATTTTGTGGGTATTTCTATTGGTGATAATTTTGTTTTTCTGTAGATTTTTAATAAAGTTAATAGTTTTTTAGATATTTTTGAAAAAATAATGAAGTCACGAATTTTTCAGTTGAAAGCCGAATTGTGCGAGTATGGCCCATGCGATTTTCAAGAGGACATTGTCCACCACCTAAACAAGATATCCTGAAAGTTTCAGCTTGTCCCAAATTTGTTTCTGGTTGGACCGATAGTTTTACTGGCCTACTAAACGTGATTTTATGTCCATCTAACCTTATTTGTATTGTGATACAGACTTGCCACTTGAATAAAAATTTATTGGTTTGATTCAAATGCTGTTTTAATTTAATGCTAGATAACAACATCACTTTACATCAAGGTTAGGTTAATTGGTAGAAATAAAAAATGGACATATAAACTGTGTTGCTAAATAAATTATAAAAGTACTTTGAACTTATAGAGTCGTGCTTTTAACAAACGAATCAATTATAGATAGAATAGATGTGAATAGATACGACTTTTACTCGAAACAATTTAGTTTGTTTTTACAGATCTCAGTAGCTTCTAATCTACGTGTAAAATTTCGAGTAGATGAAACAGGCTATAACCTCAGCTTCTTTACTTTTTTAATAATTTCCCTATTTCTGCATTATACAAACATCTCAATACAAATTTGTCATAAATACACTGTTTCATCCTACAGCTCACGCCTCATAAAAAAAATTGCTTGTGTGTTTTATCTGCTGCGTTCGCATCCGCTTATACTAGATTTCCTTTTGCTTAGGACACAAGAAAGGGTCGATAGCCATAAAGCGGCAATAAATCATTGACGTTACATTTTTTGGTAAAGACCTGAATGGTTTCATTTGTCGGGTTTATTTAATAGTGCAAAAGTTAGGCAACTGTATCATATTATTAGTAAGTAATTATTACAGTATTAAGAGCCGATTTTACGGAGACCATTCAATTGGGCCAAAATACCTGCTATAATCCGTTACTGAAAATGGGTATTAACTTAAAGAGTACCGAAGGGAAGAGAGAGGCATTTTTTATTTAGACGAAACCTGGGTTAACAAAGGTTGAGCAAATATTGGCAGGACAAAATGTCGAAAGCTCTCGCCAGGCGTTTTTAGAAGGCTTATCAACTAAATACTTTCCTTTTTCTTCCTTTCTGTATTGTAATTAATAAATTTACTCTGGTAGTTTCTAGTTTAAAATTCTAATAATTACTTATCGCATTCCCCTCGTAACACAAACAAGAATCGGAGGAATCGCTTTAACTTTGTGTCATGCGCATAAACACTGTAACCGATTCTATTGAACTAAAATGGTTGGCAACGTTATGAACAAGTGTCTCTTGAAAAGGAGTGTTATTGAATTGCTTTAGATTATTTATTTTAAAAAGGTAAGCTTCCTTTTTAATTTATAACTACTAATATCAACAATCTTAACTAAATATCAAATAAGAAATACGCAATTGGTAAATAAATGTTTTTACGATGTGAAATATTTATAGGTTATTTCTTTTTAGGAACAACGTGTGAAAGAATATTCTTTCCTCTGCTGTGTGGGATATAAAATAACATCAAATCTGCATGCTGATGTCATATACATTATTGTAGAAAGTAAATTAAACTCTCAGGAACAAATTGTGTGGTTTCTTTCGAATACCTTGGACGCTAACTCCAGTCGAGTTTAAATATGTGAAATTAAGCTTTCTGGTTGATAATAAATGGATGTTATATCTTACAAGGTTAGTACTTCTTAACTTTTCCATTTCTCTGGTTTTATTTTCCAGGCTTTTTATTTTTAATTGTTATCTCCACCATCAAAAATTCTTGTACTTCCTCCTTCCTCAACATTCAATTTTTTTCTTGTTTATCTTTTACCAGACGACTTGCCGTTCTGATAAATTTTTTTAGAGTTATTTTTATTGATTTCCATTGATGTTAAAGGTACTTTCAAATGTTTTAATACCATGTCCTCTATGAACTACACTTTTTTTAATCGGTTGATTCTATTCGCAATTTTCCACTGTCACTTCACAAAATTTTGAATTAATGACGTAAATCTGTTCGGATTACAACATTTTCACACTATGTACAAATAGTGTGTCAATTCTAACATTATTTATTGAAGTTTATAAAGATAATTCTGTGTTTTTATTATTTGACTTTATTTCTGTTTTTATTCGATTCATTTATTTATTTTATTTGATTCTTTCTAAAATAATTTCAATACAGGGTGTTTCAAACTAATTATCGTTAAGACACTCGTGCGCGTGTCACATGTAAAAAATCAATACTTCCCTGGAAAAGTCTGCTATAGCACTCTCCCGTTAATGTAAAAAACAATAATTACTGTTTCAAATATTACAATGAGTCATTTTATTATTAAAATCTACATCTATTGTAAGTATATAAAAACAAATTTTATTTATAATTTTAATCATTACACTTATTAATTTTTCACAATTTTGTTTTGTATGTTGCTTCTTTTTAATAAAGCAAAATAAAGAATATTTGTTTGTGTCTTTTTTCAAATAATTATTATCTTTATCTTTGGCTTTTTATATAACTTATAGATCTTTAGGATTCTTTTTTGTAATTTATTAAATACCTACCAACCATACTTCAGCCTATACTTTTATCTAATAGAAAAATTCCAAATATATACATTTATCCTTATACAAAATTATTTAACATAATAAAAAGACCCATCCCTACTCGGCAAAACCCTTAAAATGTCTGCACGACACTGGCCACCGTCTTATTATATTAATGAATCCTTAACCATTGTGCCGAATTTTACGACCCTATTGTATTTGATTCGATACAGGACGTGTGTCGATTTAATTTTGGTAAAACCGACCTGTTTTATCATTTTATTCCACATCGAAAAAAAGAAAGTCTCACCCTATAATTATAGTAGGTACTTTTGAATAAATAATGAGGCACTTTGCTCCTACGGAAAAAGAAATATAGTTTAGTGTAGAATTGTAAGATTCATCAAAAAATAATGCTACTCTCGGAAAATCCGATTATTACAAAATGGAGTGTACCTACTCAAATTTTTTTGTGCGAATTTAGGAAATGAGACGGTGAAAATTCATACATTTACGTCAATGTGTCGAAATAAAATGACCAAGAACATCATACGACATAATATTAATATTCCATGGGTGTAAAGTTTTCATGGTATTTTATTTTTAGTTAAATTATTTAGAATGACAGTACACATTATTGATTCATACCATTTCTTCACATAATGGGAATAAAAAACTTCCCGTTTTAAGGGAAGTTATACGCCTTGTTTACACTGATACTGATTTAAATGTTTCCAAATACTCAAAATTTTCAGATGATCTTATATTATAGACATTCCTCCTGTACCTATTTTTGACTTTTGGTAAATAACAGCTTCCAACAGAAAATAATAATAACTTATTAATTTTAGTTTAAAGTAAATAATTTATTACGAATGCATTGGTTTTAAATTCCCAGTATTCTCTAGAAATGTATACAAAAATACTCCTCCGCAAAATAGTATTTTTCTTGAAAACGGTAATTTTCATGAATGGAATACACAGAGCATCTAAATATAACTTTTAACCGATAATTTTCCAAGATTTCCGTGATTATTTCTAAATGGTCTTTTCCCTGATAAATATGCGGTCGTCATGTTGCGGTCTACTCAAGTAGTGATAGTCAAGGAAGATTTTCCATTCATTGATTTTTTATAACAATAGTAAAAGAAGAATTCAAAATTAATTGTCTTCGAGTTACCATTTATGGAATAAAATTATTTGTTGCTAAATTTTAAAAACGCTGGGACACGTCAACTTTTTCAAGTTTTATTTTAAGCGCTCCGATCAAAAATTTAAATATACAGGGTGATTTTACTACAACTACTATAACAATTATTGTCTATTATAACTACTATAGGGTCTAAAAGGTTAGGTTCATATCCATGGCAAAGATTACAAAATAAATATAAGATAGTTCACTTGAAGGCGGTCTGATTCTTCTTAGTGTTTTAAACGATCGCCGCACTCATAAATCATATTTACGGCTCGCTTTTGTTGTAAATAACGACACCGCTAAGTACCAGGGAATTAGAAGAGTATATTTTATTCCAAGCTATACAGGGGTAACTTGAGAAATATATATTCAAATAGGATGATTTTTTAAAGGTTTTTTTTATATAATGTTTTTAAATGTTAATTATTTCGAAATGAGTTCAGGATATGAATTTGAAAAGGAAAGTTTAGGTATAAGTAAAAAATACATTAAAATTTTTAAAATGAACAGATTTTATTCAACATTTTAGTAAATTTGTGATGCTTATTGATGATCTAGCGGTTATTTATACAGAATATCACAAATTAAATTATACATACTTATTGTCCACCAGAATAATAGGACCACTAAAACAATTTTGATCTTTAAATTAGACACTCCGTATTTTTTAGATTCACAAGGTTAAAACAGTAAAAACATATTATGCAGCTGCAGGATATATTTATTAATAAATTAGATGTGTGAATTTTCAAATTTCTATGAATACCCAGTATCTATAAGTACTAAATAACTAACTAATTTATTATTATAAAATATCTTTGTTACAATAGTTTAAAAAAAGTTGAATTCCGTATTTGATAATAACTAATTTAATACCCACCTCTCAACGTCTTTGGGACAACGATAAAAGGATATTTCTGGTTTTCCCACCTTGCTGGAACAACCGATCACAGCAGAACACACAGGCATTTTAAAACCACAATTATAATATTATTAATGTTACTTTTGGAAGACCGGAGTTAAAATAATGCGAACAAGAAATTTTACTTCCGGAACGTTTCCCGAAAAACTAAATGAAATACTTCTACAAAGTTTCTAGAGGTTGTAGGCACATTTCTGGCCCTTAATTGCTTCTCTATATTTTTATCATTGTTAACATTATAAGTACTTAAAATCAAGACTGCATTCAGAATTCGTGGGAAAGTGATAAACTCTACGATTTATTATGTATACAACTAAGACTATTAACAAATATCACAAAATATTTATTTTATAAGTTTTGCTATTGAAGAGGAAAATATGAATATTATTTTTTCCTTATTGCAATAATTAATTAATAAATTTAAAATATCTATAAAACATAAACACGAACAACGAATTCTAAAATACGAGCGCTCGATAGGCGACAACCCGTATAATATGCAAAATTAAATGCAAGTAAGGATTAAGCAACATACTGTAGCATGGCGCCAACCGATAAGTCACCAGACAGTAACCAGCGGTATGAATCCTTTGATCGATAGAATTCGTACGAGTGAACAATCTTATATTTATTTTGTAATCTTTGGCAATATCCCGTATAACATTTTTCGTAGGTTGAAAATGCCCTTATTTGATTTGGTCGTTTTCGCTTTAGAGAATGATCCGTAACAGTGCTTAGTTTAATTACTTTATAAATCGTTGTAAACCCGATTTTCGGGTTAATTCGTGAATTCTCACGATAACCGCATTATTAAAAATTTCAGAATTTTCTTTATTCAAACACGAGTACATATTTAAAACAACGCGTTGTCAATGAACATGTAAATCTTTGTTCTGAAATTCGGCCCTATCATTTATTGCTAAGTCATATGTCTGTGGCGCCAAATTATTAGATTCCCGCGATACATAATCTTGAACTGTCATTTCAAATGGATTCCAAAATGCCATTCTAATTAATTACTAATAAATTATATTTGTAAAACTTACCCTAACGTCTACGATCAAATAAATATTATATTAATAACAATTCACTAAACTAACCTTACTAAACCAACAAATAGATATTATATTAATAATACTTTTCTACCTTAGATTAACTACAATTTACTACAACACAATTCACGCCACGCCACTGGAAGAACTAAACTCACTCAACCAACAAATAGATATTATATTAATAATATTTTTCTACATCACAATTCACACACACCCCTGGATGAAGTTCCGTGAAGACGTTAAAAATTTTTTTGACACAGTGGACCGCATCAATAACTGACCGGTTACTTCGTTATATAATGCCAAATACTGGAGCTGGATTATTCGATTCCCCATTGCACTGTTGCTTTATTTTAATGACATTACACTGACTTTAGTTATACTATAACATTCTGACATCTACATTGTACATCTACATAAATACTATCAACAGTTTCCACAGGTTTCAATCCGCCAACGTCGCTCGTACTTCCTCTCTGACTATTTGAATTTACCGCTCAAATTTTATTACTGCATTCTGAAAAAATGAAACGTTAAAATGAATCATCTAAAGTGTATGTTCTGTTCAATTCTGATTGGCAATTCTAGTCAAACGATTACTTTGACAAGGCTGGTACTAACGGGCACAAGAGCACTTGTCCACCCAACCCCCCAAATAAACACAAATTCGTATGTAATTCAGATTATTATTTTATTTTATTGTCTTTACCCTTTTTATAACGATGGTATCAAAGTTTATTTGCCGCACGCAATGCTTACGCTCAAAACTATGTTCAGCCCCATCTATGGATGAATGCTCCCCGCATTTATGCTACTTTTTCTTCCCTCATTGGCTCACTTTTTAAAATAACAAATGATGCGCATATGGTTTATGACTAATAATGATAGACAATAATTATCTTTAATAACTCATATCTCCCTATCAACTTTCGTTCGCCTCGCCCGATCACACTATTCGTAACTCTCTAGTCACGCATTCAGCAGCTTACTCCCAAAGTCAAGCGTGCGTAATAGTATATTACAGACCTAGGCCAGTAAAGTAAGAAATGTCTCAGATCACATGAAAATGTCGGCCGAAGCGAAGCTGAGAACAACTTATAACATGTCTATCGACCTGTTTCGATTTTACAGAATAAATCCTTTTAATTAGCGCTCGTCGTCACTAGCCACATTCAATTATAGTTCTGTGATCCCAAACTCTTCTACCCTGACCGTAAGACAATTGACGTCTGCCAACGGACGCTTCCATTTTTTGCACAACGCCACGTGAAACACCCCTTTTTGTTATCGACAGTCTAAGGGGACAGATCATCTTTCATATCTTAAGTACCTATCTTATGAATTTTGGTGTGGTAAGTTCAAAATCATAATTTATAATTAATAAGCTTCTTCTAAAGTACTGTCTGATATAATTTTCGTATGCATTCTTTATTTTTTTACAGAGATAGACGAAATTAAATTCAACACGTGGTCATAAACTGTTCTTTTATACTAATATGGTAGTTTTAAGCCAAATATTCTTTTATAATTCACTGTTTTACTTTTATACAGACATTTTCAAGCTTTTTCAGTTGCGAAATAACTCTTTTAATTATAAAATAACACTTTTATAAACCGTTAACCTATAAAATATTCTTTCCTAACGCCAGTGCCGGTTTCATATATTTCCTAAGCACGATATTTTTTCATATAACTAAATAAATAACTTTTTGCTATTATTAGTTTCTTTCGGATCATTAGTATATTTTTTTAATTTAGTCGATAATTACTATTTTTACTGTTTTAACATGGAACATATAATGTTGGAAAGCTTTCAGTAAATTAATTCAATTTTTTGACTTTCAAATAACTGCCTTCCTTTTCTTTAACCTGAAAAGCTGACCAACATAATGTGCCATTACATTCAAGTTCCTACATATCCCTGATCCACTTGTACTTCTAGGTAAGCACAGCCCCTAGGCGAGAATATAAGCCAAGAATATAACCCTAGGCTAGGATATAACCCTAGAATATAACGCCGAGGATATAAACCCAAGAATGTAACCCTAGGCTAGGATATAACCCAAGAATATAGCCTAGGATACAACCCGAGGATATAAAGCCAAGGATAGAACCCCAAAATACCGCCTTAGAACAGAACACAACAGTTCAGATCAAGACCTGACTTCTTCTCCAGGAAACCACTTCATCTAAGAGCTAAGTACCTATAAAAGTACAAATTCCTGTTCATTTCCTGTGGCAGAATAAATTGTAAATTTGTTTTTAATTATTTTTTTATTAGAAATCCTCAACTATAAAAGTTGAGGGAGATACCGCCCGGGGTCACTTTTCTTTATTAACTTAAATTTAAATTTTACAAGGCGTTTCTACCTTTTCCGCCTTAGTTTTCTTAGTATTTTTATCGTCAAAAAGGTAGTGGCGCCCTCAATTTTTACAACCCTTCTGTTATCCTTGTGTGACATAAACTTGGGGTCGAATCACCCTTGAGAGGAGTCTCTAGCCGGAGCCCTTCGAGCTGGTGCCCTGTGGGGTACAGGCAGTTACCGTTACAAATTGGCGCCCAGCTAAAAGTATACTTTTACCGTTACAAACTTCAGCAAGTTATAGGTAAGTTATTGAAGTAAAGTTTATCTTTGTGAAAGTAACGATTTAAAAAATGTTCTTATAAATAATGTAATTAAACGCAAATGTTGTTATTGTAGCATAAACAACGATTTAAAATGCATTAGAAAGTGGTGTAAACACAACATTGACATGGGAATGATCTGGACGTGAACAATATTTTTTAAGTGCATCGTAAACAGTTATCTCATAATTTTTTATTTACGTCAAGGTCGTTTTAAGCTTAACAATTGTAAAAACATGAATACTGTTTACAAAAATACAGTTTTACTGAATTGAAATTGAAAAATTATGTTTCATGACGAAATTACACTATATATATATATATATATATATATATATATAATGCGGCTATTGCCAGTTATAAATGAGGTCGCAATGGCCAACTTCGAAACAATTTAATTTTTCAACGCTTAGGAGCAATTAGAATTTGGGAAACTGGGGCCCCGGTTGCCCCCCCCCCCCATGGCGGAGGTCCTGCTCTTAAGTGTTTTCCCACATTCGCGGTAAATTTCATAATATAGATATCAATTATAAACAATAATGGCGTAATATTTTATATATAAATTTGAAAATATCGGGTTTATCACTAATATTGCTGTTAAATATTTTGCACGAGAATGTTTGTAAATAAAATATTGTCTTTAATCTTTGTGATTTGCGAAGTAGTAGTGTTCGGAGATCATTTAGAGGATGAATTCTTTAAACATGCTAGCTTCGTTTCTATCACAAAGTATCCTTGTGAAGTACCACAACCAAGAGTTGTTTATTTAAAAGAACTTGTAGCCGATAACGTGTGGGAAAGTGACTATAAAAATAACATACGCTCTGTAAGTATACAATTGATCGTTAGCATAATGTAACGTTTATTCTAATTTATATTTACAATTAATTTATATTTACAGATTTATATGTAATTCAGTCCTTATTTAATAATTTATGTAATACACTAAACACACTAATTATAATTTATATGAGAGTCACTTAATAAACACTTTATCGAGGCGCGATTACTTTCCTTCGGTATAAACACTGACTGATTGCCTGCAGCGATGCTCGTGGCCTATTTATACTCGCGCGTCGTATTTCTAGAATTTGCTCGACGTTCTGGCGGATGGACTGGATGCGGTGGGTATTCTGGATGTTTCTCGAAAATTGGGCTAAGGAGCCATAGTCGTCTCATACGGGGATTTCACTGGGGGCATTAAGTGAGCGTATTAATTCAGTAGCTCGCGTAACAATAACATAACCGTACCGTGCCCGATCTGAACTAATGTTATTACATAACACTGTAACAAATTGATCGGGCACGGTGCGGCGGTTAAGTGTGTCCCGCCCTTAACGCTTGATTCTCTATTTAATGATCGATTTAATTATAGGCATTCAAAATTACATTTAAATGGTTATTTAGGCTAGGCAACCAAATATACATATCTTAATTTCTTTTTTTTGTTTTTAGATAAGACCATATGCAACAGTTCTTCATAGGTGTGAATCTTCTGGGTGCTGTACACTGTTAAACCAGAGATGTACAGCAAAATCAGTTGAAAACGTCAATTTGGTCTTTTTTGACGTTGTGTTGGAAAAATTTATTAAAATAGAAGCCATAAATCACACGATGTGTAGTTGTGAATTGAATACTAGTTAAATAGATTACCATTAAAAGTAAATTTTTCATCAAGGACTGACAATGTTTCTTGTAGTAATCATATAGTGAAAAAATAAAAAATATAACCAGATTTTTTTTTCGAAAAGAGCATCTTTTTTAATCTGTAGACGATAAATATATGTTACTTTAGCTTGAGGGCCGATTTTAAGGTACTTTTTAATCGATTTCAAGTAATAGTGGATATGTAAGGAGATAATTGGAACCAAATATGAGAAACACATCAAATAGTTTTGACACTTGTCAATTTAGAGCACATGCGCAATACAGCTTTATAATTTACAATACAGAGTGAGTTTTAAGTATGCATCTACAATCTTTTGTAGATGCTGTAAGCTTACTACAAGTATACGCAGCAGAGCATAACAGTAAAGGCTAAACTCACTTAACAGCACAGCACCTGACAAGCATCGTCACAGCACCGACAACTGGTCAAATTGACGGTTGTGTATGGGTTCACTTAATGCATCGACACGGGATCAGCACCGCCGCGATACCCGACTATAGGCTTCACTTTATATTGACAGAGATATTGTATTGGCACGCCGTCCGCAAAATATTCTTTCAGAGAAACGTGTTGTGGTTGAGGCGTTGACGGGCCTTGTCGGTGCTGTGCTCTGATGCGCACTTACATTTAAATACACATAAGAAACAAAATCTTCTGGTGATGATCAGTCGCTGTTCCTACGAGGTGCTGATAAGTGAGTTTCGACCTTAATGCTGTGTTATTTGTGAAAACTAGGCTATAGTCTATTTCAGAAAGGTATAGAGTAATAAAATGGGGAATTCCGTCCAGTTCAGCTCAATTTCGGTGTCGGTCATAAGCGTAGGTCTTGAAATCTCAGATGACGAAGAATATTATGATTTTTTATAATTTAATTTCTGTATAATGTTCAATAAAAAATAAGTGTACCTAATACTATGTACATAATGCCTAATTTTTATTATGTTAAAATAAAATTGTCTCCTTTTTACGAGTATCCTACCGGCACGCCTTTGGCACTCAATTTTCAGTGTTGTTGAATGGATAACAATAGGCTGAGCCCATATATTGACTCCAACCCGGGTGGTACTTCCTGCACTTGATAAAAAGAAAGAATTTTACAATGAAATCAATGCCAAACTATGAAAGTGGCTTAAATATTCGTTGGGTCACTCTGTGCTCCCTTTGCATACCTAATGAGGTATTATTACTCTATACCTTTCTGAAATAAATGTTAGGGTTCACCCTGCAATAACAATAAAATTTATTAATAACTATAGGGTGATGCATAAAAGATTTATTTGTTACCTCCAAAATGTATATATTTATTTTAAAGTCATGAATCTGTACATTGTAAATATTTTTATTCAAGTGGAAGAAACAAATCATTATTATTTATTGACATTAATAACTGGTTCATAGGTTAACCTTGGTGAGAGTATTTTACACATTCCAAATGTGTCTTGATTCTTTGTGTATCCAGTTAGCCATTTGACCTTGACCCCAACTCAAAAGGTAGAAGACCTCTTTTGACCTTTCAAGGCCAGTGACATAGGACTGGTTTGAAACCACCATTTGGTATGGCACTTTTTTTCCAAGTCTACATGGTTGTTCAACCTACGTTTAATACGGATTTGTGATTTAGGAAAATTAACAATCAGGGATTCTCCAATACAAAGGGATGTTAAGGAGCATGCGTATGCATGGATATAGTTCCTGATTTTATAAATACAAAACACTTCAAGGTCACCCACCATCTAGGACCTTCTTTTCTTCTTTTTAAATCTTTTTCTTTTGGATCTTCTGCATGGTTTCCTTCAGTTCTTTTGGTACCTTTTCTTCAAGATGACGTCTTCAACAGTAAGCGTATAGCTACTACACACCGATAGCTACAAAAGCAGAGCAGAATACCACCTGTAGGTAACCTCATCAGGATTCTCCGACGTGAACAGTTCAAGTAAGATCTTTCTGATTAACAAATTTCGTGATACCTCTCGGCTAGAGTTCATCTCTTTCGGTTACTAGTTAGATAGTGACGATAGTACATATTAACAATTTGGAAGTGTACCTTACCCGATACAGTTTATCTGGAGTTCATTCAGACTTTAGGTTTAGACCATTTTCCCATTAACTGAGTTAAGTGCATCCAGGGGTAATTATAGTATATCTGATATAGTTCGTCCTATACTTGCTAACCTCGGCAATAGTTTAATATCTGAAACAGATTTTCCCCCTTTTAATTTAGCCATATAAGATTTATCACTCAATGTAAATAGTATCATGTTAACTAAGTATTCATAAGCTAGCTATAATATAATACTTACCAGGAAACAAGTGTAATCCCAGAAGAATGTTTCCATAGAATAAGTTAAATATTTCATCAGAATAATTATTTATATGTTATTTTTGGTATAAGCAAAGAATACACAACAACAAGAAGTGAAGCCCGGCGAAAATCCTTTGATGTTGGAGGTAGGTGATCTGTGGTTGGAGGGGCAAAAATAAATAACCTTGAAGGTGACAGCTATCTTTGGCATACACTGAGAACCATAATAAATGCTTACAGCTTTACTCGAATCACACTGAGAAAAAGTATTTTAGCATAAAGTTGTGTTTTATCAAATGTATTATATAGATATTTGTCGATATTTTCCCATCAGTAACTATTTCTGCACTATTCGTGACAATATAAACGTGAAATAGATCATTTAAGACAATTATTTCAACCTACAAGCAAACTCTATTCTAATTTGGGTCTGTAAAGACCATAAGCAAGAGGCCTAAATGTGATCGCATGTCATATGACGACTAATTTAAAACATGGCGTCTGTGAACTCGTTTTTATCCGAAGTTTCGCTTCTTGTTAGTTGGGTATTCTTTGGTATAAGGCAAGCCAAGCGCTGTCAATTATGTCTTGTGTCAATCTGTAGGTTCACAGAACCCCATTGTTCCACAGAAATAGATCTTAAGCCAACACGCCTACTGAGTAGATCATTTACCCCTTCAATCCTAGAGATCACAGACTATCCCATCACTAGAGGTGAAACACTTAAACTTTCCTTCATTTAGGTTTTACCCACCCACTCTCCGCGAACGAGAAGTCCGGGAAGAAAATACTGCGTCTAAGCTAGTTAAGTGGATAAAATACCTCCACATTAACCATTCTTTCCGTTTTACTACCTTCTAAACCCGCTTAGGGGATAAAGGGGAATAGCGGGTAGTAACATAAACTATAACTGGAAAAGCCAGGATTCTGATTACCACGGATGATTCATTAGTGGGAATCATAGAAACACTGAGAAAGGGATTAAAAGGAGATAGTGCTAGTTTGGTAAGTGCTAAACTAAGCAAACTTAGGTAAAACAATAGAGATCTCGTCGGAGATGCTTCCGAAATGGAGAAACTGACAGAACAATTATTACAAGCCGCGTACTTGGCAGAAGGAATGCCTGTACACTTAGCAAGTAAATGTACCACAATAATGGAAGGAATAATTTCCATACGAAAGGTAATTACGATAATAGTAGGAAATGTCAGGAGAATCAAGGAGAAATTAGATTTAATGGTGGTTATAAAGGGAGACCAAAGGAATATAGAGACAGACCTAAAAATAGGTTCGATAATTATAGAAACGTAAGAATGTTCGAAAGCGAGGAAAAAAGAGACAAAAGAATAGGACAAGAGCTAGATTTTATTAGAAATGAACTGGATTTATTAAAATCAGAAAATAAGGAGAGGAAACTAGAAAATGAAAAACTAAAAGCAGAAATCCGCCTACAAAAACAAAAAGATAGAGATGCTCGAAAGAAATCTAAGAAAGAAAAACCTAATAATATTCGGAATAGAGGATACCGAGAAGGAAGACACAGAAATTCAGGAAAAAAGGTTAAAGAGGCACTAGATAAGACTGGAATGCGATTGGAAACATAACATAGCGAACATAAGAAGAGTAGGGAGAAAAGGTAAAAATAAAGACAAACCAATGTTAATCGAGATGACAAGCGGAAACAAAAGAATGGAAATTTAAAAAAAAACAAATATTAAAGATACAAACTGGATAGACTATCCCAAGGAAATACAGTTACAAAGAAAACTCTTGCTTTACCACATGAGGCAAGCAAGGAAACAGGAACACTTAGCGACAATCAAATACAATAAACTTATCATAATCGGAACGGAATATTCTATAGAGGATGTAAAGCAAGCAATGGAAAACTAGAACACCCTACACAGCCGGAGGCAATGTTGAACAAACTCCGGGGGAAAGAAGAAAAACAAGAACAGCAAGAGAAAAAACAGCAAGGGAAAACGATAGATAGAATGAGAGAAGAAAGGTATACAATGAGAAAAACAGAACGACATTTAGCCAAGCCTTATTAAATACAATAAATCTATAGGAAGTTGTGAAAAATTACATAGAACGCTTAATGAGTATGTTAGACATTTTATAAATGAGAGCAAGGATGATTGGGATGAATGGTGCAAATTATTTGCTTATAGCTATAATACGACTCCAAACTCTTATCATGGTTATACACCATTTGAACTAATGTATGGAAGACGTATTAACCTACCCGATAATCTTACGAATGAAATAGAACCATGCTATAATATCGATGAATATCAGAATGAGTTAAAATATAAACTTCAGATGGCTCATCAGAGTGCAGAGAAATATTTAGTTAAATATAAGCTAAGTAGACAGAGCCAAAATAGTAAAGTAGCTAATCCAGTTGATTTTAAAATAAGGGATTGAGTAAAAAGATAGGTCCAATAGATAGGTCCACTTACAATCTCAGAGGTTAAGTGTAAAATCAAATTAGAGTCAGGTTTGATAAAAGGAATACATTAAAACAGAATACACCCTTATTGCAAAATAAATTAAAATTGTAAAAGCGGGAAGATCAATGCGATTGATTAGTGTATAAACAATCAGTGAAAGTAAACAAGTTTAATTACAAACATGAATAAACAATTAGTGAACGTATACAAGTTTAATAACAAACAGGTATAAACAATTAAGTGAACGTAAACAATTCCGAAAGACAATAGAAATCAATAAATATACGTTATGTAACTTTAGGTTAAGAATACTATTATTAATAATTTATCGTCTATTTTTAAGATATCAATAAATTCATTTCATTAGGGGAAAAGGAAGTTCAACGGAATCAATGAACGTTAAAGAATGCATAAATAAAACCCCCGAGGCCGACAGGTATCGAGAGAAATGTAAATAGGCATAATTGTAGATACTGGTCACGGAACAATCCTCGTTGGATGCGTGAATCCCACACCCAATATCCACAAAAACTGAATGTATGGGCTGGAATAATAGGCGACAAAATAATCGGTGCCTTTTTCATTGAGGTAAACTTAAATGGTCCGGCGTTTTTAGATTTATTGGAAAATAGTATTATACCTGAGCTGTCTCGGTTATTTCCAATTCCAAGTAACTATTTTCAATTATATTTTAATGTAGAAATTTCATTAATCGAAACTTTCAGACAATAACAATATCCCATACGACAATATTTGGCTGCAACTCACTATGCGCGTGTGTTGAGGCAATAACTAAATAATGTGTTTCCCTGAAGATGGTTTTATCGAATGGACCCCGCGATCACCCGACATGAATCCATAGAGAAAAAAAAATTCAGTATTTCTTAAGGCAAAAAATGACGGAGTGATCAATTTGAAATAACAAAGTTCATTATTATTCCGGAAAAAGGAAAGATCTGACAACAATGTAAATACCACCATAATATCGGCCACATCAAAAGACCAAAATCTATAAAAATCGTGCGATTTCTGAGTTAATTGAGGCGTTCCATACTTAAAACTCACTCTGTATATCTAAGGGCAGGCCATTTCTCGCAATGTTTTATTCTAGAGTATTTTAGGATATTTTGAAAATTTTCTGATAACATTTTAAGAAGTCTACACTGTGAATGGAGGATGTCTTTATGTAGAAAAAAACCACAAAAAACGTCAGTGTACTTTTAGTTGTGGTATTAATCTAATCCAAATTATTTTGTAACTAAGTTTTCTTAAAAGTTCAAACGTCAGAAAAGTGCGATAATGACAGTTTTATGACGTAATATAATGATTTGAAGAATGTCGCATGTCGTGTAGTTTCCATACTCGTGGTAATATTTAATGTCAGTAACATTTGTGAGGTAATTAACGACATAACGATACGTCAGATGTTCTTATGAAATACCACTTCTGAAATTAGATGTTTATTTTGTTTAACTCAAAATTTACTATTTATTACTTTTGATATCAGATAATCTCCTAAAATATGGCATTTAGAGACTTTTTATATAGGGGAAAAATGAAGATCAGGTAATTATCTACAAAAATGGTCCTCGCATCAACAATATTTTTCGCAAAAACCGATGTTGAAAAATCCATAACTTTTAGGTCTGTCATAATTTGACATTATTGGCGCTCTTAAGCAGAAAGTAACTTTGGCGCACGCCTAATTTTATTTGTAGATAAAAGAGAGCTAGTAGTTATTTTAATATAAACTGTAGAATAAATGAATATTTTAGTTGATTTTCTAATATGTTAAAGCATCCAACAGTATTTTCCGTGATAATTTAATGAGAAATAGGGAAATCTAAAAAATATCTGACATTAATGTAATAAGTGTTGCCTACGTACATAGGCACACGAAACTGCAATCTGGAAACTACTAAGTACAAACAATGGCAATAGGTAGGCAACACAACATACTTGCAAATAACTTACGGATTATAAAAATCAAGTATGTCTATGTCAAAGAAAGAACCTAAAAATATTTTTTGAGATAGTTCTGTGATGTGTAATTGTATTAATATTTTACTATAAGTCAGTAAGTACTTAAAAAAACAAGAAAAATGGATACAAGTGATACTGATTTTTCAAATACACCGCCAGATATTGTCGAGGCGGCCAAAAAAGTCACTTTAAATCTACTTCCGGAGAAATCCAAATTAAAGTACGAAAATGAATATAGTCTATTTATAAGTTGGTGCAGATCAAAAAAAATTAAAAGATATTTAGAAAATGTGTTATTAACATATTTTGGGGAAAAAGCAGCAACATTAAAGACATCAACCCTGTCGTCCAAGTATTCAGTGCTAAGGCAAACATTGAAAATAAAAAACGACATTGACATTAGGCAATATGCAAAATTAATTGCATTATTTTAAAAAATCTGTCAGTTATAAAGCAAAAAAATCTTTAACTTTATCCAAGGAGTAGGTGGAGGAATTTATTCGCATTGCACCCGATGAAGACTATTTATTGAAAAAGGTAATAAATAATTATTTCTATGTCTCCAAAAAATATTAAATTTAATTTTTTTATAGGTTGTCTTAATTATGGGTATTGCTGGTGCGTGTAGGAGAGATGAATTGGGAAAAATGAAATTAGATGATATTCAAGACAAAGAATCCCATTTGATTGTTCATATTCCAGATTCGAAAACAAAGCAGAGTCGAATGTTCACAATTGTTAATAACAACACACCAGAAGAAAACGACATTGATTAAGTTGCGTGTTGTAAAAAGTATGTTTGCATAAGAAAGCAATGCCAAAATAGTTCAGAAAATCGCCTATTTTTCCGATATTCCAAAGGAAAATGCGCAAATCAGGTAGTAGGATTAAATTCTATTGGTAAAGTACCTACTGATATTGCCAAATATTTAAATTTGCCGAATCCTGATTCTTATACAGGACATTGTTTCCGGCGTACATCTGCTACCTTATTAGTAAATGGCGGAGCCGATTTAATTCAACTAAAAAAACATGGCGGATGGAAAAGCAGTAATGTGGCAGAAGGGTATATTGATGAATCCATAAACAATAAAATATAAACTTTTCAAAAAATATCTGGTCAAGTTTCAGCTCAAGTGCCAGAAAAAATACCCTATCTGTTTTGTAACCCTTCAGAGCCATCAACATCTGGAATCAACAGAAGATTTGACATTTTCTAACCTTTCAGAGACATCTACCTCAGGCATAAACATAAAAAATTGCCAAAATTGTACCTTTAATTTTAATTTAGTTAATAAGTAAAAGGTATGTTTATTTATTATCGTTCTGTATTCCGTTCAAATAAAATTTTAAAAAGTTGTAATTTATTTAATGAACTATAACATTCATACAACCATAAAATCATAAATCTTTACGTAGGCAACACAACATACACAATTTATTTTTTGTCTTCAAATAGTAGGCTTAATATGTCAAATAAACTTCCAATTAATTTTATTTTGGTGTGATCGAAGAAAAAATCTTGTGTGTATTTCGAGCAGAAAGTCCTTTGGTAGTCTCGACAGATTGCCTGACTTTCAAAGTACTACTTTCTGCTCTTGATACACAAATAGCTATATTTAAGTGCCTTCTGTCACTTCTGAAAGAAGGACCTAGTGAAAAGACCATTGATCCTGATAAGGGCTACTGGTCTCTTCACATAAACGGTATAACCAAAAGCACAAAAAGCCTAAAGGCTGAGGTGCCGAGGTCTCTAAGCCTTTAACTGGTAACTAATCAATCAATTTGTGTTGTATCTATAATAGATCACATACATTTAAATGTGAGTTCTCTATGTAAAGGACACTGTTGCCGGATGAAGGTGTTTAATTTTACCTAATAGTGCATCAGCTCGAAAAAAAGTTGACGATAACGTGACAAAAATATCATTTTTACAAATTAATCTGAGCTTCTGGCAACAGCGGTTGAACTAGTGTGGCGATGAACACACGCCCAACTGTTTTTGGTAGAGGGGACTGATCGCTGGGCTAACAAGTCTTCTCTCTCTTTCACGTAGTTTTGCTCATATTTTCCTTGTCGTACTTGTATAAGTCGCAGCGTACGAAAGGGACTTTCGCAATCTGTATATCCTCAGCATAATTCCCAAAATCCATGAAAGTAATATTACTGATTATCTTACCTACGACTGCTCGCGCATTCTTCTAAAAGGTCTGCAGAATCGGGATTACTCACATATGTTGACTTTTTGTCTGATGCTTTTGAGAGGGATTTGCAGATCGATACTGTGTACACTGATTTTTCCAAAGCTTTCGACAGGGTCAATCATGAACTCTTGCTACATAAACTTTGTTTGTATGGTGTGGAAGGTCTTGTATTACAATGGTTAAGTAGCTATCTAATGAATAGATTACAAATGGTCAGAGTTAATAATTACTATTCTCATAGTTTTCCAGAGTTCCCCAAGGGTCTCAACTGGGACCATTATTATTTAACTTATTTATTAATGATATAATGTATTGCTTTCAAGGTAGCAAAGCATTGTTTGTTTGTTTTTAGAGCATTTCTTAAAAACTGTAATTTTTAACATTGTAACTTTTAATACTGTAATTTTTAACAATGTAATTTTTATGTGAATAAATAAATAAAAAAAAATGTATTTAAAATTGTGTCCTTCCCAATTTGTAATACTTAATTTCTTTGACACAGGGGTCACCAATTAGAGACATTTGGGATCTGTTTTTTTAAACAATATGATCGTATCGGTCAGTTTTTACTTTTTTACAGATAATCAAAGTTTTTGTTGTTTCCTGTTCGGTGAAAACACACTTTGCGGTATTGAATGGGTATATAAATGGAACATTATAACTTATATAAGTTCATTCATAAATTTTAACTAGCTACGAGTAATCTGATTTGACCACAAATTAGATAGCAAAACTTTAAATAATAATATAATTGAAAATGATTAAAATTTATGTGATATTTTGTTTTGTCGTTGTAGCAACAAGTGCTCCAGTAACGACTGAAGAGATAACGGATGAAGAGATAACGGATGAAGAGTTGAAGTTGGTTACGGAACACGAAGGTAGAGTTGGTTTTATAAAGTATCCATGTCTGCTACCTCAACCTAGAGTTTTTACATTGGAGGAAATTGCTCCAAAACAAATATTGAATTATTGTCAAAAACACATTGACCAAGTAAGTTTTTTTTTATTTTTAAATTATATCGAAAAATTTCTTTCTTTCTTTGATTTTTTCTATCTGAAAATCTTCCGAACTTCTCATCGGGCTATATATATATATATATGTCTTTGCATAACTATTTGGTTTTTTATTCGTCATAACAAAAAATGCAATTCTTACAAGAAATGCAGTGTTGCCCAAACATCAACCGAGGGAGAAAAGAATTATAATAATTGCGTTTTTCATGTTGGAAACTTTAATTTTTGGACATACTTTAAGCTATTATTATAAGTTTGTAACAGGTGGACAATTATTTATCGTCCGGGTGTTGGGGTATAGGAAATTATTCCATAACTATAAACGATTTTATTCACTAACAAAAACTTAGAAATACAGAATGGTTAAAAAAGGTAAAAATAACGGCGGTTGACAATAACGCGGGAATCAGAAAAGCCGGTAAATGAAAAAAGGGTTTCAACGTGTTCTCTCTTTCGAACTAATTATCACACTACTGCAACGAGCGGTCAAAGGTAAGTATCCCACAAAGCGCAGTTGTCACGTTTGTTGGATGAGAAGGGGATCTTGTTACAAGTTTTATTTAGTTACAAAAAAAATATTATTTTAACCATCAACGTCAAAAAATATCAACGAGAATGACAATAAAGAGAAATTTGGTATACGTTTTTCTTCTACCCATTTCCTGTAATTTTGTGAATTCATCTCGTCCCGATAATCTCCAGACTTGCTTCCTGATTTAAATAATAATACGTCCTTAATAAACCCCGTTTCACCTCCAGCATGAACTATTAAGGTCGAAACACACTTATCAGCACAGCACCTGACAAGCATCGTCACACCATCGTCAACTTGTCAGTTGTGTATGGGCTCACTTAACGCATCGACACGGGATCAGCACCGCCGCGATACCCGACTATAGGCTTCATTTTATATTGTCAGAGATATTGTATTGGCATCTGCTGATGATGATCAGTCGCTGTTCCTATGAGGTGCTGATAAGTGTGTTTCGACCTTTATTAGTCGATTGTCTTTAGTCGTGATTAAAAATACTATCTTTACTTTATTTAGCCTCTTTAACGTAATTTTATTAAACATGAAACATGAAATAGAAGTTAACAATAAAATTTAAACAAAAAAGTCTTTTAACTCGACTAAGTAATTGGGACTACTGTACTTGGGGGTAGTATCGGCTTTTACTTTTTGTGATTAATTTTATCGTATCGATTTAACATAATTCTATTGTTTCAGATAAAACCCTTTTCAACAGTTCTTCATCGATGCCAAGGTACAGGATGTTGTCCAAACTACAACCAAATATGTCAACCAACAAAATATGAAAATGTAACACTCGCTTTTATTAAGGAATATGAGAAGATTATTCAATTTGATGTAGCCAATCATACCGAATGTTCCTGTGTCGTTTCATAATCCTGGATGATTTATTAAGGAGGAAGGATGCTGTATTTCATGTGATAAATTTGTTTAAATACGAAAATTAACGACATTTTTCCAGTGTTTAAGAAATATGAATATATTTCATTTAAATAATAATAATTTATTTTTTATTGAATGAATTTTTTATTTACATCCGTCCAGACGTAGTTTCCAGCTATTGATGTGGCTCAATTAAGAAAGTCTAAATAAAATCTACTTTTATTTTCGTGAACAAGATATCAGTACTTTTTCAGCACCCTGTATCTCACTTTACATGAGACCAAGTATAGTATCTGAAAAATCAAAAACAAAGTATTTTTGCTGTAAAAACTTTTAATTAGACGTGCTGCATATAATTTCTCATATTATTACGACGGTGGTATTTCTTTTTCCATTCTGGTTAGCTGAATATTTCTATCGGTCGAAGTAGCTGGTCCGGCATATTCTCCGGTTCTTAATCTGATTCTTAGATCCAAACACCTGATGTCCGTCATCAATCCTTGACCTTTATCTATAAGTTCTTTGTCTATTCTTACTTGCTGATCTTCCAGTGCGTTGTAAGTAGCTTTGGCGCAATTTATTTTGTCCTGCAAGTCTTTGCGAGTTTGACGTAACTGTAGAACTTCTTCTTTGAGTCCCTTTTCAGGATCGTCGCGACATAGCTCGACTCCAGGTCTGAAAAATAGTGCAATACATTTAAATTAAATAAAAGGATATTCGTACTACAATCTTTAAGAATTTGAAACAAATTGGACGAAGTTACGTTCAGACCTATACAGATTTGTTATTGTGGCCTTCGTTTTCACCAGATCTGAAGCGTCCCATTGGACGCTATGGATAGAGCCAAGAGCAAACGCTGGAAGGGGGCGACCAGAGAGGAAGTACAGGAATGGAGAGAGGGGGGGGTTAGGACTTAACAAACACATGAACAACATCGGATTGGCAGAAACAACCATATGCAGGTTTTGCCAAGAAGATGAGGAAACCCCAGTACACATACTGTGCTACTGCGAAGGCCTGACTAGGCTGAGGTTTTCAACGATAGGGGAAGAAAAACCCCAACCCTCACAATATATGGAGGACCTGAGGTACGCCATCCGTCTAGTAATAAGGACGGGTTTAGACAAGGAACTCTAGAATAACAGGAGGGCATACACAATAGATCTGCAAAGGTCGTAGTGGAGAGGCTCTCAGAAGCACTTAAGCCCCATATTTATCTTATCTTATCTTATCTATGATCCCCGTGACATACAGGCATTCTAACCTTGAATGTTACTTAATAATCTTATTCCCTCCAGCTGCGTTTTAATCCACCAGATCACGCGTTAACATGAACTTCAATTAAAATGTATTTATTAAACTGGATCTATTAATCATTAAGTACATACTTACATAATTCATAAACTTGATTTAAAACAGAAAAATGCCAATGCGAATTCCAGACATACCTACACAATGTCATTTATTTTATCGAATTGGAAAAAACTAAATGACTTGAACACCTACACACAGAAGAAGAAAAAAACCAAATGTATTTGTTAAATTAATGGAATGCAAATACGTCAAGGTATAATTGAATAACTTGAATTTAGCTCCAGACTTAGACAAAAATTTGACGAAAAATTTTCTGGAAATATGGTACACGAAAATTATACTTTTTTATACAAGTAAGTCAATACTAAAAACCTACAGAGACTACTCCTAGGGTTTGTAGTCTAAATCGTTCAGTAGCCACGCAGTAACACATAATCTGCTTCTCCGCTTCATCTTCTTCTAGGCAAATACGACACTCAGTGTTTTCGTCCAGTCTCATTCTGCCCAAATAATAGTTTCTCCTGCAGTGTCCCAAAAGGTTTCCGGGCTATAGACCTAATCTCCTCCATGCCCAGTATGTGATGTGGACCCGTGAGGGCACCTGTGAAAACTCTCAGTGCCGTCTTACACTAGCCTAGGCATCTGATAAGATGAGAGGGGAGCTCAGCCCCTCAGCATCTAGGCCTCATTAGGCCCTTTGTGCAACCTCCTGGAAGTCCCTTTCAGTAAGTCAACCATCCTATGGTTTTAACATTAGGAACTTGAATAGATGTTTGTTCAGTTGGCAATGTTACTTCAGAGTCCAATTTAAATTCCAAGTTATATACCTGATCTACTCCCTGTCCATGTTCAGCGTGTTCTGTTAAAGCACCTGTGAAAACTCTGACTACTATCTTAGTCTGTAATCTGATTGTAATTTCCAAGGAGTGTCTTTGATTGTCTTAGCCCTACTATATCTTCCTAATGGTTCGATGCTCTCGTTTACAGCTAGCCTTATCCAGTAGACTCTTGCTTACAGTCCATCTGGTCTGATACAATTCTTTTTGCTATACAATTAAAGGGAATCCCAATCGTAGCTCCGAGTCTGTAAACTGGGCAAATTGGTCCACTACTAGAGTTAACACCAGTTTTGAATTACAGCTGCCATTAATCCAAAAAAATCCAATATTGGACGGTAAAAATTCTCACCTGTAGGACCTATTTTCCAATCTAGTTTCGGCCAACTTCAATCCGTCAGTTTTCGCTAACAATGCAATTTCCAAATCTCGAATTTCCCTCTGTACTTTTTCCATCTCCTCTCTCATCTTCAGTTGTTGCCATTCGATTTCGTTCCTCACTCTTTGTATGTCATAAATTCGTTTGCGTAAAATAAAATCGACTCTATCTCTTTGTGCCAGCATATCGTTACGAGCCCTTTCTCTAACGACAAAAAGGGATTCTCGGAGCTTTAGAGTATCTGCCAATTCGTTGTCCGCCAATTGTTTGGTGTTCCTGGTATGATCCAGCCATGTTTCGTACGGAACGGAGCTGTAAAAGAATAAAATAGTTTTGTTACATCGGACCTGTACTGGCGAATATGTGAAAAAAAGAAGAAGGAATCATGAAGAAATGTCATCGAAGGTCGAGAGCTGTCTGGAACATGTGACGTTTAAAAATCGGGGCAGTTGACAGTGATTCGCTGTGAAGTGTGCAAAAGAAAATGCAAAAGTGATGTTTATAGGTAAACAATTTTGGAGTCCGAGGTGTTGGCTACAAACAAAGTATACTGCCGAGGGTTATTCATGTAGTCTGTTGAATGATCCAAGGTAGGAGCAGTAGGTACTTACCCTTTATGTACACGTAGAGGATCAATTTTGAAAGTACTATTTGCGCTGTCGAGGGTTATTCATGTAGTCTGTTGAATGATCCAAGGTAGGAGCAGTAGGTACTTACCCTTTAACCACACGTAGAGGATCAATTTTGAAAGTAATATTTGCGCTGTCGAGGGTTATTCATGTAGTCTGTTGAATGATCCAAGGTAGGAGCAGTAGGTACTTACCCTTTAACCACACGTAGAGGATCAATTTTGAAAGTACTATTTGCGCTGTCGAGGGTTATTCATGTAGTCTGTTGAATGATCCAAGGTAGGAGCAGTAGGTATTTACCCTTTAACTACACGTAGAGGATCAATTTTGAAAGTACTATTTGCGCATGTAGTCTGTTGAATGATCCAAGGTAGGAGCAGTAGGTATTTACCATTTAACTACCTGTAGAGGATCAATTTTGAATGTACTATTTGCGCTGTCGAGGGTTATTCATGTAGTCTGTTGAATGATCCAAGGTAGGAGCAGTAGGTACTTACCCTTTATGTACACGTAGAGGATCAATTTTGAAAGTACTATTCGCGCTGTCGAGGGTTATTCATGTAGTTTGTTGAATGATCCAAGGTAGGAGCAGTAGGTACTTACCCTTTAACCACACGTAGAGGATCAATTTTGAAAGTAATATTTGCGCAGTTCTTATCCAAAGTGAGTTGGTCTTTGTCGATTTCATAAGATTCAGTTTTGTCATTAATGTCGAGATTAAGGTAGAATTTAACTTCCTCCAGTTTGTTCAGTTTTTCCCAAGCAGACTGGCATCGTTCCACTAACATTTTTTTTACATTCTCCACCAAACAAAGTTCCTAAAAAATGAAGGTCTCAAAATAAAACAAAAATATTATGTTAATTCAATGTTAATTTAACGACGCACACAATTTAATAATAATAATGAGTGTACGGTTACTTTTTTCAATATTACTGTATGTTTGGTTGCCTATACCAAAATCGATTATGATTTTTATAAGAGGTTTAATCAAGGATTAACAAATATGCAAAAATTACAGAGGAATTACTTTACTCAACACATTTTATAAGATAACATCGACAATTATACAAAGGAGATTGCAAGAGAAAGGTGGGATAGCAGGAGAATGCCAATGTGGGTTTATGAAAGGAAGATCTACGACAGATGCTATACATACACTGAAACAGATCATGGAAAAGGCCAACCAATACAATAATGATTTTGAAATGTTATTTATAGACTTCCAGCAAGCAATACGGAGAAATCAATTGATGAAGTCATTAAAAGAACTGGGGGCATTCCATACCAATAAAAAACTGTTAAGACTAAAGACTAAACTAATAAGTAAGAAGACGAAATTAATGATATACAAAACAATTATAAGACCTGTATTAATGTATGGATCAGAAATATTAACAATGACCAAAAAACATCAGGAATATTTGAGAGCGTAAGATATTGTGAATGATATTAGGACCGAAAAAAATAGGAGAGATAATAATAAAAAACGAACAAACATGGAATTAGCAATTGAAATAGGAAAAGATATAGTATTAAAAATTAAGGAACAGAGAATAAAATGGTTGGGACACATATGGAGGGCAGGTACAAAGTCAACAATATATGCAATGATTGAATGGAAACCTTGTGATGAGCGAAAGAGAGGAAGACCCAAAACAACGTGGTTACAGGAGGTTATAAGCGACCTCAATAGCATAGGAATAAGGCAGTGGAAGGAATAGGTTAGATGAAAAATATCGGAGAAAAAATCAAAAAGTTAGGTTATCGATTTACGTTTTCAGTTACACTGACCACGCCGTAAAAGTTTCTAACCTGGTCTAAATGGTCAATAATTTTCAAAAATTGTCAATAATGGTCAATAATAGTCAATAATAGTCAAAATTATGAAAAAAATTGTCAATAATTGTTAAAAATTTTGAAAAATGGTCAATAATTTTCAAAAATTGTCAAAAAAGGTCAATAATTGTCAAAAATAGTCAATAGTTGTTAAAAATGGTCAATAACTGTCAAAAATGGTCAATAATTGTCAAAATTTTGAAAAATGGTCAAAAATTTTGAAAAATGGACAATAATTGTCAAAAACCGTCAAAAATGGTCAATAATTGTCAAAAAAGGTCAATAATTGTTAAAATATTGAAAAAAATGGTCAATAACTGTCAAAAATGGTCAATAATAGTCAAAATTATGAAAAAAATGGTCAATAATTGTTAAAAATTTTGAAAAATGGTCAATAATTTTCAAAAATTGTTAAAAAAGGTCAATAATTGTCAAAAATAGTCAATAGTTGTTAAAAATGGGCAATAACTGTCAAAAATGGTCAATAATTGTCAAAATTTTGAAAAATGGTCAATAATTATCAAAAATGGTAAAAAATGGTCAATAATGGTCAATACTTGTTAAAAATGGTAAATAATTGTCAAAGATTGTTAAATATTTTGAAAAATGATAAAAAATGGTCAATAATTGTCTAAAGTTGAAAAAAAATGGCGGATTTTTAGTACTTTTAATAGCAATTTTTTCTTCCAAAACCGAATTTTTTTCTTTTAAAATGTTCTATAAGCAAAATGGGGGGCTTTCGTGATAAAAAAAAAGCGTTACACAATTCCGAGTGTTGCGAACCTCACGGAATCCGTCTTAGATTCTGACAGTTTAAAATAACGATTGTAATCACACGCAATACACTATCTTTCTCTCTCGTCTTTATCTCTCGTCTATCTCTCCCTCTCTTACTTCTCTCTCATCTCTCTCTCTTTCCCATCTTTCTTCCTCTCTCTCTCTCTCTCTCTCATCTTTCTTTATCTCTCTCCCATCTATCTCTCTTTTCTATCTCTCTCTCCCATCTCTCTCTTTCTTCCCTATCTCTCATTCTCATCTCTCTCGTCTCTCTCTCTCTGTCCCATTTTTTGATCATATTTTTATTCCATATCAGCTTTCAAAATATATTTATATTCTTCACCTAAACATCTCAGCTATCGATATAGTACCGAAAACTATCGATTTTTTTCGATAGTCAAAAATATCGATAAACCATCGATAGTTCTCCATTCCTACTGCTCGGCGGGTTTCGGGCGAATACGACAAACACTATTGTGTCGAATTTCGCCATATTTTTACTCGAGAAATTTTTTTTACTTTAATTTAACTTTATTTTATCGCAATTTTACATGGTTTTGTATTGAAAAAAACTACGTGATACTTGTTAAAACCCCCCCTCTCCCCCAAGTGAGATTTGGAAAGATTTTACTTGACCCCCTCCCCCCCTTGAACACCTCACGTAATTTATGGACGCCCCCTCACAGAAGTTCTTAGTAATCGGACAGTGATTAAATAGTGCAGATAAATAGTGTAATATTCAAGCGGTGAAAATAAATTAGAACTAATATACCGAATGTAAATAAATTAGTAGACATTAAGTAGAGTGTATATAAATTAAGTTTAATAGAGTGTGTGTTTCTTTAAATAAATCAATAGTAATTAGCCATAGAAGTGTGTATAACTTTATTCCACCGGTAAAAACTATTTAAATAAATAACGAAAAACATTACTATATTTTCACCAAATCCATGTTACTAAGTAATTTTGTTAGTTTTAGTTAAATAAAATAACGTGTATTCTTTATAAAGTTTAATACATGTGACAGTTTTATTTCAAAAGGCTAAACAACAAAATACAACACCTGTCAAAATGATTTGCAAGTTCAGTGGTTTAGGCAAGCTCCACGATTTTCTTCCCTCATCCTAATTCCAATATCATTATTTTACTAGATGATCTATAATAATTGTAATCTTTCAATATGTATTGTTACGTTTAAAAACTATGATATAATTTCCGTAAATTTATTTACCATGATAGATTTATGATTCAATTTAATTTTGTAAACAAGCGCAACAATTAATATTGATATTTCATAATTATCGTTGAATTTAATTTGAAAATCCATATAATTAAAAAATTCCATCTAGCGAGATGTCGTCTTTTTTGCGTTTTATTACTAATAATTATCATATAGTTTCGTAGCACAATATAATTTAAACGATAGATAGGAAGTATTCTATTAGAAACGAGTCGGCTTTACACAAATTAGTGTACGGTTACTTTTTTCAATATTACTGTATGTTTGGTTGCCTATACCAAAATCTTTTATTTATAAGAGGATTAATCAAGGATTTTGTGTATATTAATGTAGCTCAAAAATGCACGGTCAAGATAAATATCCACTTAACTTTCTTTTTGTTTAGGAGTCAATACCTAAAAATCTGAGAAAAAATCAAAAAGTGAGGTTATCGATTTACGTTTTCAGTTACACCTGTCAAAATGATTTGCAAGTTCAGTGGTTTAGGCAAGTTCCACGATTTTCTTCCCTCATCCTAATTCCAATATCATTATTTTACTAGATGATCCATAATAATTGTAATCTTTCAATATGTATTGTTACGTTTAAAAACTATGATATAATTTCCGTAAATTTATTTAACATGATTGATTTATGATTCAATTTAATTTTGTAAACAAGCGCAACAATTAATATTGATATTTTATAATTATCGTTGAATTTAATTTGAAAATCCAAATAATTAAAAAATTCCATCCAGCGAGATGAAATTATTTGAAAAAATTACTTAAACCCTTAGGCTGACTGTGAAAATATATTCGGGAATCCCAGTTGTGTTATAAATTGTGTGGAAAAATAAACAAATAACCGAGTTTAATTGAAATGAGCCAGTAATTAATAGAAAAAACAAGGACACATTGTTGGCGTCCATTTTAACAATTAACATTAATTATGTATACGGGGAATATAACATTTCTTTGTTTAAAAGGGCGTCGATATGGGGGTGGTGGTAATGGGGATAATTATACCCCACCCAAAAATGATAAATAAATGAATAGTAATGAGAAAGTAATTAATAGAAAAAAAACAAGGACACATTGTTGGCGTCCATTTTAACAATTAACATTAATTATGTATACGGGGAATATAATAATGCTATGTTTAAAAGGGCGTCGAAATGGGGGTGGGGGTAATGGGGGTAATTATCCCGCACCCAAGAATAATAAATAAATAACTAGTAAATTATTATATGTTTTAATTAAATTTAATAATTAACATGCGCAAGTCCCATATAGTTGCATCAAACAACACAATAGGTTTGTTCGCGTTTGTAATTCCTAACCAGTTTAGGAACTATTCGCATGCGCATTATAAAAAGTGGCGTTCGCGGTTAATACAATTCTAAATTTTTAATAATAGTTCGGTGTTCGCGGATCATATCGGATTGGTTCGTTGTCGATTCGGAATCAGTCCTAGCGTTTTTCTGATTTTGGTATGGACTAGAAGTTCAGTTCGACTGCTCATGCGCAATTAATATATGTCAGTTGTTTCCTTATTTTTAGTCATCTATGGTTGTTTCACGTGTTTCTTGTTTGGTTTGTAGCGTTTTTTTTTCGAGGCCACTTTTGTTATATATTTTTTTCCCTCAGTTGGACTATAAAATGTTTCTGATACATGATACAGGTTTATGCATTCTTTATACCTAAATTCTTAATTTTCATCAAATTATAGGAATAATTTCAATTTTTACCTTCTTCAACTCAGTATCTCCCTCGTCATAGGTGAGCTCCGTACCTTGTCTGCAATCTCTCATAGATATACACTCTGATATAATCCCAAGTGGGATCCCGAGGGCATCCAATTCTCTCTCAGTATCAAATTTTTCGTCTTTGAGTAATTTAATTTCATGATTCAATCTATTCAGACAAGAGAGTAAAACCTGTAAAAATACATGATAATAAGTTGTGTGGAATCAGTGAAAGTAGTTGCCGCAACGGAAAAAACCATGATGCAATTCAAACTCGACGACATGACCAAAAAAAAAATGAAGAAAACGCAAGACGAAGACAACGAAAACGAAAGTGGTGTCCATCAAAAACAGCAGAATATGGAAGACGGCGCCCGAAACAAAGCGGATGAAGAAATGATGGACAAAGCCATCACAGAAAAAAGAAGACACACCGACCACCACCCGTCATCATAAGGAGCACCCACCATTGGGGCTCCGTAAGGAAATGCATAAACCGGCTAGGAATAAAAACGAGGTTCATTAACATCCGAGAAAGACTCGGAGTAAAAATCCCCTGCGAAGAACCCGAAGATTACAGGAACCTAACAAGGTACCTGAACGAAGAGAGAAAGGAAGTATATAGCTATACATATACACCACGCGAAGAAAAAAAGGAAGAATTGTCATCAAAGGACTGACAAACTGCGAAGTCATAGAAGAGCTAAAAGAAGAAATAGAAAAGGAGGAAGTCCGAATCGTGAAAAGAAGCAAAATCTGCTCCAGATTCGGTGAAAGAAGACCACTACCCATCTATATGGTGGAATTAGACGGATAAGATAAAAAAATCCAACATATACAACATAAGATGGGAAGAACAGAAGAGAGGAAATGGACCGACGCAGTGCTACAGCTGCCAAGGATATCACCACGGACAGACGACGTGCGACCAAGAGTGTCCAGCGAGAGCAGAAGACCAAGGGACAAGCCAGCCACCTGCGCAAACCGCCAGTAGAACACCCAGCAAATTATAAGAGATGCCCACAGGCCCCAAATAGCAGGATGACGAGGAAACCATCCCCAAAAGAAACGAAGCCAGGAGTCAGCTATGCCAAAGCGACATCCAAAAAGTCCAAAACAGGTGACTCAGCTAATGGCCTAAAGTCACCTATAGAGAATCTCAAGAAGAAGGCCCGACACATCCATAGAAAGATGAGTCGGGATTTCAACTGGAGACAACTATAACAAGTGGATCCACTCTATAAGGTCGTCTTTAGTCGCAGATCGTTGACTAAGGATTTGCCCATTATAGAGGCAGCGAAAAAACACACACAACAGAAGACAACGAACAACGAGAAGACCGCTGAAGAAATAACCACGGCGGTTACACAGCCAAGGAGAAGATAGCCCGACTCAATCCAGCAGCCATTTGGCTAGGGACGGGGGGCTGTACGCGGAAAACGCGAACGTTGACGATGAGGACCCATCGGATGAGATGGGGGGTTGGTGGAAGCTCTTCCCGAGGGTCGGGCCCATCTTGCACGTGTGACAGTTAGTTAGTTAAAAGTTAGTTCACAGAAGTTTTTTAGTAATCGGACAGTGAATGAAATAGTTAATTATTTAAGATAAATAGTGTAATATTCAAGTGGTAAAAATAAATTAGAACTATTATAAAGAGTGTAAATAAATTAGTTGATATTAACTAAAGTGTATATAAATTAAGTTTAATAAACTGTGTAAGTGTTTGTATAAATAGATCAATAGTAATAGGGTGTTCAACTTCAAATTTTGACCACATGTTTTGTTAGGTAATATTAATAAGTGGCAAATGGGAGATTCAAAAATATAATTATTTCAAATTTAGTCTTTAGATTAAAAGAAAAAAATGAAAACAAAAATTTACTGAAATTATGCAACATATAATGCAGATACGTCACTAGTTTAAATGTGAAGTTGTCTATAGTCTTCCTTTGCTGTTCCATATTTCAGCTACTTCTTTCTCATTCATTTGGGATGTTTTTTTTGACAGGACAAAAATGTTGACATCTGATCTGACATCTATCCTTGTTCAATTTTAATTTGAAGCATTATTTACAAATTCATTACTGTACCGAAAACAGATGAGAGAAGAAAGAGCTATTAGAAGGTCTTTTGTGTACAAACTTCAACAAATTATTTTTGTTGTGAAGACACCATTTTAATGTAAGTGAAATACGTAATTACAGAAAATCATTAATAATAGGGATGATGACAGACACTAAGAATAACTGAAATAGTGATTTGAAATCATTGTATAGATTACAAAGATTCTATAGCAATCACTCATTTTTACATTACAATTGTGATTATATTTATTTTAACAAAAGTATAAATACAAAATATGACAATCCGCCATCTTAGCTAAAACACCGATCACAAACGTGTGACGTCAACCTTTTGTGTATCGTTCAAACTTTTATCGTATTTTTTGATTTTGCATCGTTTAAATGATATTTACCCGTTAGGAATTCATGATTATCACACAAAATAATTCAAATTAGTAATCAAATAAATTTTTAATTTGCAAAGTGTGAAACATTTTTGAAGTATTTACAGATGTGTGATGTCATAGAGACGCCATTACTATTCTAACGTTTTGGTGCGAAATTTGAATTGTATTTCAAAAACGTGAATTTCTCCTTTAAAACCCTTATTTTTTCAAAATTTTTTTTGAATAAAGCTTATGCGTGCAAACATCGTGGAGCAGTTTTTCAAAATCAATCATCATGCCTATTCCATTGATAATCATTTCAAATATTTATCAATTTATATATCTTTTTTAGTTATGAGTTCAAAGATGACTTAGAATTTGCTTTAACGTCCACTGTAATTTTATTAATAAAAGGAAGCCTAAACACGAACTAATCAAAAATTTGAAACAAGATGAAACCACATGCGAATGCAAACAACAAAACAACTCACTGTCACTCTAACCTAAACTTCTTCTTCTCTTCTTTTGGGTGACTACAGTCTCTTCTGATTATTTTGTTCCATGTCAAAATATGTGACTAACTTCAATTTAAACTAATGACGTCAAAATCTGAAAGGCGGGTTTTAAGAAATTTTCAAAATATAATTTTTTAAATGGGGATAAAAACAAAACAGCACCATTAAATTTGATAAAATACAGTGCGACGTAATTTGTTCCCTTAGAATTAACGATCTGCTAATCATTAACAAGAATCTATGTTTAGTTGAACACCCCTGTCTATAATTTTATCCCACCCGTAAAAACTATCTGAATAAATAAGAAAAACATTACAATATGTTGTGTATGATAATCGCCAAAGTCTAAAGGTAGATCAACGTGAATAAAAGTATAATATAATGAAAACCGTCATACATACATCTCTCCATCTATCAGTTTCTGTAATTCTGTCGGCCAATCTGACATTGTTATGGTAAGTGTCCCATTCTGTTCTTATTCTAGTTTCATTTCTCACTTGTCTCAATTCGTGTCTCATACAAGACGAATCGTTTCTTCGAGTATCGTTCGTCTGTTGCATTTGCCATTGTTTGGCATACCAATCAGCCAAGCTGATGTGCTGCATAGGTTTTTCATAAGTTACAACTGACATTTTTTACCTTGAAAAAAATCAAATAAAACTTAAATTACATTATATAAATTATATTGGATAAAGGTAAATTAAATAGTATCTGTAGTTTGCAAAGTATAACTTTTCAAAGTAATTCGTTACGGAATCAAACAACAAGAAGGAATGGGATCCAAATACCATTAGCAGACTTGGAAAGAATGCCATTCAATGGTACACAGACAGCTCAAAAGCAATAGAAGGAACTGGGATAGGAGTGTACGGGCCAGGAACCAAACACTCTGAAAGCTTGAGAAAAACTCTGAGTATCATTCAAGTGGAAATTCACGCCATAAGAAAGAGTGCCCAGTTCAATATTGATGAAGGATATAGAAGGCAAAATGGTGTGGGAATCATAATATTGGATAGTCAAGCAGCCATTAAAGCACTGAGCTCAAGTGTTATCAATTCTAAAATGGTGTGGGAATGTCTAGGCAAACTAAATGAACTAGGCGAGAACAATATAGTCAGCTTACTGTGGATTCCAGGACACACTGGGATAGAAGGACATGAAATAGCAGATGAACTAGCAAAGAGGGGGACTGGAACACCCTTTTGGGGGCCGGAACCCTTTTGCGGTATCAGCTCCAAGGTAATATTGAAAGAAATAGGCAAAGCCGAAGAAAAGATAAGATCTGATCATTGGAAAGATCTAGTAGGACTTAGACAATCAAAGAATCTTCTGGGTGACTACAACCTGCTGAGATCAAATGAATGCATAAGTCAAAGTAAAACTGCACTAAGAGTTTTAACAGTTATCCTTACGGGACATTGTCGCCTGAATGGATACCTGAAAAAGCTCAAAATAGTGGAGGAAGAAGAATGTAGATTATGTGGCATGGAAGAACAAACCTCCATCACATACTTGCGAACTGCACAGAAGTTCAGAATCCTAGGGCACCGACACCTTGGAGATTACTGGATAAAAGAGGGACATTTACCTAAGTTAAAGACTGCAGATATTCTAAAATTCCTCCGGTAAATAGGACCAAAGGAGCTACTAGTCTCTGAGACTTTCCTCAGGAACTAAGTGGAAGTAAGGGGGCACAATAGATCTCTTAGATCTCAGTGAAATTTACATACATTACATACATTCAAGATGGTGCGTTTATGTTGCGATCCGCAGGCGAGTGACATAAACACCTAAGTGAATAATAGCCATTATATGCGAGTAGAATACTATATTTTGTCCACAACTATTTATTATGTACCTGTTTATAAATGAATTGAATTTTTTCTCTTTTCTCCAATTTAGGAATGGATTATGGGCTTTCATATATAATTTTTTGAATTTTCATGGCAATGAATTTATTTATACTGGTTCTCTTATTTTTAGCGGGGTAACGTTCATTAACAGAGTCTGAATTGCTTTCCATTTTATATTTTCTAGTAATTTCAATATAAATTCGGTATAATATAATTAAAGCTATACATTATTTAAAACGTCACTTTTTTAGTTTTGACATACATAATACGCTCTATATACAACAGCTTGGTTGATAAATTATTATTTATTCGTAGCCGAGTGGCATAGAGGTCTGGCTGCGACAATGAAAGATACGAATCCTGGACGCGGTGATAATTTTTATATGTGATAGTATGATATTTGTATATAAATAACCTTCAATGTAGGTCCTATTTATCCATGTCATTATACTTGAAGAAGCACACGTGAAATGTAAACATTATCGAATAGTCATGGACAAATATTGTTAATGTATGCTCCACTCAATGGAGCGATTCTATACAAGGCGAATGAAACCAACCTGACAAATGAAAAAAGACTGAAAAAGGTTAGGTGCAAAAGGAGATTTATTTTTTGTTTTTTCTGGTATATTTTGAGGGCCCTTACTAGAAAAGCATTAAGGTCTTATCAGTTTGTGGTATTCTACATCTTGTAGTTTGCAAAAAATCAAGTATCTGCTGTCAACACATACAGGTATCATCCAGGCAATATTAAACATTATTTTTTGTGTTACTAGAATCGAATATTACAGTAATCTTATTTATAACCAGCGACCCGCCCCCGCTTCGCACGGATAGATGGATAGTTTAATTTATTTGTAAAGCCTTCCATATCATGGACATACGAAAAAATATCTGAAGGGGGCTAATTTATTTGTAAAAATTTCTATATCACATTATGAAACAATTCATGTTTAGGAAATCCCATTGATCATAAGCGTACGAGGAAATGTTCTTAAGGGATTTATAAATGATATAAAATTTTCACAAATATCCTATAAAATTTTTATCGCATGCCTATAACAGAAGCAGAGCTGGGACCGTTACTAAAAAAAGTAACGCGTTCCTTTATCGTTATTTTGCTTCAAAGTAACGTGTTATATAATCGTTACCGTTACTTGAAAAAGTAAGGAATTATTCGTTACTTACCAAAAGTAACGCGGTACCGCAAATTAACACGTTACTTACAGATAAATATTGTAATATTCAAGTGGTAAAAATAGATTAGAACTATTATACCGAGTGTAGTAGACATTAGAGTGTGTATATAAATAATGTGTATTACAGTGTGTTTTTCTATAAATAAATAAATATAAATTAGCCATAGTAGTGTGTATAATTTTATCCGATACGTAAAAACTATTTAAATAAATAACAAAAATATTACAATATCAAAATTTAACTGTTCAATTTCCTCAATATATCTCGGAAAGATCGATGCACTTTTATTCAGTTATAATACTTAAATTAGAGATTAGAATTTGTAGAGGGTGTAATTGGAATTTGAACACAGGGATTATAAGCAGAAGGATTATAAGTGAAAGGATAAAGTTTTGATAATCATGTATAACTTAATAAAACAAGAAATAGTTAAATTGGAAGTACTTAAGTGGAATTTGATTGACATTCTCAAATCCCTGAAAGGAGTAGGATTAGAGCAGCTACTGTAACGATAAGAAAACTTTGATATCGCAGTAATGAGATAAAACACAATATCTTATAGATAACTTTGTAGTACATAGGAGGGCAGTAACTTTTAAGGTATTGATTACTCTCCAATGAATGGGCACTTGCCTAAAATGGGCAAAATGGGCTGTACAAACGAGAGCTTTCAAACATATACAGTCGGTAGGTGAAGCATTAGACCGCAAAAGACAGGCAATATTTGGACATAAAATATGTAGCGTACAAAGCACCTAACCGGTGAATTGATACGCCTCAAGGTCCGGAGTTAGTTTCGAAGTTGAAAATATACAAAGAGTTGATGATATCTTTTAAAAACTTATATTTTTCAATATACTTTGACAATCTGTCTCAAAATTAAGAATGACAAATATTGACAACTACTAGATTAAAATAAAATACACAAACACTAGCATTTTCCAACATGTTATCGTCATGCAAGAGTTGTTTTCGGAGTTACTTCTAGTCCTTTTTTACTGGCAGCCAACTCTTTGTATATTTTCAACTTCGAAACTAACTCCGGACCTTGAGGCGTATCAATTCACCGGTTAGGTGCTTTGTACTCTACATATTTCCACTACATATTCATTTGTAATTGCATCAGAGGAAGCTCCAAAAATCGGATTGTCAGCAATTATAAATAATCCTTTAAATTTGGCAAAAACTTGCTTCTCATCAACCTTTAGAACCCTCTTTTCCAATTTTACTCCTCTAGTCATTGCTTTTGTAGCGCATACTTTATGAGCTCCTAAAATAGAGGATACTAAAGTTCCATCAACTTTTTTGCATTTTGAAACTTCATACACTTTAGAGGCTGTAACTCTACCATATAGGAGCTCATACCACAGTGCACTTGTAATTTGCCCTTTTCTTAATTTTTCAACAATCAGTTCATTGCTGCGCTATTTTGACTGGCGCTATTTTTTGCTACAGAGCAGTATATATGCATCCCTCTTTTTGGGGTCTCTATTCTTCTCATTAGAATGACAGGCTATTTATTTTTTTAGACAATGTAAAAAGTATCCTGAAAAATGATTTAACAATAAAAATTTTCTTGAAAATTCTTCAAACATCCTTAAAAACAGAAATACTGTTTTATTTATATTCTTGTGTATCTTTTTACTTTTACTTTTTCATTAAAATACTCAAAAAGACTAATAAATAAGGTTTTCAAAATAATATACTTTATATTCACTTCTAGGACGGCCAGTGTATATAAATATTATTCGTAGATATGATAAACAACTTTACTTGTTTCACGGGGTGACTAATGGGGGTGACGAATAAATTTTGTCGATTCATATTCAGTAGCGTGTTGACTTTCGAATAGAAAATATCGGTATGACGGTGAGCGTGCGTTCGAAATTAACTCGTATCGTGTAGTGTAGTGAATAGTGCCTATATGGATTACTTGGATTACAATCTGATACATTTGTCGTAAGTTTTCATTTTATTTACTGGTAGTTATTGGTACTACTGTTTCTTTAAATATTTTAAATCACATACGAACAATTTTATTACTATAAACGACAACAATTGATGTTTAATATATATTTTACAATTGTTTATTATCTTTGAAATTTGCTATAATCCATTTTTGCTTTCTCTTCCTATTTTTTTATACCAAAATATTTAAAATACTAAAAAGCCGGCCGGTATATATTCCTAGCTATGACATTCTTATATGGGAGATTAGTTCTGATAAACTGTACATATACTTCTACCTCGTATTGGGGCTCCTATGGGAAATATCAAATGGCAATTTATATGTGTATGCTTCCATTCTGTTAATTAACATACAGGGTCTTTAAAAATTATTTCATTTTATTCATATAAAAGTTTACCAAAATAGAATCAGAAAAATATCTTGATTTTTGTACAAATGTTTAATTTTTAATAACTAATAATCTTAATTCGTGTTATATTTTTAATAATACAACTGGTTTACTTAATTTTTAAAACCGATTTTCAAAATAAACAAGCTGTTTTGAATAATATGAAAGCATCGCCCTGTATAATATGTATTTAGTAATTCTTAGATATTTGCATTTTATCGAATTCTCAAACTTTTCTTATACTTTTTTTTACTCAAAATAAAAACCTACAGTATCTACTACAGATACTTTTTTCAATTATAAGCTATACTCTTGTGTATTCTCAAATTTTCTTATTTTAAATAAACTAATTCTTTTTTAATGTTTCTATTTTATTTTCATTAATTTAAAAAAAGATCAAACTGTATTTTTTTGTCGAAACAATATTCTGAGAACTCGATAAATTGACAATACTATGCAATTTGGAACATATAAACTTTTGGAATTGTATGATGCTTATTTAGTCCAACCTTAATATCTAAAGGAAAACTTATAATTCATTATCTATTTGTTTACTTTCTTAAATCTTGATAAAGGTTTTCAAAAACCAAATACAAGTAAAATTTTATATTTGACATACCCCGTAGGAGAATCAATACGAGGTAGGAATATGTACAGTTCCCGGGTGAAATTTTTTTTAGCTGAAACCAGTTTCAAAAAAAAAAATTTGTTTTTTCTGTATATAGATGCCTCCCCAAATACAAAATCACAAAAAACTTTCTGCGGAAATGCATCATTTTCCCGACTTTACAATATCTGAAACTAATAAATAAACTATGTAAAAATTGAGTTTAATCCGCTTCCCGGCCTTTAACACAGATCAATGAATAATATCTATTCTTATCTGCTTAATATCGCTTCAAAAATCTCAAGAGACAAACGGTTTTGTACGCGCCTGTTTTTATCAATAAATGAAAATGGTTTATTACCGCAAGAAGTTTTTTGCGTGTTTATGTTTAGAAAATTGTCTAAAATGTAAAAAAGAAACCGTATTTTCTTGTAACTGGTTTCGGCTATTCTAAAGTCGAAAAAATGAAAATTATGCATTTCCTCAAAAAAAATTTCGACTCTGTCTGTTTAGAAAAGATTCCAAATAGTAAATAAACGAATATTTCTTACATAACTGATTTCAGCTAAACGAGAGTTGATCCCAGTTCCCCATGACTCATCTTAATAACAGAATTTTCTTTAATAGTTTATACTACATACAGGGTGTTTCTGAATTTATGCGAAAAAATTCAGGTGGTGATTGCCCGTATAAAATTATAATAGCTTTCATATGAAAAAATTTCCTCACTCCACTCCCTTCCGAGATATCACTCCTAAAAAGAGGATGAGTGAAATTGAGTTTTTATTTCTTTATTCTCAAATTTAAGTAAAGATGGAAACTTTAAATTTTGTAAATTTCGTGCACTCGCAATTACTTACCACCGGTATTTTCTCAACATTCCTGTTACATTATAAGCGAGTGAAATTATCCACCCTCACTTTATTTAATATCAATTTTTTTTCCGAGATTGAGTTTTGTGAAATAAAAATATTATTTAAAACCTCTATTGTCATGAAAAACTTTTTTTATTCTTGAAGTTTTTTCCTAGATCCAATAGATTTAGAAATTTTTTTTCTCCGAATCTATTGAATCTAGGAAAAAACTTAGAGAGTAAAAAAAGTTTTTCAAGAAAATAGAGATTTTAAATAATATTTTTATTTAACAAAACTCAATCTCAAAAAAAATTTTGATATTAAATAAGGGTTGATAATTTCACTCCCTTATAATTTAACAGGAATGTTGAGAAAATACCGGTGGTAAGTAATTGCGAGTGCACGAAATTTACAAACTTTAAAGTTTCCATCTTTACTTAATTTGAGAGAAAAAAATAAACTCAATTCTATTCAGGGTGATATCTTGGAAGGGGGTGGGATTAGGAGATTTTGTCATAGGAAAGACTTATCATAATTTTATACGGGAAATCACCTTCTGAACTTTTTCGCCTGAATTTAGGAACACCCTGTATACACAAATAACTTTTTAATGCTGATTTTAAACATACGAACTTATAATAATTTTACAAACTGCGTATTTTAATTTAATGCCCAAGATTCCTTTAGCTGAAATAACAAGCAAAAAAATTATTATACAGGATGATTCTCCATAAAATGACCCTAGATGCCTTTGTTTTTTAATCGTAAATGTTTTTGTTTTTTAGAAAACATGATTTTTTTGAATTATTAGTTTACTTAAATTATTTAGAATCGTTCTTTAATAATTCTCTTATTCTTTGCTTTAGGTTCCGTAAAGTATTGGTCTACTCCAAAGGAGTGTGAGTATACAGTAATTCTCAATTTCTATCGAATGACATCATATCTCAGTATCATCCTGCCTTTCTTTTTCAAATAAGTACTTTTTTCAAAAGAAATAGGTAAGCCATGTCAATCCGAATATTTCCTAAATACTTTGCCTTTCGTTAATAAGTTGGTACTTTTCAAAAGACATAGGTAAGCTATGTCAGTCCGAACATTTTCTAAATACTATGCCTTTCATTAATATGTTGGTCCTTTTCAAAAGACATAGGTAAGCTAAGTCAATCCGATCATTTTCTAAATACTATGCCTTTCGTTAATAAGTTGGTACATTTCAAAAGACATAGGTAAGCTATGTCAATCCGAATATTTCCTAAATACTTTGCCTTTCGTTAATAAGTTGGTACTTTTCAAAATACATAGGTAAGCTATGTCAATCCGAACATTTTCTAAATACTATGCCTTTCGTTAATAAGTTGGTACTTTTCAAAAGACAGATAAGCTATGTCAATCCGAACATTTTCTAAATACTGTTCCTTTCGTTAATAAGTTGGTACTTTTCAAAAGACATAGGTAAGCTATGTCAATCCGAATATTTCCTAAATACTTTGCCTTTCGTTAATAAGTTGGTACTTTTCAAAAGACATAGGTAAGCTATGTCAATCCGAACATTTCCTAAATACTTTGCCTTTCGTTAATAAGTTGGTACTTTTCAAAAGACATAGGTAAGCTATGTCAATCCGAACATTTTCTAAATACTTTGCCTTTCGTTAATAAGTTGGTACTTTTCAAAAGACATAGGTAAGCTATGTCAATCCGAACATTTTCTAAATACTATGCCTTTCGTTAATAAGTTGGTACTTTTCAAAAGACAGATAAGCTATGTCAATCCGAACATTTTCTAAATACTGTTCCTTTCGTTAATAAGTTGGTACTTTTCAAAAGACATAGGTAAGCTATGTCAATCCGAATATTTCCTAAATACTTTGCCTTTCGTTAATAAGTTGGTACTTTTCAAAAGACATAGGTAAGCTATGTCAATCCGAACATTTTCTAAATACTTTGCCTTTCGTTAATAAGTTGGTACTTTTCAAAAGACATAGGTAAGCTATGTCAGTCCGAACATTTTCTAAATACTATGCCTTTCATTAATATGTTGGTCCTTTTCAAAAGACATAGGTAAGCTAAGTCAATCCGATCATTTTCTAAATACTATGCCTTTCGTTAATAAGTTGGTACATTTCAAAAGACATAGGTAAGCTATGTCAATCCGAATATTTCCTAAATACTTTGCCTTTCGTTAATAAGTTGGTACTTTTCAAAATACATAGGTAAGCTATGTCAATCCGAACATTTTCTAAATACTATGCCTTTCGTTAATAAGTTGGTACTTTTCAAAAGACAGATAAGCTATGTCAATCCGAACATTTTCTAAATACTGTTCCTTTCGTTAATAAGTTGGTACTTTTCAAAAGACATAGGTAAGCTATGTCAATCCGAATATTTCCTAAATACTTTGCCTTTCGTTAATAAGTTGGTACTTTTCAAAAGACATAGGTAAGCTATGTCAATCCGAACATTTCCTAAATACTTTGCCTTTCGTTAATAAGTTGGTACTTTTCAAAAGACATAGGTAAGCTATGTCAATCCGAACATTTTCTAAATACTTTGCCTTTCGTTAATAAGTTGGTACATTTCAAAAGACATAGGTAAGCTATGTCAATCCGAATATTTCCTAAATACTTTGCCCTTCGTTAATAAGTTGGTACTTTTCAAAAGACATAGGTAAGCTATGTCAATCCGAACATTTTCTAAATACTATGCCTTTCGTTAATAAGTTGGTACATTTCAAAAGACATAGGTAAGCTATGTCAATCCGAACATTTTCTAAATACTATGCCTTTCATTAATAAGTTGGTCCTTTTCAAAAGACATAGGTAAGCTATGTCAATCCGAACATTTTCTAAATACTTTGCCTTTCGTTAATAAGTTGGTACTTTTCAAAAGACATAGGTAAGCTATGTCAATCCGAACATTTTCTAAATACTTTGCCTTTCGTTAATAAGTTGGTACTTTTCAAAAGACATAGGTAAGCTATGTCAATCCGAACATTTTCTAAATACTATGCCTTTCGTTAATAAGTTGGTCCTTTTCAAAAGACATAGGTAAGCTATGTCAATCCGAACATTTTCTAAATACTATGCCTTTCGTTAATAAGTTGGTACTTTTCAAAAGACATAGGTAAGCTATGTCAATCCGAACATTTTCTAAATACTTTGCCTTTCGTTAATAAGTTGGTACTTTTCAAAAGACATAGGTAAGCTATGTCAATCCGAACATTTTCTAAATACTTTGCCCTTCGTTAATAAGTTGGTACTTTTCAAAAGACATAGGTAAGCTATGTCAATCCGAACATTTTCTAAATACTATGCCTTTCGTTAATAAGTTGGTACTTTTCAAAAGACATAGGTAAGCTATGTCAATCCGAACATTTTCTAAATACTATGCCTTTCGTTAATAAGTTGGTCCTTTTCAAAAGACATAGGTAAGCTATGTCAATCCGAACATTTTCTAAATACTATGCCTTTCGTTAATAAGTTGGTACATTTCAAAAGACATAGGTAAGCTATGTCAATCCGAATATTTCCTAAATTCTTTGCCTTTCGTTAATAAGTTGGTACATTTCAAAAGACATAGGTAAGCTATGTCAATCCGAACATTTTCTAAATACTATGCCTTTCGTTAATAAGTTGGTACATTTCAAAAGACATAGGTAAGCTATGTCAATCCGAATATTTCCTAAATACTTTGCCTTTCGTTAATAAGTTGGTACTTTTCAAAAGACATAGGTAAGCTATGTCAATCCGAACATTTTCTAAATACTATGCCTTTCGTTAATAAGTTGGTACATTTCAAAAGACATAGGTAAGCTATGTCAATCCGAACATTTTCTAAATACTATGCCTTTCGTTAATAAGTTGGTACATTTCAAAAGACATAGGTAAGCTATGTCAATCCGAACATTTTCTAAATACTATGCCTTTCGTTAATAAGTTGGTACATTTCAAAAGACATAGGTAAGCTATGTCAATCCGAACATTTTCTAAATACTATGCCTTTCGTTAATAAGTTGGTACTTTTCAAAAGACATAGGTAAGCTATGTCAATCCGAACATTTTCTAAATACTATGCCTTTCGTTGATAAGTTGGTACTTTTCAAAAGACAGGTAAGCTATGTCAATCCGAACATTTTCTAAATACTATGCCTTTCGTTAATAAGTTGGTACATTTCAAAAGACATAGGTAAGCTATGTCAATCCGAACATTTTCTAAATACTATGCCTTTCGTTAATAAGTTGGTCCTTTTCAAAAGACATAGGTAAGCTATGTCAATCCGAATATTTTCTAAATACTCTGCCTTTCGTTAATAAGTTGGTACTCTTCAAAAGACATAGGTAAGCTATGTCAATCCGAACATTTTCTAAATACTCTGCCTTTCCTTAATAAGTTGGTACTCTTCAAAAGACATAGGTAAGCTATGTCAATCCGAACATTTTCTAAATACTCTGCCTTCCCTTAATAAGTTGGTACTTTTCAAAAGACATAGGTAAGCTATGTCAATCCGAATATTTCCTAAATACGTTGCCTTTCGTTAATAAGTTGGTACCTTTCAAAAGACATAGGTAAGCTATGTCAATCCGAACATTTTCTAAATACTCTGCCTTTCCTTAATAAGTTGGTACTCTTCAAAAGACATAGGTAAGCTATGTCAATCCGAATATTTCCTAAATACTTTGCCTTTCGTTAATAAGTTGGTACTTTTCAAAAGACATAGGTAAGCTATGTCAATCCGAATATTTCCTAAATACTTTGCCTTTCGTTAATAAGTTGGTACTTTTCAAAAGACATAGGTAAGCTATGTCAATCCGAACATTTTCTAAATACTATGCCTTTCGTTAATAAGTTGGTCCTTTTCAAAAGACATAGGTAAGCTATGTCAATCCGAATATTTTCTAAATACTCTGCCTTTCGTTAATAAGTTGGTACTCTTCAAAAGACATAGGTAAGCTATGTCAATCCGAACATTTTCTAAATACTCTGCCTTTCCTTAATAAGTTGGTACTCTTCAAAAGACATAGGTAAGCTATGTCAATCCGAACATTTTCTAAATACTCTGCCTTCCCTTAATAAGTTGGTACTTTTCAAAAGACATAGGTAAGCTATGTCAATCCGAATATTTCCTAAATACGTTGCCTTTCGTTAATAAGTTGGTACCTTTCAAAAGACATAGGTAAGCTATGTCAATCCGAACATTTTCTAAATACTCTGCCTTTCCTTAATAAGTTGGTACTCTTCAAAAGACATAGGTAAGCTATGTCAATCCGAATATTTCCTAAATACTTTGCCTTTCGTTAATAAGTTGGTACTTTTCAAAAGACATAGGTAAGCTATGTCAATCCGAACATTTTCTAAATACTATGCCTTTCGTTAATAAGTTGGTACATTTCAAAAGACATAGGTAAGCTATGTCAATCCGAATATTTCCTAAATACTGCAGTCTTTCGTTAACAAGTTGGTACTTTTCTAAAGACATAGGTAAGCTATGTCGTTCCTCTTATTTTCTGTTCTGTTTTTTTTCCGCCCTTTCTCCCCTGTTGGTGTCATTTGGTTTGGAATTGTGAATTATTTTTTTATTGCAATTGTTAAGTAAGCCACATGTACCGACTTTTTTGTTTACGATTGACTTTTTCCCGCACGGATGCACGCAGTATCACACTGTGAGAAAGTACTCGTTACCTAGGTTGTCCGTAAGCCTCGCTTGCAAAACGAGCAGTCATCCAGATGGGCGAGTACGCTTAAGTGTTTTCCGTTTGTCGAATGGGTATGGGTTGACAAGTAGGGGGAATAGTTGCCCAGTATGGGCTATCAAAATATCGTAGATTTCTAAGTTGGTATATGCAAAATGGCTATACTTGGCAATTTATTACTAACAATTTTTTTCAGCGCTTCCTTTTCAGCACATTAACACTCTCTTACAGGCTTCAGAGATGTCATCAAATTTTTTTTACATTTTTTAATTTTGTTTGATTTTCTGTTCCAGGAATTTTTTTAGGGATAGATTTATATGGAATATATGCATATATTTGAACTTGCTGATAGGCCTATCTTATAATTTTACTTTTTTTTTATGTCCTAGGGTTTACATTAAAATTTTTCTTATTAATTTTATTTTTTGTTTTAGAATTCTTATTAGGAAAGGATTTTTTAGGTTACAAAAGTGACTTTGCAGTTTAGAGCTTCAGAATTTTCATTAATATTTGGTAAAGTTTTTTTGCATGCTTTTTTCTTAGCTGCATGGGCTTAAAAGGTGCATGAATGTTGTAGGGGGTGGTAAAGTAGTGGTGATTTAGGGGGTTTAGTATTTTAATTATAAAATTTTGTATATAAAAATATTTTTACGTTGTAATTCGTGTTTAAATTTTTCTCTTATAAAAAAATGTAAATGTTAATATTTTATTGATATTAAACATATATCTATTTTATGAATGTTTGTAAATGTATATATCTGCACTTTGCTAGAGTAAAGATAAACTCTGGCTTAGTGCGGCCGGTAGAGAACATCCAGCTTTCAGGGGGTCGCATTTTCTAGTTTTGTCTGTGATTTCCTCCGCCGGCGGGGAATATTTTCCATCGGTTGTGAATATTTTAACCGGTTGATTATATTTTCTACCGATAAAGGGAACAACTTCCAGTCGAGAGGGACAACTTCCAGCCGTGATGGGAAATGATTGCTTATATTTGTTAATAGATGTGTATTTAATTTCAGTTTTGTATCGCTTTGGTTATGTATATTAGGTAACAAAACAAATATGATATGTTTTGTTATTGCTAGATATTGAACTCCACTTTTACCATAGCCAATATAAATGTTGTTTCTATTTGTCTTTTTCACAGGACTGTTCTACACTCTAAATTAAACTGTTACTTGAGAGATAACAGAACAGAGATATTATAGACAAATCTAATAATCATCATTAAGATGTTAGTTCTCTCCGAATTCCAGAACAATATATTTTTAATTTCTTATCTTACTTTTACCATTGTCTAGGATATTCAATGGGGTGTTAAACCGATACCCGGCTTTTAGGAGAAAACTGGTAATTATGAATTCCTAAATGTTTGCAACTTTCACTACAAATACGTCACGCACTTAAAGATGAAGATAGCCACTTTCTGATTTAGATGATTTATGAACTAATAGCCAGTTACAAAAGGGCCATTCGAAGTTTGAAGAACTGTCAAATTCTATAATATATATAAGTTTTTTGTTTTCAGTTTATACGAGCTTGACGTTTTGATATTATAAAAAAATAAAATCATTGTGTTAATATTTTTTTAGTTAAGTTTAGTTAGTTTTTCTCCACAATAATCATATAAATCTTGTTTTGTATCATACTGCACGAACACAACAGTTACAACGCCTCGTAAAAAGTTTGTGACCGTGCCTGCATAGCCCGTTCAGTACAAAAACCGTTGCACGTCATCAAAGTGTCGAAAAAGAGACGTTCGTTTATATCATGTCATTCGATTGCTGCTGTCAATCCTCTGTCAATCACTATGTTAAGCCTCTCTAAACTCAATAAATATTGAAATTTGTAGGTCGCATTGTATTAAAAAATATAAATATATGTTTAAGAAAGGTTTCGTAATTAATTTCATATCAAATACAGCTCGTAGGTTAATTAAATATTAAACTCAAACTAACGTCAGTCTTAATAAAAACTTTTTATGTTGGCAAAAATGCGCGCTGTTGCCGCGATTAAAATGGTTTATTTCAGGTTCAGTTGACGTCTTGACATTTTTGGGGTTATGTTGTGACAAAAACTGCAAAGAACTGTGAGTAATTTTTAACAAGTAGTGATGAGTTATCAAAGTTAAAGTCACATCCAAAAAAACGTATAAATGAAACTTAATAATACTGCAATAGTTGATGCATTTACTCCTGATACTATTTACAGCGTTTATGAAGCAAGTATGTATAAGTTCAATATTATACCCAATCAACTGTATTTATTATATTCTGTTACATTATTCTTAATAATTGGCAATTATACATGGACATTTTTTTATAGATAATCATGTCACTTTAGGAATGTTACTGCAGTAATTGGAAGAAGAACAATAATTATTAAATGTAGAATGTTCCAGAGTAGTTTACTAAAATATGATACATCCACAAAGAGGGCTTATGGAACTTTCAACAAAAATAAACCACTGTATACATTTGTTTTTATTAATGAAACCTGAATTTTCCAAAATGGTGCTGTAGGCTGTTCATGTCAAAAGGTATGTTACAATGATAATGTAAAATTTTAGAATGCAAAATTGTTTTTATTCTAGATATTTTGTATTACATGCTGAGAATGAAAATGGTTATATTGATGGAGCAGAAAGTATATTTTTATATGAATCTCAGTTGAGTTATTATCATGAGAAAATGAATGAAGAACATGTTTTTAAATGGTTTGAAAACCAATTACTTACTATTGAATCTTTCTGAACCTTTAATAAATTATGGACAATGCTTTTCGATAATATTAGGTTAATGACACAATATAGAATTCAATCAACAAATGTTGAAGCTGAGCTTATTTATATTACAGCCTAGTAAGTAGATACAAACTGTATTTGAACAGTGATATAGCAAATTATATGTTAGAATTCCGAAGACTTCACAACTGTTTAATACATTCAAAATTCTTACTTCAAATTATACCTAATAGACAATAAATGCTGTTTTACTTTTATTTTTACAAAAATAATAATATAGATATATTTGAAAAGAAAAGAATTGGTTATTTGAATACTGCCCTTTCAATAAATGTTTTTTTCAGAAACAAACCCCCCAACAAAATACGTTGTGGATATGATAGAACAGTATAGTCACAAAGTATTACCTACCATCTTTTTAAAAATCCTATTGAGTTAATACTGGCTACTGCCAAGCAAGCCGATAGATGCATTCCAGAAGTTGCAGGTTGGAATTGGTTTGTCCGTGAACCTCTCAAATTTGAAAGATTTCTATTTGACAATTATTGTTCTACCTTATTTAAAAAAATAGTATTACAATCTTTTCGGTGTAGTAACTAATTTATAAATTTGCAATGTTTCTTTTTAATAAAACAATTCCATAAAAATTGGGGTGGCATTATTTATTATTTTATTTTAATCATGATATTCAAAATAAGTAATTCAGGCAGCATTTTCTAAAGGTACATGTGTATATCACAAAGTTTTATAAAAACTACAAAGAATTAATTTAATAGTTTTTATTGAATTGAAAGGTCTCATTGCGATCAATCATTTATTAGCAATACTTTCAGTTGCGGTAGATGCTGGAGAGCTAAAACAAAATGGTAAATATAAATTTGGATTGATTAGAAGATGATGGAGTGATAAATAATTCACCAATATACTGATAATTATAATATGTATTGATTTCAGTGCTATGATTTAGTCAATCATTTGCATCTACCTTCACTCGGAGAATAGAATGGATTTGCTCTCCTTTTCTGAGCTGCGGTGGTGCTTGCTGCACAATTTTCTTTTGCTACGATCAATGATCATATATCTCAGGATGATTTTCCTTGTTGAGAATGACCTACACACTAAAGCTTCACATCCCGGCTTTTCTAAAAAAAATTTAAGATTTATTTCAACAAAATATAAAATAAAATTGCCTACCTTTAAAAAGGAGGTAGATCCAGGTTATCAGAACTTTTTTATTTATAATTTTTATGTAAACCTTACATCAATCTTTCATATTGTAGTGACAACATTTTAGAAGCCAACATGTACTTAGGTAATTGTAACCTAAAAATTATATTAGATAATATTTTTTCCTCGATACTATATATACATGTATTTTAAATACTAGAATAGTTCCATAACTTCTAACTAATTAAGTGTGTGGTATAAACATACAAATAAAAGTGTTAACTATTCCATACATACCTTTTTGTGCTAAAAATAATTCCATAGTTTTTAAAATAAGAATTTCTTAGTGCTGTACGGTTAACATACAAATTAAAATTTTATATGTAACATCTCTGTATATAACTGAAATAAGTCGAAGTAGGGATGGCGATCTGAAATCGATTAATCGAAGAATCGATTCATCGGACCAAATAAATCGATTTTTTAAATCGATATATTGTAATGAATCGATTCAGTGAATCGATATTTCACCCTGGAAATCGACATTCGATTTTTTCTGGTTTGGTTTTGGGAACTATAAGCTATATTATCTATTTTCTTAATTTTTTAAAGTAGCAAATACATTTAGAAAATAAATGTCCTCTTTTATATCTGATCTGATACTTTGATATGGTAATAAAAATAATTGTTATTATCGAATTCCCTGAACTAAAAAATCCCTGATTTTACTGATGAGAGATCCCAGAGATTGTTTATTATGGTATTTTTCTTGTTTTTCATAAAATGGATTTATATTTACATAGTAAATACAAACTTGAAAAAAATCGATTTTTTGGAAATCGATCTTTTAGACCTCGATTTTTTTATGAATCGATTCATCAGGTTACGATTCGAATCGATTTAAAAATCGATCTTTTTTTGGAAAGAATCGCCATCCCTAAGTCGAAGTTTCTTTGCACGCAATAACCATCAATAACTAAACCTAACCTAGAATATTTGATAAACTTCATTTGACATATACTAGATTCTCATATTATTTCAAGGGCTTGGCAACATAGTACAGTTATGACAGATGTGACGTGCAACGGTTTTAATACTGAACGGGCTATACTTCATAATTTCTCTCCACTACTTGGAGATGGAAAATGGGACAGAGTCTTTCCATTTCTGCAAAATTTTTCTTGCAAATTTGTTTCATGGTTAACAAGTTTTACGGGTGTAGTTTTATGAGTTTGCATATTGTTTTTTTTAGATATGAAAACCGCAGACAGTTACACCACAAAACAGTAGACTTATAGTGGGTTAATTTATTAGCGGTAAATAAATTACCTAACTCTTGAATTATAATGAATACCTATCTAACTAAATTCGGGAAGATTACACCGTGCTTACGTCTTAGATTATTGTTAGGTCAGATAATAATCAATGAAATTGAATATTTTTACCAGCTTGACCGTTATTTTTTCATGATAACTCACTAAATGACGTTACTAGACTAAAAATTGACGTCAGTGATTTATAATGTGCTCTAAACACATGACGTCTAAGAAATTCGTAAAAATCCCGGCATTTCTGCGAGACATTAGGAAGTCATTTTCACGTCATATTTACCGTGGAGACCACAACCAACGAATATAGACGCTTTATAGAAGAGCAGGTCTTATGGAAGGTCAATTGAGGGGCTGGCTAACAGATTCTTTAGTTCGCCTCCGAATGGCGCCACCGTCGCTGACTAACAAACTCAAAATCCGAGTTGAGTGCTTGTTCGCTCACCGATCCCTCTATTTTTCAGCCACATCCCACGTGCACCGTCCCTATTTTTCATCCACGCGCTTACTCTTTTCACTATCCCAAATACAAAACGTCTTTCTCGTCCATTTTGAGCCATCCCAAGGTCAGTTCGAAGCCTCTAGGTCAACGAGGACCTAGCTGTAAAAAGGCTCCTTCCAATCAGATTGTATATATTTTGTGCAATGTAATTATTCCCTTCCCCTTCTCGAAAATACATCAAATAATTTGTATTCCACATGAAGTTTTTCAAAAGGGGGAAGGGATAGTAACGGATTCCCTTCCCCTTTTTGGAAAACTTCATGTGGAATACAAATTATTTGATATTTTTTCGAGAAGAGGAAGGGAATAATACTATTCTACTGTACTTCGCATTTCTGAGCTCCTTATGTTGAAAAAGTGTCCAGCGGTCGGCTTTATATGAAAAACACATAGGTGGAGACTAGATGGCGCCAGCGTAGAAAAAGTTGTGACAGAAGTACCGAGAGTTCCGAGTTAATCTAACAAAATATGCAATTATGTAATTTTTTTCAAAAGTATTTAGCAGCTTTGAGAAATATTGGTTTTTTTTAATCGAAGTTTGGTTGATAGTTTCGGTCTCTAGAAATATTTGTTATACTAACAAAATTGCAGGAAATATTCTGCTTGCTTACAACAGGTATTTTATTTTAATTAAGAATGAATAATATTAACTGATATTAGAGAAAATAAAAACATACCTGGGATTCAAACTCAAAAAATACTGCTATATATTAAAATATTTCAGTGACAGCACTCGTCAAAATATGTAAACGTAAACACTTATTTAGGAAAACATGAAGGGATTTGGACAAAAACCGTTTGATCGATATTTAATGGGAAGTTGCTGGGGTAACAGAAGGATAATTTTTAAAACTAGGAGCATTTTAAGAAGCCTCAATCACACCACTAGAAGTTACTAGATTGGGAGTATGTTCCGAAAAGGTCGTGTTCAGACCTTTTGAACAATTACGTGAAATATGTATTGTACTGCTTGCAGTTGTCGTGGCCAGAATCAAGGCATGTCTAAATATCGAATCATCAAAAAGGGAAAGTAGTAACCAAATATCGCATTATTGTGAAAAATGTATGGTTATAATAAGTAATTCATGTCATATTTGTTTATAATTGGATGACAAATAAGTATGCAGAAAATGCAACTATATGTTTAAATTATTCTTTATTTAGGTACATTTGAGGCTTAGATATAGCACAAACTGAAAGTAAACAGAAGTTTTGATATCGAAAAATACCATGTCGTTGTCAGTTGCATCAAAAGAGCTGTGTGAAACAGGCTGCAATCTGACCAACCACTATGCAGCAGAAATGCCAACTTAAATTCAAATCGCTCCTCTTAGTTTAAGGCTTCGTTCCGAATGAAGGTCCCTTTAAAATTCAGGCCGTAAGGTTGGCTACAGTTGGTCAAAATTGCATATGGCGACCATATAAACAACAGTTACAAAACTGATGAAACAGTACTGAGTGAGCAGTTTCCTAATTTAATTGATTGTTATAAAAAAAGATAATTAACGAAGAGACAAGCAACGGTCATCAGTTTCGCAACTAGCAACTCGAAACCCTTGTTTACATGGTCGCCATATGCAATTTCGACCAACTGTAGCCAACCTTACGGCCTAAATTTTAAAGGGACCTTCATTCGGAACGTAGCCTAAAAATAAAGTATGTATAGCTATAGTTCATTTAAAAACCAGGAGGAGTAATTTCAGAAGCCTCACTTACCCACACCACTAAAAGTTACTAGTTTAGTTACCAAAGAGCGTGTTCCGCAATAGCCGTGTGCAAAATCCATGAAATATGCCTTGATTGACTTGACGCGGAAACTAGCCAATCATAGATAACCCTTATGGATGTCGCGTTCACAGATCACGTCGGGTTGGGATGAGATGTAAACAAACAGGGTAAGGGTATCCTATAACCTATAAAAATTATGCATTTTGGTTGTTTTGTATTTGATATTCCTGAGAGATTGAAGTTGATCGTTTATTGTACAGTTAGATTAAAGGTTTCTTTTTGAAATTATATTGAAGTGAAAAACTAAATGAAAATGATGAAATAATAAGGGAACGAAGGCGATGATAGAAACAAATATATTATATAAGTCAAAACTGTCAATTATCACGAGATGTCAATGCTAAAAAGTGCTGTTTGAAACTGGGTGCAATCTGACCAATCAGAGATCTACAGAATTGCCAACTTAAATTCAAATTAATCCTCCTGGTTTTTAAATGAAGTAGAGATATAAGTCACTCTATACCGGGTGGGTGAATAAGAACGGTAGTCGAGTATATCTTAGGATCGGATTGTAGTACCTACAGCTTTGGCAAAAATATATAACAAATCCAGCTTCGAGCAAATCCTGGAAATTATAATCTTAATTTTACAAAATTTACCCAATTAAGGAGTATTCTCCAAAAAATTCTACGTATATTTGATACTACAATTCTTATAGTCTATCTACTCAATTAAGAGATGGGGGAATGTAGGAACTATGTTAGGGAAAATCGTTTGTAAGTCCGGTTCTGGTTTATCGATCTTTTCTGTTTTCTATGCTGGGACCAGAAGGGTTATAAAGGTGAGCCAAACGGCTACGCCTTTTCATATTAAGATTCTGCTATACACAGAGCTTACAATTTGCATAATTAAAAAAAAATTATGTCACTTGACTTGTTACGCAAACTTGGATTCATTGATTGGTTATTGATGTTGTTATTGGTAGCATATAGTGATTGTCATTAGTAGTTTGTTTCTGATAGAACTACAGAACTAAGCACTAGTTATATGTGGTTAGAGCCAGCATGTGTCTCCGATTTGACATAAAATTGACATTTGTACCTAAAGTGTAATTTATGAAAAATAAAACACAATAATTCACATAGCTAATTTTATTTACGCACATTTAAAACTGACATTTCCATTTGCAAAATCTATATTTAAAGAATATTTAATTTGTTTTGATTTTTTGCTTGGAAAAATACAAACTCCCTGTCGAACGTGTTTGTACCAATCAATTTTTTCTCCGATTACAACGGGCGAAACAGGTCCTGTTGTAATAATATTTCGCAAATCGGTGAGGCACCAGTCTGTCCACAGAGCTATACCGTTACATTCAAGATTCCTGTTGAAAAAAATAATAAGATTATAAAAAAATCAGATACTTTTAGAAAAACATTGCTGTCGTTCAGAATACTGAAAATTAGAACAACCTAAGCTAACTCAGATACACAGATACGGCCTTCATTATTAGGTGCTGATACTGAGATTTTATTGTTTATAGTTGATATGTGGAAAGTAGACAACCCACAACACTTGCAGCACCTGTCAATTTTACATGAGTGATTGTGGATTGAATTTGTCATTTTGGTTTACGAACTTTAAAGTGTTCTTACGTGGTTTTCACTCTACCCTTTCGTTTCATTTGTGTATTGTTTCTGTTTATTTGCAATAGCTTTTAAGTTTAGTTATTTAAACAGCTGAACACTTTTTCGCAGTGTAAGATATTTTGACAGTTCTCAGTGCCTGGTAGGTGCCGATACTGTCAATCGAAAATGTAACCTAACCGTCGGTGCCTAAAAGACAGATGAAACACGCCAACATTTTTTTATAAAGTGAGTTTTGGCGGTAGGGTGAAGTAGCGCCTTTGTGTGAAATTCGGATTGAAATGCTGGTTGAACACGGGAATTGGGGTGTCGATGGCAAATATAAACAATATTAACGAGAGCTTCATATACACAAAATACTTATAGCTCATGGAAACGTATTTGATTGATTGTGTTGCACAACCAAAAGCATTGTGTGTTGCATAAAAGTGTGACGATGACGAAAAATCCATGTTTTTTCTTCACCCGAAAAAACCAAAAAACCCGACAGTATTTCTTGGTGGACAGCGGTTTGTTGCAAAACAAATTTGAAAGATATAGCCACTGCCATATTGGAAATGCCGTGCGATCTTTCAGTGCGTTCTCCTTTATTCACTGTAAAAAGCGAAACTGATTAACCACAGAAAGGACTGGCAAAATCTTATTTATTGCCCATATAACCTAATTCGAAGCTTTTGAATTTGAATGAACCAATTGCAAAAACCCTACACGATATCCAAGATGTAGCTGAGGGTGGTCCATCTAATTTCAATGTTAACCCATAAATAAACAAAATAAATTACAGCAGAAGATCGGATAGTGAGAGTTCTGATACTGAACTGGATGAAGATGAAGACTACTCTGTTCATGACACTAACTCTTCTGATGATTTTCGGATTTGGAAACGGAAGAAATTCCAAATTAAAATTTAGTTTCCGAATTCCGAAGGGTTTTGTTGATGTGTTTATTCTTTTAATGTTTTTTAGTTTAAATAACTGGTGATCCTTTGTTTCCTAACTAGGTACCTGCTTTAAGAAAATATCTTTGTTTTTTTAGTTCTTTTTTTTAAACCAGTATGAGTATTAGTTGGTTTCTTTAACAATATTTTAATTGTTTTGTTAGTACCTATAATGTTGAATAAATATTGATGTTCTAATTATTTTTGTTATTGAACCCAATGCATCGCCCAGTTCCTTTAAATCTATTAACTTTTATGTAATCATAAATTCTCCAAAAAGTTCCATGGCGCTGAAGTTTATCCAAAATTCTCGAAAGTTTGTAACGAAAATTTATTACGGTAATTTTCGAACACTAGGATTACCCTTAGATTTCTTATTAGATTACCTAGAAATGCCAAAAATTATTTCGAATTACCAGAAATTACATTGGATTACTCAAAATTTCCTTTGGATTGCCGCTGAATTACCTAGTTCTTGTACCGAGTGTCTGATAAAGAGAAGTAACCCACTGTATCTCAGAAACTATTTATCGCACAGCTTAGAGAAAAAAATCTATATTACAACAATTTTTTGTTAAACGAATTTTGGCGGTAGGGTGAAGTAGCGCATTTGTGTGAAATTTTGATTGAAATGCTGGTAGAACACGGGAATGGGGGTATCGAGGGCAAATATTAACGACAGCTTCTAGACTATGAAATGCACGTTTTTATTGCACATGCCGGTATATAATTGTAAAGTTACTCAATGACAACTCCTTTAAAATTTATTCGAAGTTTAAGTTCAAACTCAAATTGTAAATGATGATTTTTACAATTTTTTATACTCCATCATACAATAATGGTTCAAAAACATTAAATATCATATTTTTTGTGACTTTTCTTGTCTTTATTCCAAGAAAATTTTAAGTTCGTTCGGCACGATTCAAATTAAAAGCGTTAAAAAGACATTTTAATGTAGTTGGAAGTACATAATTTTATTATGTTGAGTCATAATAATTGTTAATTCGTTATTTAAAATTAAGTTATTACTATTTTTGAATTTTACCGCGCGAATCACGTAGCGCCACCTTTTTGGCATTATTTACATGTAAATAATACTTAAGGCTATGTTCTTATTATAGTTTTTGTACCGGGAATGGAAAAATCACCTCGGTTATCAACTTTTGATTAATACTCACCCTTCCAACTCAAATGATCCATTAAAATTTTCAACATTTTCTGGTGGATTAACAATATCAATCGATACGAGTTCTTTGACTGAGCTTAAGGCATATCCTGGATATTCCCAGAGAGGCTGAGCTTCTACATTATCATCACTAATCCTACTTGAAGTCTATTGATTAAAACAAAGAGTAAATAAAGAAAATTTTTAAGCGATAAACCCAACAAACCTCTATTAAATGATCAAAACTATCCATCTTGAAACCTTCACATGTGTCCAGTGGAGATCTAATCTTGTGAAGGTCTTTGAAATGTACGGCGATACCATAAATAACCACCTTTTTAGGAAATATTTGTACATCGGGAGATATTAATTGTTTAATATCCTTGAGTAAATATAAAAATAATAAATTGTCCCAAGGTAGGATGCTTGTGCTGAAATAAGGCTCGCTAAGAATAACATTAACATCTTGTAGGTCTGCCTCTTTTAGTGTTGTTAACACCTCGATATTTTTAATATCGTTTGTACTTATAAAATCTAATAGAATATGTCTTAATAGATGGTTTGATTCATAAAAGTAAATTTTCTTAACGCCTAATTTAGCAGCAGTTAAAGCGAAATAACTTGCATTTCCCATGACTAAAACGCAGCTATCATTGTCTAAATGCTCTTCGATAAATGCCAAATATTTTTTATTTCTTCTAGTATCGTTTATCTGGCCTATTCGAGTTCTTGGCAGACTGATGTGTAGCCCACATTTACATTCTGGTTGCAAAAAATATTTTTCTGGTACATTATTTTCAATTTTTGAACTAATTAAATTAAACCATAATGAATACTCATCATGACAGCTTATCAACTGGAGTTCTTCACCTTTTTTTACTCTAACTTCTTCAGGTAAATAATAAACAGCTTGCATCCAATGGTCTCTCCAGGGTATCTCACCCTTTTGTTTAAGTTTCGTCCAAGGATGTGCCCAAATAGGAGCACAACTGAGAATTATTTTAGCTTCTGTATCCATTTCAAGCTCCCACCACATGAAAACAATTTGAGCTGTACCATTCCGTTCTGCCTTTTCTGTGGTTATCGTTGATCTTTCAAATACCAAAGGTGTTTTACCTGACCAATCAAATTCGAATATTGGTTTTGGTGAAATTATAGTATTAAAAGATTCTGTAGGAAGTTGAGTCATTTGAAGATCATGTACAGCTGCCGAACCAGGACAATTATTTATAGATGCAGGTGCTTTGATTAGCAGTTTACCTGAAAAAAACAGAAAAGTTGCATTTAATACAAAACTTACTTGGTGGAATTTGTTTAATGAAAATTTAATATTCGTTACTAACACCGGAAGTTATAGTTCAAAAGGAAGGGAAAAATGATGCAGAAATAAATAATAGAATAGAAAGCGCAACCAAACTGTATTACGTATTATGTCCTGAATCAGAATCTTTTGAGCAGAAGAGAAATCAGTAAGAAAACAAAAATTTACAGCCAAGTCCTAGTGTATGGATGCGAGAGCTGGAATCTTTCCAAACAACAAAAAAGCAGAATACACGTGGCAGAAATGAAATTTTTAATGAAAATTCAGGGAGTAACTAAAATGGACAAAATATGAAACGAAGATATATGGAAAGCGCTTGAAATAGAAACTATAATGAATAGTATAGAACGACAATAAATTAGATGGTTTGGACATCTAATAAGGACAGAAAAACCAAGCAAATATGGGAGGCGAAATCAGCACAGAAGAGAGCTAGAGGAAGACCAAAAAAAGCTGGAATGGTGAGGTAGTGGAGTGCCTAAATAAGAAGAAGAAAATCTGGAAAGAGGCTAAAGAGATAGCACGAAACAAAACGAAATGGGCAAAGTTTATTTATAATTAATAGACTCTATACCTTACACCTTCAGGTAGAAAGGTTTCGATTATATATACATATATACTAACACTTTTTACTCACCATCATCATCAAATACATCCTTAATTCGATTCCAACTCTGTGCTAATGGACATTCAACGACTTGAGCAAATATTGTTGCAGATTGAGGAACAACTATGCACTCTTTTTCTAATAAATGCATATGGGCATGTTGAAATGTTGATACAGCACCTTCTCCTATCAATTCAGTGTCAAATACTTCTGTAACTAAGATGTTGCACAATTCTTTCATATCTACACCGACAATAATGTCAGTAGATCTCTTTGGGATAATTTTAATTCTATCGGCATATCCATTCAAAGCAATAATTTTTTTTGCACATTCACTCATTGGTTTAAAAGCTTCACAAGCTACTACAGAATCAGCACCATTTTTTACTGCCATCATACTTAGAAGTCCTGTACCTGAACCAGAAAAAAAAATAATAGTGAAAACTATTTGTTATATATGTTACAGTCAATATATGAAATTGGGCATTATATATACTGTTTAGCCGGTATATTATATATTGCCTGAACTGCTCCGCTATATATGAAATACGGCACAAATTGTAAACTGACTAGGCATTATATAAAACGTGCATAAAAAGTTAGTCAGTTTATTTTGTTCTTTGTTTTTAACCGCCAGGAGATTTTATAGTTGTAATTTTTATCGAGAAGGGCAAGGAAAACGATTGAAGAAGCTATACAGTGTTAAAAAAATGGCTTCTTCAATGCCTTGTCCCTCTCGATAAATTAATCAATGATCTGTTTTAACCAAGACAGAAATTCTAAATAGTGGGAGACTTAGAAATAATTATTTTATTTGCCATAGATTAATAATATTTGGGTATAGTACAAAATTCTATTACTGTCTTGTTTGTAGATGTAAATATTGAATTGTTTCACAAACTGCCTAAAAATAAGTACGCGCAGTATAATACGGCTGACGCTGTATATAAACGGTCTGCGCGGTATATATAGGGCGTCTTTTCACAAATTGACTGTAGCAAATATAAATATATAAAAACTACCTGTTCCTATATCTAAAACATTAGCCTTTTCGCCTTCTGCGTGCTTTTTGTCTATTGCAGCCTTTAGGGCCTTTTCATAAAGTTGATTTCGTTCGGTGTCGTGTAACATATCTGCAAAGGCAGCCCTGGCAACTTCTTGATGATAGTCGTATTCCTCGCTTTGGACAATCCAGTCATTCGCCCCTGTAATCGGATTCATTTTCTGTACAAAAATACTCATCTTAGCAATTATTTTCTTATAATTATAACACCGAAATGGACATAACATGGACCTAAAAAACATTAAGGTTATGTTTATATTGAGATTGAAAACCATGTTCGATTTATTTTATACAACCATTCTTACTTTACTGCATAAATATGGTTGCATATATAGTAGATGGGTATAAATGTGGAATATTTAACCTCGAATATATTTAAAATTATATAATTTTCATTTCTAAATATAGAATAAAGTTGGTCATTAGCAAATACAAATAAAATATACTATAGATTATTTTAGAAGGGTTTAATTATTAGTTATTCGTTTACTCAGATATATTAATTTCAATTTAAATATCTAAGATGAAGTATCAAAAATTAATGCATAATAAAGCATTATAATTTTCTGAATCCAGTTTTAATAACAAGCTTACAGATTAAAAGTGGCTAATCGATATACTAATTTAAATTTCGCGCTGTTTACTTGATTCCGAAACCGGAAACTCCCCACCATTCACCGGTAACCATACTGGATACGCAATTTCCACTTCCGTCCTCTTCCCATTTCGTCATCAAGCGTCAAGCTTTTGCCAGTGTTGTTAGTGAGCTCCAATGACTTTTTTAAATAATACAAGTAAAAATGGATAATAATAGTATGTTAAAATTATGTAGACTGTGTTTAGTTAAGGACGATGTTAATATACCAATTTTTGAGGAACAAGGTGATATTAGGCAAATATTCCTGAAAATTAGTTCGTGTCTACCGGTGAAGGTAAGTTGGCGTCACCCGCCATATTGGTAATATATTCTTGATAGTTGATATTCGACAGATTTTGTGTTTTTGACATTGTTTGCCCGATTTACCGTACTATAATTTGATAGCTATCGGTTCAACACGGATGATGCTGGTATTGTTTTTTTAAGAAATATTCGAGTTTGATGATAATTGTTATATTTATGCATTCACAATTAGGCGTTGGCTGGTAGTAGCTTTGGATAAATGGTATTATTGTTCAGTATTTAAACATTTTAAATATTTTTTTAAATTTATGGTCATAAATAGGGATGGGCAGGAACATTTTTTTTATGTAGTGATCAATAGAACAGAAGGCGTAGTACAGGGTAAAAGGGATATTGGCTTGTCTTTAATAGTCTGCCATTAAACATTTTTGATTGGTGACGCTCTATGTATGCAAATTGCGTTGTATTTGTTTATATTCGACATCCAACAAAAATTGCGTCTATAAACAAAGCTTTACTTGTCAACAATTCAGTGACATTTTATTTAATTATTTCAGTTCGGGATGAGCGCCAGCCATTTTGTATACTAAACCATTATTTTTCATGACCTGTTTTTATACAGCTCTTGCCCAACAACCCGACCGAGCTTGTGTAACTTTTTATGGTGGGTACAGCCTGTACAGTCGTTTCAAGAGTTTCTCAGCGGCGTACAACCCACGCCATCATTTTTAAAGGGATCGATGCCGGTATATTTGTTTGAATCGATTATTCAATTTATTCACATTTTGGAATTCTAAATGAAATTAAAGCCCAATGCTTGACAACTCTAATTTAATACAATTCTTGTTGTTTTCAATTGGGCTTATATTAACCTAACAGAGTTTTTCGCAGAATATTTGTTTGTAAATAGAATATTCTGTAGCCCGATTCTCTGTACAATATTATTATGTCGTTTAAAATTTATTGAAAGTTTGTTGTTGTTTTGGGTTATACATTTTTAACAACAATATTTTTTTTGAATATTTAACTAAACACAGGGTTTTCCAAAAGTTTCAACTACGAAGAACGTCCTAAAATTAATGAAAGACGTACGTTTTTGTTGTTACATATTATAAAGAAAGTAAAGTGAAAAGGTCAACTACTGTTTCTTACCGCTTATCCTTACCATCTGACAAACCTATGCAGAACACTGGCTTCTCGATTTTGACAATCTGTAGAGGTGCTGGGGTAAAAAAATGAAAAAACCGTTTGAAATGACTGTAGAATGGATTTTCTGCAAGTTTCAGTAAGCGCACAGAAAATTAGTAGCGTAACCTCAGAATACGAAGAGAGAAAAGTATTAGAAATACGATAATCCTGACAATCTGACAGCAATTATAATATGACGTTTTAAAACAGGTCATTGGTTAATTTATCGAGAGGGACAAGGAAAATGATTGAAGAAGGTATCAAAATTGATAGAAAATGGCGCGACATTTGAATTTCTAAGTAAACTTCCAATGCCCATTGTAAAGAAAATGGAGGTATAAAATTTTTTGTCAAAATCGAGAAGCACAATGACCAGACATTCTTACAACATAAATACCTGGAAAATATATCAATTATTCTATTGTACTCTTATATATTTCTATACTAGAATTGAGCGATGAGGAACAGTAGTGCATGATACACAATTTAAAATTTTTGTCATTAAAGATTCAAATAGGTGTTGACATTTTAATTTTTTTGTTACAGGTATCCCGAGATGACCAACTGCCTAAAAAAATATGTGATGGATGTTCCTATAAGTTAGATATGTTATATGAATTTTGGAATACGAGTGCGAATGCTGAAAAACAATTATTAACATGGTTAGGCGAGGCGGGCATGTCTTCACAAATGGCAGACGGCACCATATCGGCTGTAGCTCAACAAATCAAACCTGCCGATGCATTTGTAAAACAAGAAACAATAGACCCTCCCGACATCCATATGGATGACGACGAGGATGATGAAGAGGATAAAGACTATATGAAACAGGAGGAAGTGAGTTATTTTTTCAACAAATAATATTGACAGTTTTTTATATATATTTTTTTAATTTGTTTACAGAATTCAAATAATGTTGAAGAGCCCCCTCCAAAAAGAGCGCGGCGAACAGCCGCTGTTAAAGCTGCTATAGCACTAGACCAGAACAGTGACGACGATGACGACTCGGGAGAACCAATGACCAAGGTAAGATTTTGTTGTTATTTTCAGTTTTTCAAAATTTATTAGTTTTTTGCTTTCTGGGATTATTACTCTATATTTTTGCAATATTCAAGTCATTCCCCCATTTATATTTACGCGATTTTTTAACTATGGTAATTCAGTAACTTGATATAGTAAAAAGTTTGGTAATAAGCTATGTTCAACATTCCCAGATAAATTAACATTTTTGGAGTTTTTAATTTTCTGCGTAGTAAAGGTTTTAGAATAAATAATGGCCTTACTGTTTAGATTGCTGTAGAGAAACAATAATTCGAAGCTAAAAATAATATATTTTAAGCTTTGACAACTTTCGAAAAAGTTGTCCCAATTTGACGAATAATTTAATTATTTTCTAATTGTTGGAATTTACATTGGCAGCGAAGGGAGGCAGTTTTCCTTTCGGTTCTTTCACCTTGAAAACATCAGCTTTGTGTTTTCTTTTATTCAGAAAGAATTATCTGAAAATTAGTTAAACCCTTAAACTTCCAAAATAATAATACAGCTCTTATCAAAAGGTTGTTGACATCAATAAGTTTTTGATAAGAAAAATTACAGAATAATTTGAATAATTGTTTTACTTTTATGGTAATATATTTACTATTAAAGGTATAGATTTTGTAATATTTGTGTATTGCAGTGAATGGATTAATTACAGCACCTACTTTTTGCTGTATTTAATTTTCAGACACTTTTCTTTGAAATACATTATATTATGAAAATTACCTTGTAGTAAATTAGCATTAGATTTGTTCTCTTTTTATAAGTTTCAATGCACAATCTAAACTGGCTGAAATCCAACAATTTTTGTTATAAAATAAGTTTTTTTAATTATCTTTGTACAATTTGTTTTATTTTTCTTAACTTTTTGTGTACAATTAAGGTTAAAACTTGATGTTACCAGAAATACTTTATTTTTTGGTGACATTACAACATTTTGCCAATAATTTGTGACAAAAAGTTGGGAGGAAAGTAAAATATATTTGCAAAAAAAAATTTTTAATTCAAAATATAATATAAATATTGACGTTTTATTAAGGATGGAAATAGACGACCCTTCTTAAAATTATCTTCTGTACGATTCTTGTTGTATATTCATTTAATTTTTTTTATGGGAAATCGGTTTATGAAAAATTGAGTGATACTTTTTATAATTAATTTGCTGAATTTCCATTGTTCGATAAGCGACCATTCTGCAATACGATCATTAAAAAGAGAGAACTATTGATAAATTATGTAGATTTTTTAATTTGATTCATTGAGCTCTTCAGGTCAGTTTTACTCACAACTAAATAGTGATTTAAAAAAAATGCATCTTTCTATAAATTTAAGGTTAACATCTTTAACTACAAGCCATATTTATTACGAGACATTATTGTCCCGACCGTCACCAGTCACTATTTGGAATTTCTTTCTTGATTAAGACAGATCATTGATTCATTTATCGAGAAGGGCAAGGAAAATCATTGGAGAAGCCATTTTTTTAACACTGTATAGCTTCTTCCAATTATTTTCCTTCTCGATACATTAACCAATGGATTTGTTTTATCCAAGAAAAAATAAGGTTATGACTTTGAATACATTGACAGAAATTTCCAAATAGTGGGGGGTGACGGTCGGGACAATAATGTCTCGTTATTTATTTGTTTCAATATAAAATGATGAGATGTAAACTCGACAGAATGGCTATTTATTAGTGTTGAAAGCAACATTTTATTTTGTGAGTGAAAAAGTTTGCGAAGGGAGTGGAGCAATTTCACAACAAAATAAAATTTACTTTTAACACAAATATCATACATAGTTTTTTGTACAACTCCTATTTTGATAATAAAATGAAAGTATTTCAAGAAAATCACATTTTGGCGTCTATTGTCAGTTAATTATTTTTTTGACGTTTTAACAATAATTCTCATTTCCTGGTAATGATTATCTCTTTTAACACTAGTGTTGAAAGTATTTTACTTTCAACACGCTACTTTGTAAACGTCTTCTTTTAACACGTTTGACAGGCATTAAAAATGTCACTTTTAATGGCAGTTGTACAAAAATATGTTTGTTCAATGATAATAGTTGGTGGGGGACAAAAGCATAATGGGTAATTATTTGTTTTCACTTTTGGATGATCTGAACTCTGTAGTCTTCTTTTTTTAAATGCCATAGACTGTCATATTGATTTTGGCAGTGAAAACAGTTCCTCAAACTCTACTGGCACTGGCCTTTTTGTAACTGGCTATAATACATCTAAATTTGTTGTGAAATTTGTATATCTCTGACATCTTAATTTTTAGTTTTCTTCTAAAATATTCAGTTCAAAACTTTTTTAAATTAATCTTTGCAAATATATTTTAATAAATTACCGAAAGCCAAATATCGACTTTTCCACTGTTCTTTCTACCTATCTTTTTTTTATTTCTTAAAGGGTGATTCCAATTGAATTTTCCTTGTTCATTTTCAAGTCTCTTTAATAATGCTTCTGTCAAAGGCCACCTTTATTATTGTATTAAGTACCGCATAAATTATTTCTCGCAAAAGAAAGAATGCAGTCTTATTTAGCAAAAATCTGTTACCCTTGTCATAGACGAACTCCTTGAGGAATTGAACAGGAAGGGGATATCAGGGGTATGCAGATGATATGACAATTCTTGTATTGGGGAAAGCTCTGGAAATGGTGGAGGTATGGTGTAGGAGGGAATGCCTAAGGGTATCATTCCCTTCACTAAAAATAAGGAAGCTTGAGAGACTAAAACTGCCAAGCCTCTTCAACGTGCAGCTGTAGGTGGTCCAGTATCTGGGCATAATTCTGGATGCAAAACTAACCTGGAATTCACCCCTTCATGACAAAACCCATAAAAGAAAAATGGCCCTAATGGCTGCCAAACGGGCGATAGGAAACACATAGGGACTAAATCCACGGATCGTTCATTGGCTTTACATAACTGTGGTGAGACCCATGGTTACCTATGGAGCCTTAGTTTGGTGGCCAAAAACGGATCAGAGGAAAGCTGAACTGGAGCTATCAAAACTTCAGAGGCTTGCCTGTCTCCGTAACGGGTGCGATCAGAAGCGGCAATGGAAGCCAGTCTCAATATTCCGCCTCTTGCTCTGCATGTTACGGCGGAAGCGAGAATGGCTGCATACAGACTGGAATTCAATGGGAATTGACACAAAGGAACCAACACCCACAGTCATTCCAGAATCATAGATGTTATCACAAACTCGCTTCTTGAAATGAGAAGTGATAACATGTTGGCCACAATTAACGACAACCATACCATATCCAGCTAATCTGGGATGGGTTGGAAGCATGCTTTCAGGAAGGAACGTTGGTGTGGTACACCGATGGATCTAAAACTGACAGGAACAGAAGCTGGAGTCCATGGTGCAATGTCCACGGGAATGTATTCCAGGCAGAAATCTACGCTGTCGACACGTGTTTGCAAATGAACATCGAAAAGGGGATAGAGGCCAAAAGATCCTTATACTCTCAGATAGTCAGGCAGCACTGAAATCTTTAGCATGTCCCCAGATTAGATCTAGGCTGGTCTAGGACTGCCTATAAAAACTTTAAACTCTGGTCAACCATAATAAAGTAACTCTTAAGTGAGTCCCCAGGGCACAAGGGTATTGTAGGCAATGAAAAGGCAGACACCTTAGCAAAGCTAGGGTTTGAAACTGCATTTACTGGTCCTAAACCAGTATTTGGAATATCAAAATCCGCTGCACTTGGTTGTACATCTCGGTGGTGGATGAAGCTAGTCAGATTATAAACGGTATATTCATGAAGACGTTTGGCGTTGTCACTGCATGCTTTTCCATGTGTTGTTACTTGTTTTTAGTACGAACTCTTGAAACGCCCTGTATAATATTTCTTTTCTACTCTAACTAAACTGTTTCAAGTACCGATATATTTTGCCACCTTTTCCCTATAGATTTACCCGTAATTAAAAGTCAGTCTTCGATTTCAATTCTACTTGAATATACAGGGTGCTTCAAAAAAGGTGATTCCGTTGATAAGATACCGTATTTTTTACGATTATGTCGAAACTACAGGGCAGCATCATTTTAATGAAATTTTGTATGAATATGTTTTGGAAGCTTATACATCCCATGTACAACTGATATTTCAAAAACACTAATATTACATATTTTTTTATTAATTTAAACATAATTTTTTTGAAAGAAATATAATAATTTTAAAACTGCATAATTTACAATAGGATCAATAAAAAGTTGTGAATGGATGATTTTAAAAAAAAATAACAATTCGGTACCAATTTGTAGCATTACGAAAATGTTTCTCTTGTTAACAGGTTGAAGATGATAGTGAAGATAGTGATAACGAAGATCACGAACCTGCATTCGTTGACGTACCTTCAACGAGTGCAGACGATCAACCTGGACCTTCTGGTGTTGGCAAAGATGGAGTAGAAGCACCGTGAGTACTTGTTTTATTTTACATCAAATTGTACCATTTCTGCCTGAATGTACATCGGTAAAACTGGTTTTGTCAATATCTATTTTTATATTTTGTAGGGTTTTTGTTTTTTTATTTATTTATGTCTTGATCTAGATTCAAATTTTTAATTTGATTATATTAGTAGTTCTCGGTAATTTTTCAAAGAAAAAAATCAAAATTAATTTGAAAGTATAAGAAAAAAAAAATAGTTGAACGAATAGAAGTTGGGGTGTGTATTGTTTTTCTTTTTGATGAAACCAGTCAAATTTAACATTTAATATCGTTTGTTTTAAACAAAATTTCCTTTAACGCTCCGTTTAGATCAAAAGTACATTCAGGCAATCGTTTTTCAACCAACAGCAAATGAAATGGATTGTCTTTAATCAGTAAAAAAGGTTTTTAATCATTATACCTAATCATTACAGTTTTCTATTCTGTAAATTTTTTGTCGGGGAAATACTCCTTCAGTTCTTTCTTTTTAACATGATTCTTTTCATGTTTCTATTTTTTGAAAGAACATCTAGAGCTTTGTCCCCAACAATCAAAAGTTTACAGAAAACTACATCGACTTTTTTCCCAGTCAGCAGACTGGGAAATGAATTTTTATAAAATATGAAACATTTTTTACTCAATTCTCTTTGACCTTTCTTTGAACAAATACATCTTCATCGCTACTTGATGATGCAAACAATTGAATTATGTATTGCATCTACTTTTTGCAGTATTTAATTTTTAATTGTTTATGATTATCGGGTACCTATGAATTGTATTGATTTCAATTTTTTATTGACTGGAGAATCCATTTAATCTATCTCCTATATATTGTCACAATTAGTTTTAAATTCAATTGAAAAATTGATATAATTTAGATTCAAACATTTGCTGTTGGTATTTTTGATGTGAAAATTGTAATCATGTTCTGTTTTTGTATGCTTCAAACAAATTTAATAAGAAATCATTAGAAATATTAAAAAACAAGTACTCGATCCAATTTTTAACGAAATTTGTTTGAAGCATGCTGCATAATTTGTGTTTTACTCCTTTTTGAATAATGTTGAATTTTGTCGAATTTTCGACAAAATTTGTTGAATCTGTTGAAAGTTCTGTGTTATTTTATACTGAACAAAATTTTTGTTTTTCAATTCAAATTTGTTTTGAAAAAAAGTACAAAGTTTCTTTCTTACAATCGTTTCAATACTTTTTTGTATTGGAACAGTGTAAATAAAGTGCAAATGTTTTTCAACATAATTATTTCGAAAACCGTATAATCTAAAATTTAGACATACAATTTCAAGGCAATTTTGAAAAATGCAGTGTCTTTAATTTATTCTGTGTAATTTTTTTGTGTTGTCCAATATTATATTTTAATTTTGGAAATTGTTTGGTTAAAATTGTGTATTAAGTGCCTGAAGTAAATAATTTGATTATATTGAGGATGATTTGGCCATTTAGCTAATTCACAATTTCTCAAAATCTACAAACATAATTTTAAATATATGCTCTGTGTATAGCTCCACTTGAGGAGTGTTCATTTTCGAACACTCTTTATTTTATGACCGGTAATGCTGCGTTGTCTAATAGTGCAGAGTTCATTGATTTATTTCAGTGTTGTCAATTCGTGTTATCTTTTAAGTGTGGTAGAATGTACATCGACCAGAGGTTGTTATAAAATCAATAGTGGATTTGCGCCGTAGGTTTTTGTGTTGTCAACAAAATTTACGGTTTATATAACATGTTTATACAAAAAGTGATTTTTTTAAAAATGGAAATGGTTGTATGAATGTTGAAGTGTTGGTTATGAGAGAAATGTTTTATTACATACAGAGTTTTCTATCATTTTAGTCTAATGCATGATTCATTAAATTTACATTCCATCACATTTATTTAGCAATTGCTATTTTGTAGAATTGGTTAACCAAAGTATTGAAATATAGCTAGCAAGGCAAATGTCAAAATATTGATTATATCTTGTATTTTTCCCGTTAAAATACAATTTGAAAGTATGTACATTAACTTTTGAATTTGTATGTATAGTGGAACTATTTCAAGATATAAAAAATATTTTGAAATTTGTCTTGAAGGGATGTTACTAACCTAATAGGGATTAAAGTGGGTTTTTTTACGGGAGGGCGATTGGGATTTAGGGTATTCGAATTTTCCACTAGAAGAGTGTACTATTGGATGCCACCTTCCCCACGAAGTCCAAACGATGAAGATTCTTCTGTCCTATCAAGATGGAAAACGTAAAATGTTGCCGATTTATGTTTCTTTTTGAAGACGATGTTCCAAAGGCTGTGAAAAAATAAAAAAATGTTTTATGAACATGATACTTTTTAATACCCTTTCCTTTCATCAATTTAAAATATAAACAATATTTATGTTATTTTTACTACTGATATAACATATATGGCAAAGTATATAATTTAAATATTGTTTGTATTTTAATGCTGTCAAAATACTAGGTAAAATGATTTACATTTACAAATTTTAGTAAAACAGTTCTACATTCTTTTTTAAATTTCATTGAAAATTCTAGCACTTTTTAATTTTTGTTATGAATATTGTAATCATTGAAATATTGAATTATTTTACCTTTCAAGACATTTTTAATGGGTTTCTAACCAAATAGAAACTCATTAAAAATGATTATTCGTTAGGAGTATGCAGATAGGCCCATACAAGGTGAGTGGATAAGTAGGATCATTGTTGAGTATTTAATACATTTTTATGCATTATAGAGGGAAGCAGGTGTTTGCTTTATACTGTTGAAGTAGAACCTATGAGCTGAATAAATTTTTGTTCTTCATACTGCTGAAGAAGTTGAAACCTAAAGATAAATTAGGGGGTAATTCACTTGAACACCAAGCTACCAAAAATTGATACGAGGACGTATTTATATAGGGTGCGACATTTAAACCGTCCATTAGAAAGATTTGCAAAAATGAAGGTGTCTGAAAAGAAGAAAAATGCTATGGGGAGCTTCTAAGGCTGAACTAATTCAACCTTTACTAAAATATGTTTTTTTGACATAATTGTTAACTTCTCAATTGTTGAAATTGATTCTAAAATTACTAGCAAGTCAGTTTTTTCAATCTGTAAATATAAGCTTTGTTTGGGACACTAAGAACAAAATTACGTAGTACGGATATGAATACGTCCTCGTAATTATAATCGGTGAGGTCATACTACCACGTCAATTGTGATATTTGAATTTTAATTACAATTTTGATGTTTTTTTATTTACTGTTGTTATTATTGGGTTCAACCTAAATTTGATTGAAACGTTTAACATTGCTTGTTTTCATTTTTTTTATTTCGCCAAAATATTCAGGTAAAAGAAAATGGAAACTCGAAAAAAATTGCATTTTATACAATTGACCAATATTCTAAAAAAAAAACGTTATTAACGTCAAACTTTGTGACACCTCCCTTTTATTCTCAACTTATATAAATAATATACCATGTGTAAATAAAATCGGAGTAAAGATTGAGCAACGGGATTATATTGACTATTTCCCTCTTCTTAAGTTCCACCAATGACAAACGCACTATTTTGAATTACAAATGCAGAATAATTTGTTACTCATGAAATAGTCTTGTCAAATACCATTCCGGCATCTAATTTTTGCTGTGAAAAAAATCGAAAAAGCAATACAAAGTAATATTTTTTGAACAAAACGCATTCGTGCAGGTGCAACAATCTTCGTCTTCGACTCTGATTTTTGTTGCTACCAGCACTGATGTTTCTTGTTAAAATATTACTTAGCAACGTGTTTTTCCGATTTCTTTCGAAAAAATTGATGCCCTTATTATAATTGATATTACTTACGACAATAAATATATTCATTACTTACCCCAACTCTACTTTTGTAAAATATGCTACGCCTAAATTTCTATGTAATGTTAACAGTTGTAGAACATTTTACAAATTTTTTTGTTGAATTGAAAAGAATTCCATAATTCGTATACAGTTTAAGTAACTATTGTAAATTGAAGTGAAATAACCCATTTTTTTCAAGTTGAAATCACTATTATCAATTTTTTGGAATCTGATAACGGTAACTTCTGTAATACTGAAAAATGCTTTCTTTACCTTTCTAATTATATTTCACATGGTATATTTTTTATAAAACAGGGCAGATATATCGGACGAAATATTGAAGAAGTTTATACCTGAAAGCAACTTATATTGTGTTCAGATGCGGATACTATTTTAGTTGTCTTCGTTTCTATTCTTAGCTGCTACTTTGAAAGTTTAATTGGGTCGCAATTATAACTTGATTGGATTTCTCGACACTTTTTCACTACACTACATTACTTTATATTCTATTTAAAAAATGATTTATTAGCACACATTTTATAAAATACCCAAAAATTGATTGTTGAAATCATAAAGGGATAGGAAGGGATATCTAAATAATTTGAATATTTTTTTGCAAAGAAGTTAATATTTTTTGGGGGTAACGATTTGAGTAACTATATTTCTTGGAAGAATTTAAATTTGCTCAATTATGTTTAGAGAAACATTAAAAATCAATTTTGTCACCCAATTCTATATCCTGTTCGTTCATTTTCAAAATTTCTGGAGACTAGAGCAAAAAAAAGATGATTGGTAAGTACTTTCCTGGATTTTCAAGTGATTCAACAACAAGCATTTTCCCAAATAATACAATTTTGTTATAAGAATAACTGAAATGTTTACATTTTCAGACACATCTGATATTTGACAAAGCGAACAAAAATTTAAAAATTAAGAGGAATATCCAAAGCTGCAGAAATGGAATTTAAATTTACAGGATGAAACGGTTGATATTTTTGAATGATTATTCACTTCAGGCTGCAAATTTAGGGTTTTGTTTTAATTTATAAGCGTAGGAAAAGGGCCTATCAGATTTCCCGAGGTTATAAATTTTGTTGAAAATTATTCACACGTTCCAATACACACTGTCCGTAAAACATGGAATTAATTCAATATTTCCTAAACTATAATCTTGAAAAAAGCTAATTGTTCAACATAATTTCATTCTACAGGGTGATCTATATTAATATTATTACGCGTTCGATAATTTTTTCTACTCGACATTTTTTCAACTTGCAATTAAATTGCAGTTTAAGCACGAGGTACTCAAAATTTCAATAATATACATGACATTCAATCGAATGATACAGTAGAATTCTAAATATTCAAATATCCAAAATACAACTCCATGGTCATAGAGGCCTTATTTGGTAAAAAAAGAGAAAACCATGTTTCAACTGGATAGTTTTAACATCGGGCACCATGTCATTAATTTTAGTTTTCTTTCATTTCACAACGATAAAGAACAGGTCATTGTTTCTGTCTTCAATTTGCTTTACTTTCATAATCTTCATTATAGAGATGGGAAGTACGTGTGCGTGTCGTACAAAATGTACGTCCGTCAATTTTTTTTGCCGTATAATTTTATTGTACTAATAGTATAATCCACCATTAGTTCATTGGTTTTAGTTGCTGGTTCGCCGGTTGGGTGCTGGTAAAGCTGGTAAATAATTCTAGATTTAAGTACTAAAAGTACATAAATGAATTATAATTCTTTACAATGATTAAATGTTGTAGTAGTGGGACTGCCCTAGTTATTTTAGAAAAAAAAATTGAAGCTAAAAACGGTAATCATCTAACAGGACAGCTGTGGAAACTTTGAAGGTGGACCATACCAGTCTGAATTGGAACAATGTCGGATAATACAAAAATTTTTGATAAAAAATACTATTTGAACCATAACATACTTGACCCTCAATGTCATTGAAATACTTTATGGTGAATCGTGATTTCGTTCGAGGTTCTGTAGGCTTAATTTTAATGTCTTGATTTGAATACAGCTCTGCTCTATGGGCAGCAAACGTCTAAAGTTTATTCAAAATCGTTAATAATCATCAACGTAAACAAATACGCAGTGCGTGATAGCTACAGGGGATTTTAATTGGTGTCAAAATGTAGCACCGTGTTTTATGAACATTTCGGCTTTTCTCGTAGTGTAACTCGGGTAGAGCGAGCTGGCAACGAATGCGTCTCTGCAGTTGGTCTCAGAAATTCTCGAGAGGATTGAGATCAGGGCTCCAAGCTGGCCAAACCATTCGTTGAGACTTTTTGCATGCGACAATTGCATTTGAATGATTTTCTTCAAACGCGTGTAACACAAGATAATAACTTGAAAAATAAAAATGAGTGTGCTTTAGACCACACAACTGAAGTAAAACTGATAAAATGTTTAATGTATTGAACAAAATATTCATTTATAAAATTGTTCAAGAACGAAATTGAATTACAAAATTATCAAGAAATCACCGTTCGCGTAACGGTAGCAAACTCGCAAACGAACTACTGACTGAGATATATACTGGCTATGAGAGGAAGAGAAAAAGAAAATGTGCGCACGCACTGCTCTCTCTTGCCCCTACAGTAATATACGAAACGTAACTCTCTTTCTATCTTCACTAACTCATATCTCCTTATCAACTTTCGTTCGCCTCGTCCGATCACACTTTTCGTAACGCTCTCGTCACGCAGCTTACTCCCCAAGTCAAGCGTGCGTAAAGAAGTTTTAGTTCAAAAATATTCATGAAGCATAGTGCTACATTTTGACACCAGTTTGCGGTGTCTTTTGTTTTCAGTGACTCGTCACTGAATATAAAATTCAATTCGAATTTGTAGCAGAAACTTTGTAAATTTTTGCTTTGCTTTCTCATCCTACATGCTGTAAATCAAAATTCCACCTTCATGTTTTCTTTATTTTCAGATCAGCTGCATCCAATGAGTTTTCTAACTCCTTCCAAAATCTAGGAGGTTACAAAATGTTGTACTGTTCAAAATGTTCGGACTATTTTAGCATTGAACATAAATGTTCTAGAACAAATTTATCTTGCGCCTCTTGTAAAAATTCTTTAAAAAATGTAGATTTAACTAAACACAAATGCTTCCAATCGGTTTTCAAATCTGAAGAAGGAAAGTACAGAGACCGGAAACCGAAAGAAAAAAATAAGCACCAGAAAAAAAGAAAATTCAACGATGAAGATGAAAACAAAAGAAAACGGACATACCGTTGTGCCGATTGCAAAGTAAAATTCGAATCTAGAAATTCTTACAGAAAACATAAATATCAAGTTCACAACGAAGACAAGTACAAAGTTTGTACGTTGTGCGGGAAAAGTGTTGTTAGCCTTAGTCAACATTTAAAAGGAGTACACGGGAATCCAAATAGCGTTGGATGTTCCCAGTGCGACAAAACTTTTTCTTGTAAAAAACATCTTCAAAGACACATGCTGGTCCACATCGATAGATTCAATCATATATGTACAACGTGCGGAAAAGGATTCAAAACTCCGTTTTCAATGAGAGTCCATATGAGATCCCACGATGCTATTAAACCATTTGAGTGCACAATATGTTTGAAAACTTTTACAACAAAGCAATGGAGGAATAACCATATGAAAACTCATCGATAGTTAGTGATTGGCCAAGTGAGATGTGTTTCATTTAAAGACTATACCTTTTTTAAAAATAATTGATGGCACGAATTTCAAAAATTACATGTTAAAATCGTTAAACAGTGCCGGAGAGGAAATTTATAATTAAATGGAATGGTAAAATGAGTATGTACGCCACTGAACATTCTCTTGTAGTGGTAGTTATACTTTATCCTAATTTACATTGGTCGAGTCCAGTGTTGTTCGGGGTGGATATACTGAAAGTCGATATATTATTTGAGATACAGGACCTAAAATTTCTTTCTTATTTTAAATAGAGGGTTCATTTATTTGTGTTTTCACTTCTGTCACGAGGTCCTTGACCGTCTTTTCCTTTTTTTATTTGGTCTGGTTAACCAAAAATAGCACGCCTATTAAAATATTTGCTACTACTATAAATGCGAATCTCGGAAACGCAGCTAGCCTAAACTGGTAAATTCAATACAAGTGTGCCAAAAAGTGGTATTATTCAAGAAAAATTATATTTAAGAAAAATGAGTGTGCTTTAGACCATACAATTGAAGTAAAACTTCTAAAATATTTAATGTATTGAACAAAATATTGACTTATAAAATTGTTCAAGAACGAAATGAAATTACAAAATTATCACTAAATCACCGTTCGCGTAACGCTAGCAAACTCGCAAATGAACTACTGACAGATATATATAATATATTTCATGCACTGGCTGTGAGAGGAAGAGAGAAAGAAAATATGCGCGCGCACTGCTTTCTCTTGCCCCTACAGTAATATACGAAACGTAACTCTCTTTCTATCTTTACTAACTCATATCTCCCTATCAACTTTCGTTAGCTTCGCCTGATCACACTTTTCGTAACGCTCTGGTCAGGCATTCACCAGTTTACTCTCCAAGTCAAGCGGGCGTTAAGAAGTTTTACTTCAAAAATATTCATGAAGCATGTTGCTACAATTTGGCACCAGTTTGCAGTGTCTTTTGTTTTAAGTGACTCCTCACTGAAAATAAAATTCAATTTGAACTTGTAGTAGAAAGTTTGTAAATTTTTGCTTAGGATTCTCATTCTACATGCTTTAAATCAAAATTCCACCTTCATGTTTTCTTTATTTTTAGATCGGCTGCATCCATTGAGTTTTCTAACTCTTTCCAAAAACTAGGAGGTTACAAAATGTTGTACTGTTTAAAATGTTCGGACTATTTTAGCATTGAACATAAATGTTTCGGAACAAATTTATTTTGCGGTTCTTGTAAAAATTCTTTAAAAAATGTAGATTTAACTAAACACAAATGCTTCCAACCGAAAGAAAAAAATGAGGACCAGAAAGAAAGAAAATTCAATGATGAAGAAGAAAACAAAAGAAAACGGACATACCCTTGTGCCGATTGCAAAGTAAAATTCGAATCTAGACATTTTTACAGAAAACATAAATATCAAGTTCACAACGAAGACAAGTACAAAGTTTGTACGTTGTGCGGGAAAAGTGTTGTTAGCCTTAGTAAACATTTAAAAGGAGTACACGGGGATCCAAATAGCGTTAAATGTCCCCAATGCGACAAAACTTTTTCTTATAAAGGACGTCTTCAAAAACACATGCTGGTCCACATCGATAGATACAATCATATATGTACTACGTGCGGAAAAGGATTCAAAACTCCGTTTTCAATGAGAGTCCATATGAGATCCCACGATGCTATTAAACCATTTGAATGCACAATATGTTTGAAAACTTTTACAACCAAGCAATGGAGGAATAACCATATGAAAACCCATCGATAGTTATAGATTGGCCATGTGAGATGTTTTCATTTAAAGACTATACCTTTTTAAAAAATAATTGATGGCACGAATTTCATAAAGCTACCCAAAAATTACTTTTCAAAATCGTTAAACAGTGCCGGAGAGGAAATTTATAATTAAATGGAATGGTAGAATGAGAATATGTACGCCACTGAACATTCTCTTGTAGTGGTAGTTATACTTTATCCTAATTTATATTTTATGTTATTGTCTTTTGGTTGGGTCCAGTTTTGTTGGGGGTGAAGATACTGAAAGTCTCAATTATTATTTGAGGTATAGGACCTAAAATTACTTCCTTATTTTAAATAGAGGGTTCATTTATTTGTGTTTTCACTTCTGTCACCTTGACTGTCTTTTCCTTTTTTTATTTGGTCTAGTTAACCAAAAATAGCACGCCTATTAAAATATTTGCTACTCCTACTATAAGTGCGAATCTTTGAAACACAGCTTGCCTGGCCAAGTTGTTTATTAATTTTGGTATATAGTTTTATCGATCTTTTGATAAACTTGTAAATTCAATTCAAGTGGTATTATTAGTATATAAGTAAAACTTCTAAAATATTTAAAGTATTGAACAAAATATTAATTTATAAAATTGTTCACGAACGAAATGAAATAACAAAATTATCAAGAAATCACCGTTCGCGTAACGCTAGCAAAACACGAAAACGAACTACTGACAGAAAAATAACAAATTATGACAGGAAGTGACACAGACTCTGAATATGAAAGCGGTGCTCCAGTACCATCAACTAAAGAGAAATTACGTACGGAAATTGTGCATAAAAACTGTGTGACATCATATTCAAGGCAACATTTTAAACCTAGTGAGACCCAATCAACTGATAATGAATCACGAAGGTAAGTGCGTATCTCATACTAGTTGCTGGCGTCGTAGCGTCATATGCAGCGTTCTTTTTTCCTTGTCTATTTTCTCACTCTACTAATACGCAGTATTATACTCTCGATATTGGGGCGCGTTTGATTCTCTGTCCTTTTCTTGTCTCCCTTTCTCGCTCTCTTTCTCCTTGTTACTCTTCCGTATTTACTAAATTTACCAAACTAAAATAATGATATTATAGGTTGAATAAAGCGCCAAAAACTTCTGCAGAACGTGGTCGAGAATTCAGAGCACGAAAAGCACTGCTTAAACAACAAAGTAAGCAACAACAGGAACCAGATGTAATAGTTGAAATTGCTACAGAAGATATTCGAAGTGCTGGTCCATCAGAAGACATTCAAGTCCGTAGATCCTCTGAAATAAGGACAATAGAAAAAAGAGCAAAGTCTGCAGAGGCAACGCGGCGATGGAGAGAGAAAAAAAAGGCGTTAGTGAGTTATCAAAGAAACAGGCGAAAACTGCAGCTCAACGCATGCGAGAATACCGGGAGAGAAGAAAATTGTAAATATTAATTTATTTTTATTTATAAAACATGCCATTGAAGGCGCGTAAAATTCTTATTTGCATTTTTTTACTTAGAGCAAAGAAAATACTGTTTAAGCAGCAATGATCAATATTTAGATGCTATAGTCAGCACATGATCATCACAAGTAAATCAAAGGGCTGGTCCATCAACAATAAACAGTATATCCGCAGAGCTAACTAAAAGATGGAATTCACAATCACAGCAACAACTTGAAACATCAGAACGTACGCGAGAATATCGTGAAAGAAGAAATGATAATATCAACATCGAATCCGACTTCCGTGATTCAACTTTGACTTTAAAGTACGACGACATTACAAAACATAAAAAGGCTCATGAAAATTTCGATCGAAAATTCCGGAAAAATCCATTTGGTTATTCATGTACAGTCTGCAATAGATTGTGGTTTAAAAATGATTTAAAAAAGGCATCTGACGATTATGAAGATCTGTTGAAGAAAATAACTGTAAGAAATAATATCGAAGTATGCACATACTTTATCACTATGAGAAAATTAACAAAAATAAATTTTATACTTTCCAGAATATCAACAACATTAACGATGCAATGATTTGTTCGACTTGTAAAGTTGCTCTTGACAAACAAAATATTCCAATATTGTCAACGTACAATGGATTTAAATATCCAAAAATTGACTTAGTTTCGGAAAGATTAATTTCTCCTCGTCTTCCATTTATGCAGATACGAAGACTACGGCATGTGCATGGGCAATTTGGTATATACGGTCAGATTATCAATGTGCCAGTAACTGTGGATACAATGGTGAATCAACTTCCAAGAGATATCAGCGATGATTATTGCATCAACGTTCATATCAAAAGGAAATGAATTCACAAGTCGAGCTATTTACAAGGATTAATTGATAAGAAAAATATTAAGACGTGGTTACAATATTTGGTAAACACGCCTCTTTATACTCACTACAATATCACAATTAATCGTGGATTGCTCAGTGATGATGATGAAGAAACTCAACAAATATGTAACATAGATGAAGTCTGAAGATATTCCCATCGACGAGAGTCTTATAGCTCAGCAACATACTCTTCTGTGGAACGACGAAAAATATTTAAGAATCGCACCTGGAGAATACAATATTCCTCGTAGTTTATTATTTGATGAACACGCGGAAGAATTATCATTTCCAACTGTTTATAAGGGACAATTTAGAACATTTAAAGAAGACATTAGAGCTACACCATTCATGATGGCTTCCAGTGAATTGCGTCGTACTGACCGTCGAGCAATTACTCCGTACCATTTGCTGTATATCGCTGTGAAGATTATGAGACTGTTTGACTGTGGCATTTAAGCATATTGATCCTAATACCAACATAACAAGAGAACAAATCCAATCAGAAGAGTACATCAACAATTGTATTGAATCGAATCTTGCTTTCCTACGTTCAATACCAAATTCAACTTGGTATTGGACACAAAGAAAAAAAGATCTTTTCGCGATTATTCGACAGAAAGGCAGACCAACAGCTTTCATGACACTTAGCGCCAATGAAATAGGATGGTCGGATCTGATACAGCTGTTGTATGAATTGGCGAACAATGGGGCGGACATTTCAGAGCGTGTTGCGTCGGAACTAAGTTTCATTGAAAAAAGCACACTTGTCAACGAAGATGCTGTGACTTGCGCCATCTACTTTAATAAATTGGTTAATGTATTGCTTACAATATTACAATCCAAAGAATGTAGTCCTTTCGGTCGCTACAGAGTTGCTGAATACTTTAAACGTATTGAATTCCAGCAGCACATATATTACTGTGGCTTGAAAATGATCCAGATAATATGATTGATGAAAATAGCAGTGAAGTAACACATTTAATCGACAGTTTAGTATCAGTTTCAGCATCTCAAGCATCAGGAAATATCAAATTACAAACTCATAAACACACATTCACATGCTATAAGAAGATTGTTGCACAAAAATGCAGATTTGAAGCACCTTTTATGCCATGTCGCAAAACATTGAATCTTACACCGATGCAAAAAACAGACGAACATTTTCAACTATATGCCAAGAGATATGCTGAAATCAGATCCAATTTAGAAAGTAAAGATTACAATAATATTGATGACTTTTACGCAAAAAATAATATTCAATCGGACGATGAATACCGTAACATGCTTCGTTCTGGAATTACGAGACCAAAAATATTTTATAAACGCAGTCCCACAGAAAAATGGCATAATCCATTCAACCCCTTTGTTTTCAACATTCTGAGGTCGAACATGGATTTCCAAATTATCACTGAGGAGTATTCCTGTGCTGCCTACGTTGTTGAGTATGTAAACGAAACTAATCGAGGTGTTAGTAACTTACAACGGAAAATTATAGAGGCAATGAGGTAATGAATGAACATCCCTAGTTTGATATAAACTTGATGAAAATTCCACAGATATCTGGAAGGAAGATTGGTTTGATAAATAGCAACAACGATCCGTTGAATTGAGTAACATTACTCTAGCACAATTCGTTTCTAAATATTATCAAAAAAAAAGTGGTGTTTACGCTGAGAGAATAGTGCCCAAAGTTATTCGATTTCGAAATTATGATATTGCACAAGATTATGAATTTAAACGAGAAATGGTTACGTTACACATTCCATTTAGAAATGAAGATGCTGAAATTTTAACTGAAATGAAATTTATCAATATCTACGATGAAAACGAAGCACTAATTTTGGAAAGAAGGCAAGAATTTGAATCAAATTTAGACATCGAGAAAACGATTGAAATCTGTCGACAATTGTGCCTTGAAGACGGGAATCCGGACGATGATGAACCTAAAATTCAGGATGTAGCGAATCGCTTTCCAGAACCCAATCCTTTCCAACAATTGTATCGTAATCCAAATGCAGCCGTTAATATGGATCTTCACTTAGCAACATTAATATAAGTTGGGTGTTATTGCGAAGAAGAAAGAACTGGATCAATTCTGTCAACTAAAGATCTGCAAATGAAAAACAAAGAATTCCTTCTTCATGTTTGTCATCGACCACGTCCTGTCTTCAAATTCATCACCACTACAAGTCTTCTGTACTGGACCTGCTGGATGTGAAAAACCTTTCACCATAAAACTTGTAATGGAAATATACAATAGATATTCAGATAATGATGGATATTGTAATGCATAAATCACATGTGCATCCACTGGTGTAAGTGAATTGTAACATACTATATTTAACACTCAGTATAACCATCACCTTGAGTGATTACAACAAACCAAGTAGACGTGCCGAGATCGAATATAAATAGATACTTGTTAGAATTCACGAGGTTCCTTTCTAAACATAAACTTGAGAGTCAACCTCTGCCTTACTTGTGGCCAGTCGTTATGTTTTGGGATACTTCTTAAATGATATGTATGTAGATAATCCCAGTAAACAATAAAGTTATTCATATTATAATGGTTTTATATTGGAAGCAGCTTATCCTATAACCAGAAATTATTACATTGACAAGGTTGCAGTTGCTATCGACTGATCGACCGTACACACTGCGTTGAAAATATCGCTATCAAAACTTCTGGGACGGCAAATCAATATCGTACAGTGTTCAGATATGTAAAAGTCTTGATCATAGAGGAAGTGAGCGTGATTGGTGCAGAATTATTAGCTCAAATTGATGCTAGACTTGAACAAATAACAGGGAATTTTGAAACGAATTTTGGTGGATGGATGGATGATTTTCATTGGTGATTTACGGAAACTGCCTCCTATTCGCGCCACACCGTGATATAAACAGCCAAAACAGCGTATGGCAGGACCAGTACTATGGCGAGGATTAAAATTTTACCAATTGACATAAGTCATGTGACAAAGTAATGCAATGCATTACTCACGAAAATCGGTAATGGGACGATATTAACAGATGACGAATTAGCGATTCTTTACAAAGGAACTGGCTGATCAATCATGTCCACATGGAATTCGTCTCTTTCTTACTAATTATTACAGCAATGAAGCTACTGAAAGCATCAACTGTTGTTACCAAACAGATAATAGCATAAAATTTGGAAGTCGAATCTATAAATTTCAAATAAATTTTTTATTTTTTCTGTAATAAATATTTGAAAAAATTGATGCGAAATTGTGAATTTCATGTATTGAACTATGTACTAAAGAGTAATAAAACCCAGTTTTTATTTTTTGTTTTCTTCACATTTTGCGGAAGATCTATCAACTGAAAGGTTCAACTTTCATATCAAATAGTATCAATGAATGAGCATATTTCTACCTGTGGTATAAAATAAGATTCTTTTAGAGATGAATTTATAAATGGCTCTCCATATCATATTCAATGTCAAATCAGTACACGAAAAAACCAAAACTAGATACGAACCAGTGTCCATTAGGTCATTGGGTCAATGACCTCCCATTAAAAAATAATTAAATAATTTAAAAAAATAAAATATACCTACTATACATATAGTATAGTATTCCTCTTATATAAAATTTACCTAAATCGTTTCAAGACCCTCTTTATTCCGCATCAAGTTCTCGGCGAAAACCAAAATTGGAAAGCGGGCCGGTGGCCACCGTTGACCTCAAGGTGTTATATGGGAACGGAATTTGCCGAGCCTAGACGATCTTCGCGGCGTGAGAGAAACACGCCCGAGGTTTACATGTGATAGGTCAAAAGCCCGGTTTAATATCGACGATGAAAATCGACTTACGTCGGCTGATTATTACACGCTTAGAAAAGAGATGAGTAGAGGGGTTGGCAGGCCGCGCTATATTTTGATTTAAAGGAGAGCATTTGATGCGAAATAATGAGCTGTGTTTTGACGTAATAAGTTATTGCAAATACAAAAGATCGAAGGCTTCACTTGAATTTTAAAAAGATTTAGACTAATTATCATTTAATTTAAGTTTGTCATATTTAATATGTATAGAAATGAATAAAATATGGTTGTTTTTTAAGAGAGCATTATTTTTATATAAAACAAGCGTGGCCCAAAAAATTTTTGCTTTTTTAACGATTTTAACGACTTCTGTGCAGAAATTGGGAGTGGTTTTTCGAAAAATTTCCCTCCACGGCGGATAGGCCTCCGGGGGCTGGTTAGTGGCGTTCCGTATTTTAAGATTTTCATCACATCACCTATGACCCTATAAAATTAACCACGGGCCGCCACTGATACGAACTACTTTAGAAGAGATCCATGGATTGGATTCTTACGAATATCATTGAACGTATTTCTGAAAATTACACCAGGCCAAACATACCATGAGCCCTAAGAGTAAACGTTCATTTATGACCAGTGCGCATGAGTAGGCGTAAGTGACCAGTGCGCATGAGTAGGCGTAAGTGACCAAAGCTCAAGATACATTTGACCGGCTGTACGTATAGGGACAAGTTATTGAAGGAAAATAAACCTTCAACTCTTTGGACTGTAACTTTTGTAATTCTTTATCTGTAACTTATTCTGCATTAGTTTTTATCAATAAGAAAGTAGGAAATATTAGCTTGAACTATTTTTGTGATTTTAATTGATAATTCGAAGTATTTTCCAGAAAATCTGTACCTAATGCGAAATGTGACCAATGTCGTTTCGAGTTCCAGAGCGAAGAAAAACTGAAACACCACATCGAAAATTTGGGAGCGTATCTGAAAGTATACTGTAAAAAATGTAAGAACTTCATAAGACTAGAAGAATGTAAATATCATTTAGACACAACGTATTCATGTTCGATTTGTAAAAGGATATTGAAAGAAAACCTCTGTTTGTCCCATAAATGTTTCCATGACGAAACTACTCAAAAATCCGCCGATGACTTGAGGATATCGTGTTACATTTGTCAAGAGGCGTGTTTTTCGGAGAAAGATTTGACTGCTCATGTTACAGAAACGCATTCGACGTTACATTTGACAGTTTGCAAATGTTGTATGGGAAATTTCGATGCCGAGAAATTGTGTCACGAACATTTCGATTCGGTTCATAAGTTGCGCCTACCTTCTCTTTATGTTAATCCTATTAAATATCTGTGGAATAAACAAAGATCCAATGCTCTGTTGAAAGATAGGATAATCTGTAAATATTGTTTGTGTTATGGTTGTTTTAAAAGCAATAATGATCTTTTTGCGGAATGTCAAAAAAATTAAAAATGTATTCATGAATGGTTGTTTCACCCTGTATTTTTTAATATTTCAGTTTTCTTGAAAATGAATTGAAATATTTCAATATTTTATGGTACAACAATATCTTTAATAACACGTAAATTTTCCAAAAAACATGATCACTTTATTGAGGCACTATATTTTGTAATTAATTTCGATCATTTTGTCCTTACTCCCAAAATATTGCTAAAAAATTCTTCACTTCACTTGTGAATCTGACAACATAACATTCATTTTATCCTCAGCTTTTTTTTTATACAATGTAAGTAGAGTACGACCAGAAATATAAGAAGGTTATAAATCACCAACCACTTGAGTTATCAGCAGGCAGTGGATTCTACGCAGAGTTGTACCTGCCCTAGACATTAAATTTTGTTTTATAATGATGATATTGGGTTAAGATAAATTATTAATGTTATAATTATATATGTTACAGTCAATATATGAAATTGGGCATTATACCGGGTGTTCATCTTTAGTTTCCCCCATTTTAACTGCCCATAACTTCTAAACGGTTTGAGATAGAAACATGCGGTTTTCACTAAAATGTTTCATTTTAGCACAAGTTTTGTTTAAAAAAGTTAAGTTTTTTTTATTCGTGTTGTCACAACAAAAATGGTGGATGTTTGACAATTTTTTTGTTGACTGCTCAGTCACACGTTAACCGATTTAAAAAATTTTGCACTGAAGAATAGGTAAAGGTCGGTTCTTTCAAACTACAAAAAAATATACTGGGTGTTCCATTAACAAAAGTACAGTATAATCTTCTTTTAAAATATTGCGATTCAAACCTGTACTAGCTCATATGTTCATATTAAGAGAGATACAGGGTGTTAAACATGAAATTTTAATTTTTGTTTTGCACATTAACTTTATCGCTTTTTGACGCGTATGCACAAACATTTGACGGTGGGGTTTTTTGGATATGAGAAATCATAATTTTGTAACTATTTCGATGTATTTTGTAGAGGGCGCCACGTATGCGGCATAAATGTACGCTAAATTTTTTTGCTGTTTAAATTAGCGCTACTTTTGTAAACAAATATTAAAGCCACATCATTTTAACAAAAACAAAGGTATATTTGTTAGTATTCCCAAATCTTAGTGATTAACAACATGATTATTATTTGAATAAATTTTGTTTAATTAAATGTTGTGTGTTACGATAATTATTTTTTTTCAGTATTAGAGGGATCACAAAAAAATTCAGAATCTAATTTTATAACAAAAGATTTGAGCAGCTAATATCCTGTAATATTTTTTTTAGTGCGACTATGTTTACTTCGACAAAAAATTAAGATTTATCAAAAATCCTTTTATTTAAATTGTTTCATGAAAACAAATATTAAGCAGACTTAGGTAAGAAGTTTGATAAATTAAAAGTAAAAAAAAAGTGAACTGGATAAACTCATCGAAACTCACTTAACAGCACAGCACCTGACAAGCATCGTCACAGCACCGACGAGTGGTCAACTTGACGGTTGTGTATGGGTTCAGCACCGCCGTGATAGCCGACTATAGGTTTCATTTTATATTGTCAGAGATATTGTATTGGCACGCCGTCCGCAAAATATTCTCTCTGAGAAATGTGTTCTGCTTGAGGCGTTGACGTGCCTTGTCGGTGCTGTGCTGATGCGCGCTTACATTTAAATACACATAAGAAATAAAATCTGCTGGCGATGATCAGTCGCTGTTCCTATGAGGTGCTGATAGGTGTGTTTCGACCTTTTGTTCGTTGATTTTAACCGCTAGGAGATTTTATAGTTGTAATTATTATAATTAAACGTTGATTAACAATGGAAGAAGACAAAATTGAAAGGTAAGTACATAATCTAATTAATACATACTTAAGTGATTTATTTTAACACGTGCATATGAAAATTCGTATTATTTAGTATGTTCATTCAAACATAACCTCTAAAAATTAAAATTCAAAAATGATCTATACAGGGTTGTATTTATTATATTTAAATATTAAAATGTAACAATGATGATGGTTTTTCAGATTCTATCAAGAATTTTATAAAAGGAAAAGTAATCTTGGTAAAAATTGTCGAAGTTTAAGTCTTGAAAAATACAATAAATTAATAGAAGAAGTAAAACTTTCAAAAAGAGTTACTAAAAGGGATCCTCACATGCATTGGTTATTACGACATTATGATATCATATCAGTGCAGGGAGTAGAAAAATTAATATACCCTGTAAATGGTAATTTTACTGACATGATTTATTATGTTCATGAAAATGAAATTTTTAATATACTGAAAGATGTACATTCGGAAACGGGTCATGGTGGCCGGGACAGAATGTACCAAAAAATTAAAGAAAAATATAAAAATATTACACGCGATGACATACTTTTATTCATTAACCTGTGTAATGAATGCCAAATGAAACATAAATCTGAGAAAAAAGGTGTTGTTACAAAACCAATGGTCTTTAACGATTTAAATTCTCGTTGTCAAGTGGATTTAATTGATTATCAATCCCATCCTGATAAAGACTATAAGTTTTTAATGATCTATCAGGATTACTTAACAAAATTTGTGGTATTAAGGCCATTAAAAACGAAAACTGCTAACGAGGTTGCTCTTCACCTGATGGACATCTTTACATTAATCGGGGCTCCTGTAGTGTTACAGTCTGATAATGGTAGAGAATTTTGCAATAAAGTAATTTATGAATTGACATATATGTGGCCAAAAATAAAGTTGGTTCATGGAAAACCCCGCCAAGGAAGTGTAGAAAGAGCTAATCAAGACGTAGAAAACATGATTACGACTTGGATGCAAGACAATAGTACCGAAAACTGGGCCGACGGAGTCAAATTTGTTCAGTTTATGAAAAATAATGTTTACCATTCAGGAATAAGAACTACACCATATGAAGCTATGTTTGGCACCAAGGCAAAAATTGGTTTAAAAGACTCAAATCTTCCACCGGAATCATATGAAAATATACAAACAGAAGAAGAATTAGAGACTATTATTCAGTTTGCTTCTAATTCTGAATTTCAAATGGAAAATCTAACAAATGCATTAAATATAGTAAATTATGGATCCGAAAATATACAAGAACACAATCAGGAGAGCGAAGAAATTACTGCAATAACTTTTGTAGATTGCATAATAAAAAGCGGTAAGTAATTGGAAAATAACTTGGGGTTAAAAAATTTATAATTATTTCTGTTTATTTTTAGATACAAATGATATCATGGAAAATAAGGAAGATGATACAGTTATCACTTACGAATCTAATCAACCTAAACAATTAATTTGCAGTGAAAAGGATGGCGGCGATGTCAAACTGTGCAAATCTTGCGAAAATTACATACACTCAACATGTACTGTAAACCAAGCAACCGATAACTTACTCTGCAATCTATGTATGAAGGGAGAGGATATCAATAAAATTAGAAAAAACGCCAAAGAGTCGCTGGAACAACAAGCGAAACGCATGAAGCATATAAGTGATTCTTCACATCCACATGTGGATATTGGTGATACAGTAAGAATCCCGGTTCCAGAGGTGGATAGAGGGCGAGGGGATCCTAGATCTATTTTAGGAATAGTCAAAGAAGTGACTAAAGAGGGCTTATTCAGATTAGCCACGAAAAATGGATTTCTTTCAAAATTATATTCCAGTGCAGAATTTAGTACTTGCTCCGACAACATACTGACTCTTCGAACGGCGGCAAAATTGGAGTCAATTGGGCATGGGCAAGGTTTTCGAAGATGTCATTGTAAAAGCAACAAATGTGCATCAAATAAATGCTTATGTAAAAAAAATAAAGTTTTATGCACTTCAAAATGCCACAGTAGTCTAAGTTGCCATAACAAATAATTTTTAATGTTTAATGATTTTTTTTAAATGTTTTAATGGTTCTTTTAATGTTTTTTTAACGTTTTTTAATAAAAAGAGTCTTTAATTAACATCGAAATAATTATTCAATTTGTCATAGATTAATAATATTTGGGTATATGTAGTACAAAATTCTATTACGGTCCTGTTTGTAGATGTAAATATTGAATTGCCCAAAAATAAGTACGCAGTATAATACGGCCGACGCTGTTTATATAATTAGTCTAGTCTATAAGCTTAAAATGGTGTTAATTCTACATACTTTTATTAAAATTATGTGGTTTAGCTCATTCGATCCGGAATAATGTCTAGATCATGGTGCCAAATAATTAAATTAGCCCATAAAAAATTCCAAAAGTTATAAACAATTAAACTCCTCCAAAAAATAGTGTTTGGTTTGTAGCTTATTGTTCATAAATTATAAATATTTTCGAAATTTGGAAAAAAGATCCTTAAAGAGGAGGATATTTCCAATAAAAAAGTCCGAACTCCCAGAACTCTATCTCCATTATTTATAATTTTAATTTAATGCTGAAAATAGCCCTCCGCGCGCGATTGTTAGGTTGCGCGCACGGCCTCGAAAGCGAGTACGTCATTTGAAAAAAAAATTTTTAAGTACTTAAAGTTAATTGAAAAATCTAAAAAAATTATACTATATTTTAAACACTTTAAAGAATTGATTCCCGTTGGAATTTTTCATTAAAACAAATTTTTCAATATGCTAGACGATTGTTAATTAACAAAATTTTTTAAAACTTCCTTCATCGTTCTAAACTAAAAAAATGTTTAAATATTATATCTTTTAAAGACTGACTGACAGAAAATAACATTTTTCCAGTCGACGGAAAAAAGGACGTTGGAGCTTGTTTTTCAGGTTTCTGTTTTTTCATTTTTTCCAATCGCAGTATGAGGTTGCTACTGGCCTTATCCATTTTTTCGGACCTATTGTGGTCCTCTTAATCTAGATTACTTTCCCCGACCCGAATCTCTTAATGGAGTCGACCAGTCATATAATTCTTTGCTAGTGGCTTTTCCGTCTCCTAGTGCAAATAATTGCACATTTGTCAAGCTATTGCACTTACACACAGATTGCGAAAATCCCTTTCTTACAATGCGACTTATACAAGTACGACAAGGAAAATATGAGCAAAACTACGTGAAAGAGAGAGAAGACTTGTTAGCCCAGCGATCAGTCCTCTCTACCAAAACAGTTGGGCGTGTATTCAGTCCCCTCCTACTCCCCACTATTTTAACTGTTGTGTTGCCAAATGTACTTATCTGTAAAAATTATTTCTAATTTTTGTCTCGAAATTATTAACTATGTTCAAAATTGTTGTTCTTGAAGGAATTGGGCGATTTTCAAAAGCCACAATAAACAAATTAACTATTGCATCAGCCGAATGACCTCCAAAATATCATTTTATAATTTGCACTTTTTTGCAGGTTTCGAATTTTAATGTGAGCATTGTAAAATGTTTTATTTTGAAATACAACGGCCTGCGCTACCAACGTGTGAAAGCTTTGTAGCGAAAAGATCACATAACTTTAAATGTGAGTTCTCTATGTAAAGGACACTGATGCCGGATGAAAGTGTTTAATTTTACCTAATAGTGCCTGAGCTCGAAAAAAAGTTAACGATAACGAGACAAAAATATCATTTTTACAAATTAATCTGAGCTTCTGGCAACAGCGGTTGAAAAAGTGGGGCGATGAACACACGCCCAACAGTTTTGGTAGAGGGGACTGATCGCTGGGCTAACAAGTCTTCTCTCTCTTTCACGTAGTTTTGCTCATATTTTCCTTGTCGTACTTGTATAAGTCGCAGCGTAAGAAAGGGATTTTCGCAATCTGTATAATGTTTTGTGCAGTTTCTTCATCTAATCTACTTGATGGCTTCGTCTATCAATCCCATCAGCTTTAAGTTCCTATTGATCTTACAGTGCGGACTCACCACAGTTTTGACAGTATTCCTGTCGTTACTCCGTAAACTTTGGCGAATTTTTTTATCATGAACTGTTTCGCTTGTCTTTGAACTGGTGAATTTTTCCACCACTCCATGGATTTGTGGGCTAACCACTTTTTGTTTGTCGAAAAAAAAAATATAAAAAATGTCAGAATAATTTGCTGAAGAATTAGAAAAAGCTTCCTCATCATTATGGCAATGCCAAATCTATGCTGGTCATAGAAGATAATGTTCATAACTAATAAGTTTTCATCAAAGTGTCGGCCTTGAAAAAATTATTGTACGTCACGTGATCTAAAACTATCCGGATCTCTCCAGGCTTCTTTTCCATCTTTTATGGCATATTACTATTTCACTTAATTTTATACCTTACAACATATAATTTGATGCCTTTGAATTAATAACAGGAGTTGTTCAAACTTCTAAACCAATTTTAATAACTCTGTGATTGCCCACAACCACTCTCCAAAGGTTTAAACGGACGAATGAGCGCGATTTGTATTGTGTCTGTTTTCGTACTGCCACCCAAAATATGATGAAAAAGAAGAAACGCTTTTTGTACTAGTAGTTTAAGCAGTAGTTATTATATTTTCGAGAGCTTGGAATCATGCCCGACAAATACAGTAAATAGGAAGTCGTAGATTTGTCCTTAATCAAAGCAGTGGTCGGCAACCTACGGCACGCGTGTCAGACTTGGCACGCCTGGCAGTTCAAAATGGCACGCATAACTTTGTAAAGTTTGGTGTATAATATTTGAAAATAAAGATTTGATTTTAAGAATACTTAATGTAAATTCAAAATAATCTACGGAACTGTACACAAGCTGGCAACGTAGCTCGACCGGGCTAAGTGATGGCAGGCCAGGATAGAACGACGCAACCGCGACGGGACGTTTCTGGAAAAGAGAAGAAGCGAGCAGGTGATTCTCGGCTTTTCGAACGCTCGGTGAGCGGCATTGCCACGGTTATACGGGAAACTTCTAGGAAGCGGATTTACCATTATATAAACGTGTATTCAGTTAGAGTTAGTTTAGTTTAGCTATTGTAAAGATAAGTTTCGAAATCGAAGTTTAGTGGTAAAAGTTTGTACCAGGTGTTGTTATTGAACTGACCCAGGATAGATAATCGTAAACATTGTTTATCAACCTGTAACGTTCAACGATTACCGTTAGTGTTATTGCGGCTAAAAAGCAAAAATTAGACGTTCGGCTCTTTCAAAGCACAAGTGATTATGGTTAATAAGGATCTATTTTGTCTTTAAATTCTTTTGGAAGAATGTTTTTCCTTCAATCTTTCTTGGATGTCTTCTTTCCTTCATCTATTGACGACTCTGGTTTTCCGGATCTCTTATATTTTCTGTTGCAACTCAGTTTTCCTTCTTCTCTTCTTTCTTCATTCTCCCAAACTATACCAATATATTCTTCTCTACTGTAGTTGTTTTCTCTGCTCTATACTCTTCTCTAATAATTATGTATTTATATTCATTTTTGGGATATACTCTTCTAATAAGAATCCATTCTTTTGGAAGAATGGTTTTCCTTCAATCTTTCTTGGATGTCTTCTTTCCTTCATCTATTGACGACTCTGGTTTTCCGGATCTCTTATCTTTTCTGTTGCAACTCAGTTTTCCTTCTTACTTCTTTCTTCATTCTCCCAAACTATACCAATATATTCTTCTCTACTGTAGTTGTTTTCTATGCTCTATAATCTTCTCTAATAATTATTTATTTATATTCATTTTTGGGATATACTCTTCTAATAAGGATCTATTCTTTTGGAAGAATGGTTTTCCTTCAATCTTTTTTGGATGTCTTCTTTTCTTCATCTATTGACGACTCTGGTTTTACGGATCTCTTATCTTTTCTGTTGCAACTAAGTTTTCCTTCTTCTCTTCTTTCTTCATTCTCCCAAACTATACCAATATATTCTTCTCTACTGTAGTTGTTTTCTATGCTCTATACTCTTCTCTAATAATTATGTATTTATATTAATTTTTGGGATATACTCTTCTAATAAGAATCTATTCTTTTGGAAGAATGGTTTTCCTTCAATCTTTCTTGGATGTCTTCTTTCCTTCATCTATTGACGACTCTGGTTTTCCGGATCTCTTATCTTTTCTGTTGCAACTCAGTTTTCCTTCTTCTCTTCATTCTTCCAAACTATACCAATATATTCTTCTCTACTGTAGTTGTTTTCTCTGCTCTATACTCTTCTCTAATAATTATATATTTATATTCATTTTTGGGATATACTCTTCTAATAAGGATCTATTTTTTTGGAAGAATGGTTTTCCTTCTTGGATGTCTTCTTTCCTCCGCTTTCCTTCATCTATTGACGACTCAGCTTTTCCGGATCTCTTATCTTTTCTGTTATCATTATGGTACAGCAAAGAAATCGATCCGTATAAGTGCATTATCTCGGGAAACCGTAGTATTCCGGACATCTAGTGTTCAACGACATTTTCAAATAAGACATGAATCGGGGTTTAAGGATGATACTGATAGAACGGAGACAATCCGATGAGTAGTTGCTCAGTATACAAAGCAGGCAACATTATTTACAAAAATGAGTCGAGGGAAAGACCAAGCAACCGAATGCAGTTTCAAAATTGCACAATTTTTTCAGAAAAGGGAAAACCTTTCACTGATGAGGAATTTATGAAGCTGAGAAGTGCGGATGTATTGATCATTATATATATATATATATATATATATATATATATATATTTATATAAAATGATCAATATATATATATATATATATATATATATATATATAGGTCAAACTTTTATTGTGGGGGATGCGGCAATGTGAAAAAGTGAACTCTTTTTAGTTTGTTCTAAGCTTTCGGTAATTTAGAACAAACTAAAAAGAGTTCACTTTTTCACATCGTCGCATCCCCCACAATAAAAGTTATTCCCAATGGAACGCTCTGTATAGAATGTCGAATTCATATTTCAAGATTTTAAAAATCATTTAATTGTTAGTCTCTCAAAACGTTTTTACTATTAGATTATGTTTCTAAATTAAACATTTTACAGATGGATGAATGGAACTTCGACCTGCATAGACTGTGAGAAGTCATTTTGCAGCCAAGAAGATTTAAAAAACCACACGCAAAATCTAGACGCTCTCTTAAAAATCTATTGTGTAAATTGCGAAAGATTTATCCGCTCTGACGAATTAGATTTTCATGCAAAACCGACGTATTCTTGTGCCGAATGCAAACTTATATTAGACGACGAATTTTTACCCACCACTCATCAATGTTTCCATGAAGATCAAACTCAAAAAATAGCTAACGACGCAAAAGTCCACTGTGCTATTTGTAACGATGTATATTTTTCCACAAAAGACGTCGAAGGTCACATGAAAGATAAACATTTTAGCGAAGATAATTACGATTGTAAATGTTGCAAAGTATGTTTTAAAAACGAAGAAGAGTTGAAAGTGCATATAAGGGAGAAACACCAACGAAGTATACCCATAGAAAGATCCGAAAGGAAAAGACGACTTCAAGTTGTTAAAAGAAAATCTACAAACTCTGAGTCGTCTCAAAAAAAATGTAGCCAATGCCCGTTGAAGTTCGACACGAAGAAAGAATACCTCGCGCATAAGAGGCGTGCTCACGAAATCTTTTTATGTTATATATGCGGTAGAAAAATGCACATAAACTTTTTAAGAACGCATTTGGATATGCATGAAAATAACAAAAGGTTTAAATGTAAATTTTGCGAAAAAAGGTTTCGATTACCCGGTACACTACGAAACCACCAAATGATTCATTCCAGCGAGTCGAATTACCAGTGTCAAGTGTGCGGAAAAGGTTTCAAAAAAGCTTATAATCTCAAGGTGCATTTGAGGATACATTCTCCTATAAAACCATTCGAATGTGTTATTTGTAGGAAAACTTTTACTACTAAACAATCGAGAGACAACCATCTGAAAACTCATAAATGAATTTTTAATGTGATATATTGTAATTTATTGTATTTATTATTTTTATTAAATATATCTTGTACATTGGTATTTTTGTCCAATTATTATAGGGCAGGGTCTGTAGACATAAAAATCACGTTAGGTCACGAATTATGGACGAGTTCTATACAAGGCAAATGCTGCCAACATAACGAATAAAAAAACTGGAAAAGAAGTGGTTTCTCCTTGTACGAGTACTTCTGTCCACGGTGAAGATTGGAATATCTTTTGTTTCATTTTTGGTAATCTTTTTTTCTGTTCAGCTTGTGATTGCATTACAAAATTGGTTTGTTTGTTCCAAAATATTCGTAGTGGATGTAATTGGTGATGGGAAACTCTCAGAAAATTGATTATTAACAACATCTATTTGATTGTCTGAGACATTAGCAAGTTCCTGTACATTCGATTGAGTCAATTCAGCATTGCGAATATCAGATGGTCAACACTCGGTTTGGATTCCGAAACGGACTCGGAACGCGCGAAGCACTTTTTTCCCTAAATGTTTTGACACAGAGGTGTAGAGACATGAATGTGAATGTATTTGCATGTTTCATAGACTATCGAAAGGCGTTTGACTGTGTTAATAATCAGAAGATGATTGAAATTCCAAGAACAGCCGGAATCGACGAACAAGACCAGAACTTTATTGGAATCAAACAGCGGTAGTAGAGATGGAACAATCAACATAGGAAGATGTGCAGATCAGACGGGGCGTTCGACAGGGTTACGTCTTGTCTCCACTCCTGTTTGTACTCGGAAACTACATTTAGAGAAGCACTGGATGTAGTCTAGGGTGGAATCAAGAACAATGGAACCCCAATAAACAATATCAGGTACGCCGATGATACGTTATAATAGCCAACGATGTACCGTAGTTCACTATAGTGAGATGTTTGGATTGCATCTCAATGTCTCCAAGACTATTGGTCTTTTCTAAGACTCCAATAAATGCACACCTGCGTGTCAAGGGACAAAGAATCGACCTCAATAAAATATCTGGGAGCTAACATCAATAGCCAGTGCGACCCGAAAAGGGAAATACTATTAAGGATTGAGCAAGCGAGAAAAACCTTCATGAGTATGAAATCATTTTTTACAAGACTGGACCTTAGTTTGGAATTCAGAACTCGAATGATCAGATGCTACGTCTTCTCTGTCCTACTCATTTCATGGGTACAAAGGATCACCAACGATGAAGTACTTCAACGCATGCTCAAACAAAAAGAACTACTGAACACCATCAAGAAAAGAAAAATTCAATATTTGGGTCATACGCTGAGAGGTGATGACTGCGAAATATTACGTCTCATTATAGAGGGCAAAGTTCAGGGGAAAAGATCAGTAGGAAGACGCCGGAACTCATGGCTAAGAGATTGAAGGAGATGGTTCGTCTGCTCGTCTTCGTGCTGCAGTTTCCAGAGCTACAATTGCCATTTGAATCGCCAGCCTTCGGCAGAAGAGGGCGTTATAAGAAGAAGAATTCAGCATTTATTTCAGCTTCAGTGGACCCATCACTACAATATGGTTTTGGATCTACACAATTATCATCGAAGTGTTCACTACAAATATAAGTGGTTTTGTTGATTGTGGCAAAATTCAGATTTTGGTTGCCACATAACTCAATCCATTTGAGGCTGGGACATCTCTTGGGCTTGGGAAATGGAATAAACTTGATGGTATTCAGTCTCTTGTGTTATTTTTACAACTTTGATAAGCATAATAATTATCGCAATTTGTATAATCACAACGAAGATACAAATCAGAGTAGTATAACTCCACTCGATGGTATTTGCAATAATAAAAGCAGATCAGAGTCACATAGATCACAAACAGATAAAGGTAGAAGAATAAAAATCAGTAATATACGAATACTATAAACACAAAGAATGCCGAATAACTGCCTAATACCTTAATGATACGTATAGGTGTTGACAGCTGACATTAGTTTTTCGCCAACTGTAAGATGTGAAATACCCCAAACTAAAAAGACCTCCAAACTTTTCGGGTACAACATGGGTGGTAAAGGGACCAAAATATATAAGAAAAACCAAAAATTTATCGGAAAACCGGTTCCTTATGCAACTAACCTTTTCCTGTATTTTTTTGTTAGTTATGTTGGCAACATTTGCCTTGTATAGAACTCGTCCATTGCACTGTACTGATTTTTTTTCTGGGATTTTGCTATCAGGAAATTAAAAAAAAACATGTTTCATCCCCCTATTTCTCGGGGCTAACTGAACATCGGGAACATACGAACATACGGGTTTTTGTTCCTTAAGTATATGTTACGGGCCATGTCCGCAATCGGGCCGGGACGTCATGGCCCGGGCTATGTTGACACAGCCCGGGCCCTGACGTCCTGGCCCGACCTTCTTGGACTATGTCGTCTTGGCCCGGGCCATGACAGCGTAGACCGGGCCGTGACAGCAGCGCCCGGGTATTGTCAAGACGGCCCAATACTATCCGGGCTATGTTGTCAAATAGTTTTTTTTGCAAAATTCAATAAACGTATAAGTACATTACAAGATGAGAACTTTGACCAACCTAACAAAACCTAACCCCAACCCCAGTTAGATTCGACGGCGGACCGAATTACGAAAAATTCGGAGTGCGATTTCGGAATTGGGTCCCATGTACCTACTATTTGTTTAATTTGACCAACCTAACAAAACCTAACCCCAACCCCAGTTAGATTCGACGGCGGACCGAATTACGAAAAATTCGGAGTGCGATTTCGGAATTGGGTCCCATGTACCTACTATTTGTTTAATTTTACCAACCTAACAAAACCTAACCCCAACCCCAGTTAGATTCGACGGCGGACCGAATTACGAAAAATTCGGAGTGCGATTTCGGAATTGGGTCCCATGTACCTACTATTTGTTTAATTTTACCAACCTAACAAAACCTAACCCCAACCCCAGTTAGATTCGACGGCGGACCGAATTACGAAAAATTCGGAGTGCGATTTCGGAATTGGGTCCCATGTACCTACTATTTGTTTAATTTGACCAACCTAACAAAACCTAACCCCATCCCCAGTTCGGTCCGCCGTCGAATCTAACTGGGGTTGGGGTTAGGTTTTGTTAGGTTGGTCAAAGTTCTCATCTTGTAATGTACTTATACGTTTATTGAATTTTGCAAAAAAAACTATTTGACAACATAGCCCGGATAGTATTGGGCCGTCTTGACAATACCCGGGCGCTGCTGTCACGGCCCGGTCTACGCTGTCATGGCCCGGGCCAAGACGACATAGTCCAAGAAGGTCGGGCCAGGACGTCAGGGCCCGGGCTGTGTCAACATAGCCCGGGCCATGACGTCCCGGCCCGATTGCGGACATGGCCCGTGACATATATACCTGTAATCTGTTAAAAACCCGAAACTTTTAATTTTTTTGTTCCCAAACCGGATTTCGATCATTATTATCTATTACAAGTCTGTAAAAATCTTATCTTATTACCACACTCATTTGTTAAATATCAACAGTCAAGTTATTAAAACTTGAACTTGTTTCACTTTTCAAGTGCCACTTGAAGAGCTACTTCATTATTTCAAAAGCATTTTATACAATTCATCTTTTTGTGATTATTTTCAAAATAAAAAAAATTAAATAAGGTACTACTTTGATTTGGCAACATCGCTCATCAAATATTTCCGCACGACTTTAAAGGGTATGTTCACCAACTGTCAAGTTGACACTAATGACAATCGCCCTGAGGACAAAGAATTATTTGGATAGATTGTTTATTTGCAATTTGGTTGTTTTTTATCACTTTAATGAACGTCGATAAAGCACTAAATCAAAATCAAATAACTATTAAGAACGTGTTGCACGTGTTGTGCAAAGAGCACTTGTTTATTATCAGATTCATCAGGGCGACTGTCACATGACGTCACGTGGACTTGCCCTATTGTCAGTTGCTATCTTCACATGTTTTGTTAAGTTAGGTTAACCCTACTTTTACAAATATAAAGTTATTTCGTTGATTTATTATTATGATGAGATCAAATGAAATCAAATTAAATAAACAGAAAAGAACGAGCAATGTTTCTGTGGATCATTTATGGAAAACGCTCAAAAATAAGAAAAGACCCCCCAGGTAGGTTATGGAAAAGTAGTCCCGGTCAAATTGACTAAAAACTTGACATGATGTTGTTTTTGACGTTCCTATTAAAATTATCATTGCGCTAATCAAATCGTCGAGGTGTTTTCGAGATAATTGGCTGTCAAATCCTTCTTTGGGGTAATAGTGAAGCTTTGTCTTGAGAAGAGCATACAAACATTGTTCGGTTGCTGCTATATTAGAAAATTATTATAATTAAGTAAAAACTTAGAATACGAGTTGAAATATTAAAACCAAAAACGAGATTTGACAGGCAATTATCTCGAAAATCGTTAAAGCGATTTTCGAAAACTGCTACAGCGATTTTGTCTGCACAACGATAACTTTCAATCGGAACCATGGAGACTAGATAGGGAGATCGAACTCATACGGGAAAATCGACAAAACCTTGTAACATGTCTATCGACCTGTTTCGACTCATCAATTTATATCGCTAATCTTTCTCTAATTCCCGCTCGTCGTCTCATTAGTCACCCCGAATCTTCAACCCTGACCAAAAGACAATTGACATCTGCCAACGGCTGCTTCCATTTTTACAACGCTACGAGCGAAGCTCCTTTTCGCTATCGACTGTCTTCCTACCGTTTTACCTTTTTTATATATTTTCTTCATGTTTTATCTAAATTGTAGCTGGGATACCGTTAACAGCTAGGATGCCATTAACTGCTAGAATACAGCTAGTAGTATTAAGATACCTCGAGGACCTCTCTGGAAACACCACTGGAATACCTTCAGGTCCACTTCTCTGCACACCCTTCCCAAAGAAAATACTTGAGATAAGTACCAGAAAAAGTACAGGCTTCATTTCATTTTTGTTCCGTTTTCGGCAGAAATAAAATTTGTTTCAATTTCTTTTTAATTTCTCATCCACTTGGCTATAAGTGCTGTAGGGGCTCGTGTCCGGGCTATAGTAAGTTTTTAATTTTTTTAAATTAATTACAAGGTGTTTCTACCTTTTTTTTTAATACAAATTCATTTTTGTTGTTTCGTCGACGTCTAAAAGGTAGTGGCGCCCTAAAGCTTCTTATAGTCTGACAACCTTCTGAGATACCTAGTGCAGCACTAACATAGAGTAGAACCACCCTTAAGAAGAGTCTCATGCCGGCATCTGTCTCGAGTGGCCACTATAGCGCCGTTACGAACTGATACGGTTACAACTTGTCCTCAAAATCGTCTATCTAAGCAGTTTGTTTTTTCACCGCATCATCGCCACTGGATTCTGAATTGCTGTGCAATTCGCAAGTATTCAGTAGACAATGTCCCGTAAGGATCCCTGTTAAAACTGTTAGTGTAGTTTTACTTTGACTTATGCATTCATTTGATCTCAACAAGTTGTAGTCACCCAGAAGAATCTTTGATCGTCTAAGTCCTACTAGATCTTTCAAATATTTAATAGGCTAGCTCTACTACTCCACGCAATGGCTCCATAAGTGATAATTGGCACTTTGGCAGGGTACATCCAGCCCTGGATTTTTGGGTTATAACCCCAATTTCTCCCTGCCACATTCCTGCACACCATTAGAGCCATTTTTTGCTTTGTATATAATCTCCTTTTCGTGTTTGTTCCACAGGAGTTTACTGTCTAGAGTCAAACCAAGATACTTGACTTCTTGTCTCCATTCAACCTCGCTCCCATCAAGTTTAATGGTTTTGAGGTTGAGCTTTCTTTTCTTAGTGAAGGCTATTAGGATGGTTTTGGTGGGGTTGATGTTGAGTCCCACTAGCCTAAACCAGCTATTTGTATGGTTCAGACCCTTTTGTACGATGTCACAAAGGGTATTTTCGAATTTTTCCCAAGCCGTACATGTGTATTTTCAAAATACCCACCGGTTTCCCTCCGCTTAGATCACATGAATTATCTACGCCAAGCACGGCATGCGTTTAGCCTTAACGGCTAGATATGCGCGCAGAACGCTAGCGCGAGACTTTTCGTCCGACTGTCGACCTAAGACGATGTGAGCAAATTTAATATGTATAACTAATAGTGAAAGGACGATGTAAGTTCTTAATTGTGACGCCAATATAAAAGGTGTAATGTGAAAAACACAAAGACTATACGCAGTAAATGAAGTGAGAAAGGCAGATTATGAAGTTTTCATTTCCATAGGACAATGGCGGCAGACGCCATTGCTTATCAAACTGGACTATTACTTTAAATGAATGTTCTTTTAATAAGATGGTCCTTCGAGTTGTTAGAAAGTAATAGTCCTTGTTCAGGACTAGTTACTTGTGGTTAGTTAGTGTACGGTGCTTGAAGTTCACTCCCAAAACAGAAGGCCTCAATCAAAATTATTAAAAGGAAAGGATTGAAAGATTTCTAATATGAACAGTTCATTTGTAATTCCAGAAAATTTTTGTAGATATAAAAATTTGTGTGCGTTTGAAAAATTGAAGTAAAGTAACATACTTTTTAATAATATTATTTTTTAGATCACGAACAATTTCCTGTCAGTATTGCGAACAAAAATTTCGACAGACTCGTTTATTAAAAGAACACATCCAGAATACAGAAGCTTTCTTGAAAGTCTATTGTAGAAAATGTAAACGCTTTATTCGCTTGGAAGAATCCAATTTACACGTAGACGTTACTTATTCCTGTGCTTTGTGTAAACTTATATTAATAGAACATTCATATTTATATCATGCTTGTTTTCACGATAAAGCCACACAAAAATTAGCGAAACGATCGAAAAAAGAATGCGGGAGCTGCGAGAAAATATTTTTTTCCAGCGACGATATCGGTGGTCATATTAGAGATAAACATTGTTCGTTGCTGGCTTATTTTTGTAAATGTTGCAAAACTAACTGCGGAAACAAAGAAGCATTTTCCAAACATGTGTCTGAGAAACATTTAAAACCGCAACTTGCTAATATTAATATTGACAAAGGTGTCGTTGAAATTAAAAAGCAAACTAGTAAAATTCCAACAAAGAAATGTCGAAAAAAATTGAGATATTATTGTAAACATTGCTGTATTAACTTCAGTCAACAAGTTACTCTCTTTAGTCATATGATTCAAATCCACCAAAAATCCACCGCGGATAATAGCGGCTTAAAAAAATTAATTTCATCAAATAAACGTTATCATGAAATTATTGATTTAACGAAAAGTTCGACCAAAGATAAAAAGTCTGCTAAAAAGAAAAAACCAGAACCGTTCAATGGATCTTCGAGTAAACATGATAAATACAATTCCCAGTCCGAAACTCGAAAATTAATTACAAAGATGAGTTTAAGGAAAAAATCTGTTGGAAATAGAACAAGGAATAAGTAATGCTATAGTAGCAAAAAAATTCTTGCAGACAGATAGAAGCTACACTGCTTAAAATAATTAGAGAAACACCTTCGGCATCTTGGAATCCAAACCATGGATTGTCTACCACTAGGTCCCGACCTAAACCCAATTGGGCACTTTTGGGATTATTTTGAAGGCTCCCACATCCAGCTCAGAGCTTTCAACTACTAACAGCTGCTTTAGACAAGTGTTCCTCTTCTATCCAGAGCCTTGAAATTTTGTAGTTCCATACATTTCGCAATTATGTGAATGGAGGCTTCTTCTTGCTCAATAAGTTTGAGCTTCTTGAAGTCGTAATTTCCCAGGAGTATATTTAGTTCTATTAGATCTTTCCTCGTTTTTTCTATTTCTTTTAATATTATATTTGTGCTGTTATCGCAAAGAGGTTCTGGTTCTCAAAAGGGTGCTTCAGCTACTAGATCCCACAGAGTGGCGGTTTGGTTCATTCCCCAAGAACCCATGATAATAATCCTTTGCCTCCTTTACCTTTATAAATATTGAATTTCTATAGGGTGAATTTCCGAGGTTTTTCCCAAACTTGGTTCCTGGTGAGTACACTTCTTTCTTAGCTCCTATTTATTTGGAACCATCTGTATACGACTTTTGGTAGGGGAAAAACTTATGGGTTGGCGTCACCGACATGCTAATATGTGTTACGCTTGGATTGTTTCATGTGAGTCTTGGGCGATTTTTGGTAGGGGCAAAGCTTGTGGAATCGCGTCACCGTCGTTACCGACATGCTACCGTAACGATGAAATTTTTATAAGGTGTTAATTTATTTGTAAAACTTTCCTCTCATCATAGGCGTACGATAAAACGTTTATAAAAGATGAACCATTGTGCAAATATTTCTATATCATGGGCGTACTATAAAATTTTTATAAGGGGGTACATTTATTGGTGTTTTCACTGTCGGCAATGGCCATAATTGTTTTTTTTCCCTTTAATTTTAAAAATTCTTCCCATTCCTTTTCTTAAGAATTTTTACAGAGTAGATAGCAGTGGTTAGTAGGAAAAACTATTTGTTTGCCTTCTGGAATAGCCAGAAGGTGTTGCCGCCAGGAATTCGAATTGAAAATAAATTTCCAAAAAAAATTCTTCTAATAACAACAAATGTACTGAAGTGAAAGACAAACATTCAACAACCAGTGTATGCTTTTGTATAAACGGCTTTAAATAAATATAAATTTGTAAATAATTATTTTGCAAAAATCTAGACTATATTTTTTGTTGTTTTCTTTGCGTAGCAGAGTTTGCAGTATTATAATGGAGAGGTCAAGTATCGTTTAACGGAAATTTTTTCAATATTAAAGTACCCGCTCTAACATAATTTTCAATTCTATAAAACAGAACATTGCAAGCCAAAAAATTATGATAAGCTATAGTTTATTCATAAATGCGGCAGAGTAATAAATCTTCGTGACCCTTGCAAAACCAATACAGAATGAACCATCCTAGTTATATTAAAATAATAATTTTTGTTTCCGAGTCGGACAGGTAACTTCACCTCGTATCAGGACGAGTTTAACCTCTTTTCTATTGTAAACAGATTAAAAATTAAGTTATTACGGTAGTTAGTGACATGGGCGGAGAAGGAAATAAATGTTTTAAACTTTTCGAATAAATTTTATAATTGGAAAGAAATTGATTGTTTCTTGTTTGGCTTATTTTATGCAAACAACGAAATTTGTATTAAACCTATATTGAGCCACACGTTCTTAAACTCATACAGTAAAGTAAAACCAGAAATCTAAGAAGGTCGTAAATCAATATTAGCCTTATTATTACCTATTGTTCGAAATATATATGAGCAATAAAAGTGTGTGTTCCTTAAAATATTCCCAGGTCCGGATTAAAATATACATTTCAATAATAGTGGGCTCTCCATTATTTCTGGCTTTTGTTGACTGTTTTGTATTTAAATTTATTTGATGATAAAATGTCTCCTAAGGTTGATTTAGAACCATTGATGAGGGTATGTTTAAATGTGTGTAAATAATGAAATTTTTACAAAATAAATTACCCACCAAATTTGGAAAACAAGACTTTTTTTAAAACTGACCGCTTTCCAATTTCAGAAATAAAAGGGGAAAAGTTTAACAACATTTAGTCATTACCTACCAATATTCCGTTGTGTCAGTTGTGTCTATTTTTGTGTCGTGAGAAATGTGGCGTCCAAGGACTCATCCTGAAGCTAGTACTTCAACTGGAGGTCCTAGTACCGCTAGTCTCATTTTTCTTAATAATTATCTTAACCCAATTATACCTACCTAAAAAACAAAATTTAGTGGCTAGGACAGGTACAACTCTGCGTAGAATCCACCGCCTGCTGATAACTCAAGTGGTTGGTGACCTTCTTAAATTTCTGGTCGTACTTTACTCTTATGGAATCTGGCCTATTGATTGATTTATTGATCCGCCCGATTAATGAATAAACTATAATTTTTTATGTAAAATCGAACCCCAAAATGTTTTTTCGTAGGAATTCTGTAGATTTTTTCTTTTGTAAATGATATCCGCTAAATGATACTTGAGTTACTGATATTTATTTTTGTTCGTTTTATATCAAATATTTGTATAAGTAGATGGATAGATATAATATGAAATATTTATTATTCTTGTGGAATTATTTCGATTTATTTTTACATTATATGTGAAATGTCAGTTGAAATGAGGTATTAGAAAGAGTAGTACAAAAATATGTGTGTTGTATTAGTATTAAGTTCAATTCAAAATTGTATAGATAAAGGTTTTTAATATTTAATAACTGACAAGAATCTAAAATAGTTATTTATGATACAAGTGCGTGAAGAGATACTTTTGCGCACGAGTTGCGAAAATTAAAGGCACGAGCGTAGCTAGTGCCTTTTTTCGCAACGAGTGCGCAAAAGTAATTCACGCATGAGTATCATACAATGTTTTATCTACGACCACATTAAAAATACTTTCCCTTAATTATATATCACATAACCTCCCTTTTTAATACTTATTGCCTACCTTCATCATAAGAAATTCATTGTCTGGTGCTCCATTTATAAAATCCAAAATCTGTTCCCTTGTGAAAAGTTTTGATTTTTTTGGTTTATGGCTCTCTGATTATCGTTTTATGAAGGTAATAAGTTTATGAAATTTACTTATATCAATGTTTAAATTTAAATTTATGGTAGTTTTCAACAATGAATAATGGGACCATAACGTTGATGATTTCCATTGACTTTTCCTAGAAATATGCAATAAGAACATTTTCCGTCTGATTTTTAATTTTTTTAGTGTTACACCAATACAAAAAGAAGGTGAGCGGTCGTCGGACCACCGACAGAAGCTTGCTTCTTATGCACAATAAAATGACCTTTTTTGGCCAATTTTCGGAAATTTTGACCATTTTTTCAAATTTTAACAATTATTGACCAATTTTGACAGTTTTGACAATTATTGATCATTTTTGACAATTTTTCAAAAAATTTGACCATTTTAGACCATTTTTCCAAATTTTAACAATTATTGACCATTTTTGAGCATTTTTGACAGGTTCTGACAATAATTGATCATCTTTGACAATTTTTCAAAAATTTTGACAATTTTTAACAATGATTGACCATTTTTGACAGTTTTTTATAATTATTGACCATTTTTCCAAATTTTAACAATTTTTGGCCATTTTTGACAGTTTCTGACAATTATTGACAATTTTTGACAATTTTTGCAAAATTTTAACAATTTTTCAAAATTTAAACAATTGTTGACCATTTTTGACAACTTTCAAAAACTTTGACATTTATTGACTATTTTTGACCATTTTTTTAAATATTTAACAATTTTTGACAATTTTTGACAGATTCTGACAATTATTGACCATTCACGTTTCACACTTCTTAATGATAGTACAAAATTATTACATTGTACTTTTTCGCACTCTTTTGGGTGTTATAATGAAACTTCCATTTAAAAAGCATTGTTCTTTTTCGCACGCTTTAGACGTATGTATAAAATGTAATTTCATGTATTTATATGAGTTTGTAAATGCTTAGTTTTAATGGTCGTCGTAGGTAAAAGTTGTTAAGACCGACCACAATAAACTAGATATTAAATATAGAATATGGATATTCACGAAATCATAAAATAATATTTAAGGCTAATTGCACACACACAGCGATTTTGGACGGCCGATTTTATACACACACCTGGCACACACGCCGACCGCTAATCGGTGCCGGTAAAATGCCGGTGAGCAGTCGTCCACTGCCACTGCATCTCCGGCAGTACCGCTGGCTTTGGCGATAATGTGTTCCGCCGTCTCATCTGTATCATCGTAGAATCTGCATGCTCCACAGTCCTCCAAGAGCAATTTAGCGTAGTGAGCAGAAGATCGTAATAACCTTTTGGCCTGACTTTTCGGCCTTCTTCCACGATTTGGTTTATTGGGACCGATAAAAGGAGCACAAGCGAGACCATTAGCAATCTCATTCCCGACCATTCCTTCATGTTCTGGTGCCCAAAAAAGTTACTTTGTTCTATCTAGCCAGTTGCTCAAGGTTTGAATACTTCAGAGCCTTTAAAGCAGTGTATCTAAGAGCATTGATTTTTTTAGATCCTGTACAGTTATATAGCTAAAACTACCAAAAATATATGTGATCCGAAAATAAACGTTCTCAATTCTACATGGATTATTATTATTGGCTAATACCTGTTGATTCCTTTATTTTCTTAATGATACCTAAACTTTTTTAGATCGAAACGTCGTAGCAATTTACAATGTATAAAGTGCGGTAGAATATTTTCCCATCCCATGGCTTTGAAGAACCACAAAAGAGTCCACCAAGAAAAAAAAGTAAATTGTGACGTGTGCGGAAAGAAATTTCTTTTTCAAAATACGATGCTGAGACACAAACAATCGGTTCATCTAGCCGATTACACCAATCGGTGCGATTTGTGCGACGCTGCCTTCAAAACTCCCTTAACTCTTAAGCAACACCAACAAAACGTACATTTCAAGAATTATAATTTCGCTTGCGAAATATGCGGACGGGGGTATTTTTTAAAGAAGATGTTGGATCTTCACGTTAAAGTAGAACACGAAGATGTTAGATTCAATTGCGAGTTTTGTCAAAAACCTTTTAAAACCTTACAAGGATTGGATTTCCATAAAGTTGTTCACGATCCGAATCATAAGAGGAAAGAATTTACTTGTAAAGTATGTCTGGCTGTTTACACTTCTAGGTCAACATATATCGTTCATATAAGGAAGCATAAGGTAAGTACAAGTCCTATTAGTTTTAACAGGGTGTCTTTTGGGGACCGGTACCCTTTTGCGCTATCTAAAACTAATCAAAGATACTCCTGGGGGTCTACGACCAAGAGAGATCGAAAGAAAGCATGAGCTAGAGTGTAATACTGTACTAACATGACTCAGCTGCTTAAATGGATACTTCAGAAAGCTAGAGAAGGAAGAATAAACTTTCATTCACATCTACCAGGCCACAACTCCTGGGAGATAATTGGATAGAAGAGGATGGCTTGACCAAAATGAAGTCTCTGGCAGTCGGTAGTAGAAGAATAAACCTTAATTTACATCTTCCATGCCACAACACCTGGGAAACTATTGGATAGAAGAGAAAAGTTTGTCCAAAATAAAGTATATGTATATCTTAAAATTTCCTAAAGGAATACAACCAAAGGAACTACTAGACTTAGATTTTCCTCTGGCAGTCAGTGGTAGAAGAATAAACCTTCATTTACATCTTCCATGCCACAATACCTGGGAAACAATTGGATGGAAGAGGATGGCTTACCCAAAATGAAGTATATGTATATTTTAAAATTTCTTAAAGAAATACAACCAAAGGAACTACTAGACTTTCCTCTGGCAGTCGGTAGTAGAAGAATAAACCTTCATTTACGTCTTTCATGCCACAACACCTGGGAAACTATTGGATAGAAGAGGAAAGCTTGCCAAAAATGAAGTATATGTATATCTTACAATTTCTTAAAGGAATACAATTAAAGGAACTACTAGACTTAGACTTTCCTCTGGCAGTCAGTAGTAGAAAAATACACCTTCATTTGCATCTTCCATGCCACAAAAACTGGGAAACGATTGGATAGAAGAGGAAAGCTTGTCCAAAATGAAGTATATGTAAATCTTGAAATTTCTTAAAGGAATACAACCAAAGGAACTACTAGACTTAGACTTTCCTCTGGCAGTCAGTGGTAGAAGAATAAACCTTCATTTACATCTTCCATGCCACAACACCTGGGAAACAATTGGATAGAAGAGGAAAACTTGTTCAAAATGAAGTATATGTAAATCTTGAAATTTCGTAAAGGAATACAACCAAAGGAACTACTAGACTTAGACTTTCCTCTGGCAGTCAGTGGTAGAAGAATAAACCTTCATTTACATCTTCCATGCCACAACACCTGGGAAACAATTGGATAGAAGAGGAAAGCTTGTCCAAAATGAAGTATATGTAAATCTTGAAATTTCCTAAAGGAATACAACCAAAGGAACTACTAGACTTTCCTCTGGCAGGCACTAGTAGAAGAATAAACCTTCATTTACATCTTCCATGCCACAACACCTGGGAAACAATTGGATAGAAGAGGAGAGCTTGTCCAAAATGAAGTATATGTAAATCTTGAAATTTCCTAAAGGAATACAACCAAAGGAACTACTATACTTGGACTTTCCTCTGGCAGTCAGTAGTAGAAAAATACACCTTCATTTACATCTTCCATGCCACAAAAACTGGGAAACTATTGGATCGAAGAGGAAAGCTTGTCCAAAATGAAGTATATGTAAATCTTGAAATTTCTTGAAGGAGTACAACCAAAGGAACTACTAGACTTAGACTTTCCTCTGGCAGTCAGTGGTAGAAGAATAAACCTTCATTTACATCTTCCATGCCACAACACCTGGGAAACAATTGGATAGAAGAGGAAAACTTGTCCAAAATGAAGTATATGTAAATCTTGAAATTTCTTAAAGGAATACAACCAAAGGAACTACTAGACCTAGACTTTCCTCTGGCAGTCAGTAGTAAAAGAATAAACCTTCATTTACATCTTTCATGTCACAACACCTGGGAAACTATAGGATAGAAGAGGAAGGCTTGCCCAAAATCAAGTATATGTATATTAAAATTTCTTAAAGGAAGTACTAGACTTAGACTTTCCTCTGACAGTCAGTGGTAGAAGAATAAACCTTCATTATCATCTTCCATGCCACAACACCTGGAAAACTATTGGATAGAAGAGTAAGGCTTGCCCAAAATGAAGTATATGTATATCTTAAAATTTCTTAAAGGAATACAACCAAAGGAACTACTAGAGTTAGACTTTCCTCTGGCAGTCAGTAGTAGAAGAATAAACCTTCATTAACATCTTCCAATGCCACAACACCTGGGAAACTATTGGATATAAGAGGAAGGCTTGCCCAAAATGAAGTCCTAAAATGTCTCAAAGGGGAGTCAGTAGTAGAAGGGCGCACAGTTAGTGTTCACATACATACATTCACACATACAACAGGATGCTTTTTGAGGTGGACAACCTAACAAATACCAGCAAAGAACTGATTTCAGTCGTATAACAATATACGAGGAGAAGTAGAAGAAGACTCGATGGACTACAAACGAAGGTTTTCACTTTTGATGCTGTCACATTTCATATGATTTCCAAATTATACTTGAGTCGACCCAGGCAGGTAGAAAATCTGGGGTATATCTTGGCGGTTATTATACTTTGTAATTTTCTTTTAAATAATATTGGATATTAACGAGAAAAATTTTATCATTTATTTCTCTGTCTGTAAATACTTTCCATAGTTTCTGTCTTTTATATTTAGGTTGGAGATGAAAACTACGTTTGTGATATTTGCGGAAAATCCGTTACAAAGAAAGCAAGTCTTAAAAATCACCTAAGAACCCATACCGGAGAACGACCATTCGTTTGTAAAGACTGCGGAAGAGCCTTCAGCACCAACAATCTACTTAGAACTCATACGAGAATCCATACCAACGAAAAGCCGTACATATGTTCAATCTGCAAAAAAGGATTTAGACAACGACCTGCCTTGAAGATACACATGAGATATCACACCGGGGAAAAACCTTATGTGTGTAACATGTGCTCCAAGTCTTTCATCAGTGGTAGTTTATTGAAGAACCATAAATGTGCTGGACCTAGTTGAGTTTGTATTTGTTTTCTTACAAGCAAGTTGAAGATCAGTTTGAAGGCGATACCTCATCTGGACGACCACTAGTTGAACAAAGGGATACTGGATATAATAATACCATCCACATCTGAAGAATTTGATTGACCAAGACCGAAAGATTCAAAAACTGATCGAGAGGATTCGAAAAGATACACCGAGGGTCATCTGTTCAAGAAAACAGGTTTAGAACACTATTATCTGTTCATGTCCCTTTGTAAATCTGTTTATATCCCATCTTAGCTTAGAGTTATGAGGGAGTTGTAATATTAGAAATATATATATATATATATAGTACCAATGAGATGGAATATGCAGTCTTAGCCTGTCGCATAGCGTTTTATATGCACTAATAAATAAATGTAAATATAAACAAGTAATATACTTTTTGATCGTATGATGTCTATTGAATATCTAATAATGTTAAATTATTTGGTTTAGGTTCCTTTTAATTAGGGTTGACGTTCTTTAAATAAATCACATCTATCTTCGACAAATGTTTAATTTGAACTCCTTGACAAAACCCAAAGCAACAGTTGCCAATCTACACATTCTTTCAATACAGCGCGTGTCTGCTTATCTAGCAATTGTTACTTATATCGAATAACAATTTATAACCAAACTGCTTGGTCGATATATTTCATAATTCTAATTGAATACATTGATACTAAAGTTGATAGCCTATAATTTAAAAGTAAGCATAAATTCTAACCTAAATAATTAATTACCCATTACAATTACCACCAATACTAAGCCTAATACCCCAAAGGCAGATATTACGATAATGTCAAACCAAGTAGATGTCAACTGACAACTGTCATTATTAATGTCTTGTCACTCCTAACGAAGTAACTGTTCTATGATTGTCCATTATAAGTAAAATTTTAAGTTTTATCATAAAAATACCACAAAGAAGAAGTCGAATCATCACCAAACATGATAAAATACAGAGAAAATTTCAAAAAATGTCTTACCTTTTTTGGCACCAGAGTCAACGATTTTGCTTCCTTCTTATCCCCTCTCTTCATCACTTTCAGTAAGATTGACAGTAATCTGGAACAAGTTACAGTAACTACATACAGTGTAATTAATAATTTGAAAACTTACAATCAGTTACATTTCATGAACAAATGATGATATAAAAAAAATCTCAAAATCATTTATAAGTTAGGAAGGGGGAATCAAAATAACAGAAGACAACTCCCCCTACTTGATACACATCATTGGAAAGCTTTGAAAATATGCTATCCAGTGTTTAACATGTAGTGAATCATGAATAACAAAACCCCCAAGGTAAAAGCACACATCGGCGTTATGTCACTTTTCTTACTCGACCTTGCCTCTAACTACTCACCAAATTTTAAGCCAATCGCCGACAGTCATCGCCTATCAACGCGCGAGCTCCCAACATTCGTTGTTGGAGACGTATATTACCCAAGCGCTGTTGTCGCTTCGTTTTTAAAGTATTGAATTTACAGAAAAATATAAAATCTCAATTTAGCATTATACAGCAAATCAAATGTGCGTTTATCATTTTTGATTTGCACTACACTGAGGTTGGTATACTATAAACATTTTAACAATTATTATTATTGTAGGTCAGACGAAAAACCTTTAATAGACTATTCAGCTGTGCTACACTGCCAAGTAGATTACAGTGGCTTCACTTGCGAACTCTGTCCAAAAAATTTCGCCTCCATATCGAATCTACGAAGACACAGAGTTACCCATCAAGAAAAAACTTTTGCGTGCGATATGTGCCCGAAAATATTCCACCAAAAGTACAACCTCGAGTATCACAAAAACTTCAAGCATTTTCGAAAATTTACGTGCAAATGCTACTATTGCGATCAAGTTTGTTTAAACAAAAACGGTTTAAAGTTGCACATTGATAACGTACACTTGAATAAGTATAAATTCGGTTGTGAAAAATGTCCTAAAGGATACAATTCGAAGAGTGAGTTGGAAAAACATGTTCGATTCGACCACGAAGGTCTACGATACAATTGTTTAGTCTGCGATAAACATTTTAAAGATAACAATCATTTTAAGCAGCACATCAAAACACACGATCCGAATTACACCAAACCCGAGTTTACTTGCTTGGTATGCGGTAAAATACTTTCAACAAAGTCGTACGATCGACACATGAAAATGCATCAAGGAAATGTTGGTAATAACGTCGTATGTGATATTTGCGGTGTAGTAGTTTCGAGTAAAAGTCACTTGATCAACCACAGGCGTACACATACCGGTGAAAAACCCTACGAGTGTGATTTTTGCGAAAAACGTTTCGCCAGAAGTGAAACTTTAACAGATCATCGAAGGGTTCATACCAAAGAAAGGCCTTATATTTGTTCGGTTTGTTGTAAGGGCTTTACGCAAAAGTCTGCTCTTAATGTTCACATGAGGATACACACTGGTGAAAAACCGCATTTTTGCGACGTTTGCCAAAAAAAATTCACAACCAAACATTTGTTGAGGAATCACAAGTGTATTGGACCTATCGTTGATGAAGAGACTGAAGATGATAAAGTTAGAACCGTTGTTACAGTTACTAGCTTATAAAAAACTTATGTATATTTCAGATTTATGTTAAATTTCGGTAGCTGTTCATTGCAGTTTATTAATTATTGGCAGCTTTGTTGTTTTTGTTTGCTGTCTAAAATTATAAGTTTGTAGATTTTTTATATGACTGTTTTTTTTTCAAATAAAGGGATGTTAAACATAAAGAACTTTTACTTTCATCTTTCAGTTGAATTTCAATTCTGCTCATCCAATTCTTCTTCGTTCTTTCCTTTATTTTATTTTTTATGCACAAGCGTCGCTATAAAAGCCTCAATACGTGGTAAGAAAATGTACCGGCTGTCTGATTAAGATAGGTAACACGCTGTATCTCAGAAACTATTTATCGTACAAATCGACAGAAACGACTGAAGCCGCGAAGGTCAGATGCGCAGTGACAACTGACGAACTCAGTGTAGAGAGCTCTGTTTGCTAAGATTCGTCTAGGTGTTTACTTGGATCTAATAGCATTGTAAACAAAGTAGTGCGTTTTTAGACGTTGCCAAATATTCGTATTTGTTTTGAAATATTATTGTATTGTGTTAAAATAAATTTTAGTGTTATTTATTAAGATGAACAATAAAAGAGCTGTAAGAAATCGAATACTGAGTGCCCAAGCTACAGAAATCATCAGGAGTTAGTTTATCAAGCGTCAAAAAAATCGCCAAGGTAGGTCGTGAGATTGAAAATGAAGACAAACCTGGATTCGCAATTCCAAACAAACGAGGAAAAAAATCCTCTAAAATACAATTAGACCGATGTGACCAAGGAATTGTACGGCAGGAGATGTACAATTTTAATATTAATGAAAAACAGGTACCCACAGTAAAAAAATCATGGGAAATTTGTCGAGGAAATGAATTATAGAGGAAGAAGAGACAGCATGAGACAAGAAATACATGAACTTCGGTTTCTCTGGAAAAAACCAATAAATAACAAACATTCTAATAGAGAAACATGAAATTAGGCATCAAAGACTGAAGTATCTTCGGCAAATTAAAAAGTTCAGAGAAGAAATACACAAGTGATCAGGGAAGTAGAAAACCAGTTTCAAAAGGTGAAAGCGCGCCTACCTAACAACATCAGCCAGCACCGACAAGGCACGTCAACGCATCAAAAACAACACATTTCTCAGAGAGAATATTTTGCGGACGACGTGCCAATAGAATATCTCTGACAATATAGAGTGAAGCCCATAGTCGGGTATCGCTGCGGTGCTGATCCCGTGTCGATGCGTTAAGTGAATTGACCACTCGACGGTGCTGTGACGATGCTTGACAGGTGCTGTGCTGATAAGTGTGTTTAGATTTTTAATGTCCAACATCAGCGTCAAGAAAAGCTGTTATGCAAGATTGACTTGAAGAAAGAAACATTCCATTTGCAAACAATATGCTGAAGCCTGATTTATACAACATACAATACGTGACGCAGGACAGTTTTAAGATTGCCTCCATACCTTCCAGACCCCAACCCCATTGAAATCATTAAAATCCTATGTAAGTAGCAGAAATGTAGATTTTACGTTTAACTCGATAAAAAAGTTATCTGTAGATTTTTTCGCATCCTACTCTGCAGAAGAATGGGAAAAATTGGTAAATCCAGTTATAAATAACATAAATAAAGCATTTCATTACGAACCGCTAATTGACGCTGTTATGTCAATGTCATTATTAATTTGGCGGAAGACTCAGGCAGCGAAGATTTCCAGTTAAACAGTGAAGAAAGTGATGAAGATTAGTACTTAATAAATCATAATTGTTTACCATTTCATATCTCTTTAAAAAGCAATTAGATTTAAAGAATACAATCACTGTTTTATTTCTAATCAAAAACCAATTAGGTTTCACATTTACAACTTCATATTTTTTACAGTAATTGTTTGATTCCAACTAATTATAATGACAATTAAATACATAGCTGCATACCTCAGGAAATTACCGTTAAAATATCATCAGCATAAAATGTTTGAACTACACACAAAGTAGATAGATGTAAATTTCTTGATTTGGCAACGCAGTCTAATAATGTTGAATTATTCGGTTTAGGTTCCTTTGAAGTTCTTTAAATAAAACACATCTTTCTTCGATAAATGTTTAATTTGAACTCTTCGTCAAAACCCAAAGCAACAATTGCCAATCTACACATTCTTTCAATACAGCGCGTGTCTGCTTATCTAGCAATTGTTACTTATATCGAATAACAATTTATAACCAAACTGCTTGGTCGATATATTTTAAAGTTAATAACCTATAATTTAACAATAAGCATAAATTCTAACCTAAATAATTAACTACCCATTACAGCAGCATAAGCAACAATATCAATGCGTGTCTCTGTCTATTTAATTTTACGCAGCTCGCGGCTTCAGTCGTTTGTACAGATTAGAGAAAAAAATCTGTATTGCAAATTCGTATACGAGAAACTGCTGGAAATTATTTTCAAGTTAGCTACTCCACCGCCAGAGCAGTAATTACACAAAAAAAATCATTTTTCTGATGATGTTTGTGACACCCAGTATTGAAATCAATATTTTTATTAATTGTAAATAAAAAAGAATTTTACCTATTTGTTAACTCGTTTTCTTTTTAATTGTTCCTCCTCTTAATTCCATCTCTAATCTCTACAAACTGCCTTCCTTTCTAGGTCAGAAGAACCGACACAAATACAGTGTGGTATGTGTTCTTTCTTATTTCCAAATAAGAAAGCCTTTTTAGAACACTCGATGAAATTGTTTGATGGCCATTATAAATGTTGCAAATGCTTTGAAAAATTCAAAGACTGCGTTCAACTTTACCAACATTACGAGACACACAGATTAAGTGAAAGTGAAGTTGTTATAACTGAAGATATGGTGCTTAACTACGAAGATGACACTTCTAGAATCGATGCAAATAATCTTCTCTACGTCCTCGAGGATAATTCTTGTGTAAACGAAGTGGTTATCGAAGAAGATCAACCAACTGAAGGATCTACTACGAATGTATCTCGTAGAGAAACTATGGAAATAGTAAATTTAGAACACGGCTATGTTGTTACGAATATAGAAAATTACGAAACTGAAGAAGTCGAGGAAGAAATTGAAAATGTAGCGCAAGAGACTGTGACTTATACGTCTGCACGTCCTAGAAATCCTCAGCCTAAAAAACGACACGAAGTACCGGATTTTTCCGCAACTAATTACATTTATATAGCAGCTAACGAAGAAATAGAAGTCGATCATTTTAAATGTTTGAGATGCGAACAGTTGTTTATAAGCAAATTCGGTTTTTTCAGGCACATCGAAAAAGGGAAATGTTATATAAACAATTGCGATGTTTGCACGGCGACTTTTTCGCAAAACGTTGACTTCCACAACCATTACGTTGCCGAACATCCAGATCGTGCGATATGTAATTTTTGTTTTAGAACGTTTATGTACGAAAAAAACGTCAAAGAACACATGTTGCGTCATTTAGATCAGTTTAGACACAGGTGCGAGGATTGTAACAAAGGGTTCTATACAGTTAGAGAATATAGGAATCATTATAAAAATAGACACATGGGCATTCGGCACAAATGTGATTTTTGTGGAAGGAGTTTTGCAGACGAGTACTATTTTAAGAGACATATGGCAACTCACGCCAAGGCTAGCAATAAAATTGCCGCTTATCAAATTGGCGAATAAACTGAGATATAAAATTATATTAAAACGATTATAGATTAGCATTTTCTGGAATATACGCAAGGTATTCTTTGTATATCAAAAAAATTTATACAAGGTGCGGCAAACCTGTTATCTAGTACACCCTGTAGGCTCACGAAAATTTCCCGCGTTTACGGATTTCTTCAACAAAAGTAATATCGGCAACTGTTGAATAATCCTAAATTAATTATACAAACAATTCGTTTAAACTAATTTACCCGTATAAAGGTTAACGTTTATTTGTCGGTAGGGCACGTGTCAAAAAACGACAGGGAAGCCAAAATCTCTTTCACACTCTTTCTAAAGTCAATATGATGACATGAAAAAAAGCAAGGCTGTTAGATTTATTTTCTAAAATTGTTAAGCTCTATACACAAAATGTGCTCCTTACTTCAGTAAACTGTTGGTTCGTGACGTTCTTAGAAAGCTATCTTGGAAATATTTAAAAAGAAAATACATATTAATGTTATAAATGAAACTAACTGTTTCTAATCAATTCCACTATTTAATGAAAAAATTATGAAAATCATGAAAGGATATTGATAATTATTTCGATATTGACATATCATCGTCAGAATGACAGAAGTTACATTTTATGTGATACCTACTTAATGTTCAATATTTTGGCTAGACCAAATAGTAAGTGACTTATCTTGTGATTGACTTAATATATATGAATAGAAAAAAGAAGAAGATATGATTTTACAAATATTAAAGCTTAGGTATTATTAGCCCTATGGGGATATCCTGGATATCTTTCTCCCATTTAAGATCAGTATAAATGTGCAATGATATAGGAAACCAAGGAAAACTATATCTGCTGATCTTTACAATTGTTACTTAAGAAGACAATGTATTAGTGGAGAGCTCCCTAGATTTATCTGTTCATTGACAACTTCATATTGTGGGTCTCTTAAGTGTATCTTAATTAGAAACATTTAGTTTCATTTATAACATTAATATGAGTAGATTCCACAAAGTAAGGGTCCAAACAGTAAATTCAGAAAATACATAGATATAAATTTATTATACTTGAGAAAATTTTGACGAGCCGGCAACATGTCAACCTGAATGCTAAAACAAAAAAAGTTACACTATTTTGCATTGGCACCAACTAAATCGGATAGTTATTTATGTGGTCCTCTGTGTCGTTTAAATGATTTGCAACATTAGTTATTACCGCCAGTGGCGCCGTCAGCAGTATCTTATTTCAACTAGATTTGTTTTTATTATTGACTATTTTCTGAACGATGACTAAGTTTTATAAATATAATTTATTAGTAATTGAGTAATTTGGAGACCATTTAGAATAGAATGATGTTTATATAACAATTTTTTTGCACGGGCAATAATTGTATTTAAAAAATTCTGTGATAATCATCTAAATTTTTAAAACGACAATTCGAAATGATCTATTGCGGGAATCTTATAATTTATGGAAAAAATATATGCTATACGTTATTGGACAGCGGCGTCAAAGTGATTAAAAATATCTCATTTCAATTTGACTTTAGAAAGAGTATACCAGTTATCTTGACCAGTGTATATTTTATTAAAATATATAACGTATATTTCAAGTGTGTAGTAACAAACAGTACTTGCGTCTTCATGATCAGTTTGCCTTCTAATTTATCGAGAAGGTCAAGGAAAATCATTGAAAAAACTATACAGAAGGGAAAGGGTGAATGGAATGGTTATTTTTCCTTCCCTTTCTTCAAAAATGAACCAATGATCTGTTTTAACCAAGAAAATTATGAAATTTATTAGAAACAAAACCTAATTATTCTAACCTAATAATTCAAAATGACAAGACAATGCAAACTGATCATAAATGCGCATGCGGGCTAGAAAATTAAACGGTGGCACTAGACGCAAGTACAAACAGTGGGTAACCATTTCATACCTATTGTTCTACAAGATAACCTTAAACACATAACTTTGTAACGCCATATACACTTACATTCAAACACAAACGGAACATTGGGATTTAATGTATTGTCCACCAACAAAACATTTCTAGTTCACTTCAATGAATATCAGCTGGATTCAGAACCAATGTCAGAAATCTCGCCCCTTCTTCTTCCAAAATTTGTTAGTTATGTGCGAGGTGTGCGAACTGCGATTTAGTATTGAATAATTATTTGATGGGGGTAGTAAACGTCGCTACATATTGAAACAATATGCTTACGTTTTATGTTGTTAAAATCGGAAATTAATTGTTAAATTCTCTTTAACAATTTATGTTTCGAGTTAAGATAATATGTTTTGATTTCTTTTGGCAATAACGGCTTTCAAAATAAAAATAAATTCGCAAATAAAACAAAATAGGATTCTTTAAATTGAAACAAAGTTATGGGCTTGAACACTCTCACCGATCGACTGACTGACTGACTGTCTGACGCTAATTAAGGACACAGTTGAGAATACGGAGTGGTGGGAATTGTACGATATGTTATAGGTGTCCAAATAAACGATTGTAATAATCGTGTTTTTAATCAGTTGAATCTGGATGTTGGTCGACTAGTTCAAAAGTAGTTCTGATACAATGCTTAAAATCCCTATGTTCCGTTTGTGTTTGAATGTATCTGTATATGTCCGTTCTTTTTCCGCATACTATTTGTTTAATTTTTTTTACAATTAATTATCAGGTGTTCACGAGATGTTAAACTATTTCACAGTCATTTTTTTATTCGACTTTCAGTTTTGTTAACGATGTAACTGTTTTGTTAACGATGTAACTGTTTTGTTTTAATGTACATAGTCATAATATAGATTGAAAAATTATCTAAGATATTTATGCAATTGCTAAGGTGTTATTGAATTGTTCATGAGGTGTATCAAAATTGATGTGTATTTATAAAATAATTAAATTTTCTAGATGAAAATAAAATATTTGCAAAAAGGTGCTATTTAATTTTATGCCTCTTGACATTTTTTTTACTATTTATTATACAAATACTTGACGTACTGCTTACATTACTTCAAGCTAACATATTGAACGTATCTCTCGCGTGTCCGTCAATACTATTTGAGGCCCGCCTTTCCAAAACGTTGTAAGTGTCAGTTTGCTTCAAATTGACTTTTTATGTTATTTAAGTTGTAAGTGCCATGCTTTACGCTTCCACAAAACACTTTGTGTGTGTAGTGAAAAATCACGTGATTAAGTAGACGCGAAAGTCAGAACGTTACAAGTGCCAACGCGCTCGTCGGATTTTACGACTTGCAAATATACCGTTTAGTGTTTAGTGCGATTAGAAACATGGCGGAGACCGGACCTAATGTGTAACGAGTTATTTTTTTTGCAAATTTAATTTTTATTTTTTTTCCGTAAAATATTTTATTTTACCACTAGGGTGTATATAACTCGTTACTTTACAACCCTTTCTACTACCGCATTGATTTTTTTTCGTTATTACCGTTGTATATTTTAGTATAAGTCCGAGTTACGCAAATCCAAATTCTACCATACACAATTTATTCATTTCCGATATTTTAATTTTTCAAGTGAAGGGACGCCCGGTATATACACCATTTTAATTGAAGCCGAAGCCGTTCAGTATAGGTACAACTTTTTGTTGTAAGTAGATAAATTTCACGTTTAATTCCCTCACCACGGCTACGGCCGAAAAATGTAACTAGAATTTTGGATATAAATTCGCTCTGATTCATTCCGTCTCTGATTCATTCCGGCTCTCAATTAGTATTTCGTGATTCTTCGCTCAACTTTCTTCCGAAAACCGATAAACAGTATTGTGAAAATTTAGTGCATTACGATTGTGTGTGGAAGCTGTATTTTATAAGGTAAATCATTTTAACAAAAAAACTGTGTATTCGAAACTTTCCGTACCGCCGCTTAATATTAAATTGTTGAATGTATTTTATTGAAAATTTTCCGACCGGCTATTTTTTTCTTTTGTTGTTGAATTGAAATTGGTTCTTTTTTTATTTGTTTCTTTTATATGGAAATAAAGATTCGTGAACTGTAATTTGATTTCGAATTTTATTTACAGCGTTTTTTAAATAGTAATTAACTGATATAAATTATTAGTGGATTCTCGAATTATTTTATGCTTTTGGTTCTCAGTAGTTTTATATTAAATTGATATCCAAGTGGACTATAATATTTTAATTTTATGCTAGTACTAATATTTTTACTCTGTGTGTCGATAGCTGGGTACCGTTTAACTCGTGGGAAGATTTTATTTTTTCGGAATAATTGTTACCGGTTTTATTTAGATTCAAGGGTTAATCAGACTTGGAAGAGGCTTAGCCACAATTTGTTTGATTGCCCGGCAGATCTAATTCGTTCTTAAATCTTATTTTTTTTCGGAATAATAGTTACCGGCTTTATTTAGATTCAAGGGTTAATCAGACTTGGAAGAGGCTTAGCCACAATTTGTCTGATGACCCGGCAGATCTAAATCGTGCATTAGGGACCTCGTTAAACCCGGTAGATTTGAACCGTATTGGGTAACCTGACCGTTATGTCCGTCAAAGTACCAAGTATATGGTAAAGATAGTTTATTTTCTCTTCCCTGTTAATTTGATTGTCACTAAAGAATTATTCGTAAAATAGACCACATAATATTAATACACTAAAAGTTTCTTTTACACTAAACCGTAGGTAGTATACAATTCTGCTGAATCCCTGTTTCCTTCTTTACCCGTAATTTATAAATTGGAGGATCCATATTTGAATATAATTAGGTAAATAAAGTTAGTTCAACAAGACCCCTGGAATTTTCCGTAACCTCCATCTGAGGCTATTTGGAACTCTTGACGCTAAGGGTCAAGGGGCCGTGGAGCAAACCACGTTAATAATCTGGCGCCCGAGATTTAAAACCGAATTTTGCATCAAGGGTGTCCATAGTGACGTGTTCTTGTGGCAGGAGCCACGAGTAAGAAGGTGGGCACGTTACAAAATGATAAGTGGGGTAAAAAACGTGTTCGTTCTCCTGAAAAATGGAAAAAAAACGTAAAAAGTCTCGAGAGAAATAGTGGTCAAGAATACACGTCTTCTAGTGGTCAGCAAGGATTCCACCTACTGAGGTAAGATAAATTGATAAGTTTTTATTGATCTTAAATACTTCTAATTTTAGGTCAATTGCAAATGCAATCTCTCTTGCTCATGGTTAAGGCTGGAATATAGGATTAGACTTTTCGAAAACGATTTGGCTTCATATGACAAGCAACAGCTTATCTGCAGAGATTAATTCATACTCAATATATCCGCAGACGCAGACATGGAAGTACGATCACCCAGGACAAAGCAAAAAGCAGTACACCTTTCATTATTATCTGATACTACCTGGAGGATGTGAGGTAAGAGTTTGCCTAAAACTATTCTGAATAACACCTCGCAGAGTTCAGATATGTTAAAAAATTTTGGCGGGATCAATGGACCACAGTGACAAAAGAGGAGGATCTAGAACTACACAGAACATGCAAGAGATGAAATCAGAGCGTCAGAAATTAACCATTACCGTCAAAGTAAGACGGAATCTAAATATATATCTCCAGATTTGAGTGTGAGCAAAATGTATAAGGCTTTCCTGGAAAAATACTGTCAAGAATTGCCGCAGAAGCCAGTCTCCAGACAATGATATAACCAAGTTTTTTTTAATGGACCTTAACCTAAGCTTTAGAGTGCCTCGTGTAGACGCCTGTTCCACATGTGACTCTTTATCCACTAAAGTACGAAGTACAGGTGATGATGCAGAGAAAAAAAGAACCTCACATGCTTCAAGTGAAGAATCTTATGAAATATTAGCTGATTGATCAGTTTATTTTTCTATTGTCCACATCACAAGCGGACGCTTTTTATGTTTTAGAAATTTAGTTGTGACTTTTAGAAGAGAAAAAACCAACTAAGAAAAACAATTGTTTCATCAACATCAACATTGAGCTTGACCTTGACTCTATATAATAATGTTGAATTATTCGTTTTAGGTTCCTTTTAATTAGGGTTGACGTTCTTTAAATAAAACACATCTTTCTTCTACAAATGTTTAATTTGAACTCCTTGACAAAACCGAAAGCAACAAATGCCGATCTACACATTATTTCAATACAGCGCGTGTCTGCTTATCTAGCAATTGTTACTTATATCGAATAACGATCTATAACCAAACTTCTTGGGCGATATATTTCATAATTATAATTAAATGCACTGAACTAAAGTTAATAACCTATAAGCATAAATAAATAAATAAATAATAAATAAATTCTAACCTAAATAATTAACTACCCATTACAGTACCTGAGTTCACAATGGTGGTGCAGATCTGTTTATAACGTCAACAAGTGTATGTTTATAATTTTTAACGTTAGACACTTATAGTACACGTCTAATATGAAGTACTATAGTTATTCTTAGCCCCTCTATCATATTCCAAATTTTTGGTGCGAACTCCTGGGACACTCTGTAGAGAAGAAAGTAAAGATTTTAATTTGTAAAACAGCACAAAAAAACACTCACGCTGTTTTGTTATTATTCTTGCTTTGGAATGGAATAATGGATTGATATGCTGGTTTCAGTGGCGGCTCGTGGTAAAAATTTTGAGGGATTCTGCAATTTTTGAAAAAAAGTTCACCTTGTAAGGGGGTTGTCTTCCATCGATTTTATCGTCCTTTCTCCGACTTTTCATAAAGAGTCACGCACTAAGCACTACTGCGCTAACAAAAAATTATTTCTTATAAGTTAAGTCTATTCGACGTTATTTTCGGTTCGCAAAAAATAAGAGTCTCTAGCTAGGCACTACTTTTCTAACAAATTATTTCTTATAAATTAAGTCTATTCGACGTTATTTTCGGTTCGCAAATGATCACTTTGTCACTAAAATTGTCTATTTCGGAGATAATTTTTTTTCAATAGAGAGCATGGAAAGAGCTGTTAAACGATCTTCGGTCATTGAATTTCTAAGAAATGTTTTAATTCGCTTCAGTGTTGAAAAACATCGTTCGGCCGCTACTACGGATTTAAATCGAACTCTGCGGTATTCATCGATGCGCTGCATTAGATGCAGCGATTTTAAGAGGAAAAATCACGCACGATCACGGCTTACTTTTAGACAGTTAAGGGGGAGAAGTGTGCAGCGCGGATGTTTTAAAGTGTTCGCAGAGCACGTTTGTAGGGCCCAGCTATATAAAATATCAACGATCGCGTGAAATAGGTTCGTCATTCCACTGGTGGACTTTGTTTGTTATTTCAGATGTGGCTTCAGTGGCTTGTTTTTTTTCATCATTATGGCAATGCGAATGCCTTACAAAATATATTGTAAATTTTATATTTGATAAAAGGAAATATCTTAGTTAATTAGAAGATTTTTTGGGAGCTCTGCAGCACTGCAGCGCTTATGTACTAGCCGCCACTGGCTGGTTTAAAACAAAATGTGTGGCTAGGGCCATTTTGAACTATCCATTAAAAGTTTCTGTTTTTTAGGAAAACTCGAAAATCGAGACGAAAAACCTCCAAATGCGACGTAAAAAAAACTCAGTCTCTATTGATGAAATACGGATTTACCAAACACCTCCAGGTAAAATTGAACCAAACTATTCCATCTCTAAAAGCATCACCCACAGCAAATAAAACTGGAAACAAAGCAGTAGAAAAAGAAGATAAATACAAATGTGCCGTTTGTAACGTCAGTTTTCAATCTATCGAAGAAGTTAGGAACCACCCCAAAAATAAATGTAAATTTAAGTGTGAAATTTGTTCGCGACATTACAATACAATTGGTGGTTTCGTCGTTCACATTTTACAACACAAATTCAACGCTTCCAGGCCTAAATTGGACAGCCAGTATACTTGTACTGATTGCTCGATTAATTTTCTCGATATAGTGAAACTTAGAATTCATACTTTGCTTGTACACACAACGCATTCTAAGCCTGCCAAAGCGGTGGAAAATAACAATGAAGAAGACAGCGACGACGGCGATTTATCCTGTGAGCTTTGCTTCGATGTTTTCAACTCGAAAACTGAACTCGACGAACATATGGCTTTTCATAAAGAGCTCACGAATAATAAGCAATATTCTAATTCGGCTGATGCCGAGTTGTCTAATAGTAGTGATGATGTGGTGATAACTCAGTCTCAGGTTGATAGTTTAAATACTTTTGTAATTTTGCCTAAAATGGAATTTGACGAGTCTTAACGTGAATCTACATCGCATCGCTAAGTTTATAAGTTTTCCCATTTCATGTCTTTGTTCCTTATAGGATTCCTTCTCTTGAATCTCCTACTGTTTCTAATTTTAATAATGTAAGTAATTAGGGAAAAGTAGTCGAAAATGATCTCATTCCCGGATATTCTGATTCACATATCGTATTCCATGAATTTTTGAATTTCGCGCGCACTACATTTTTGCGGCGTTGCCGTGTGTAATTAATTGGTGATTTTGGTGGTGATTAATATCGAATCGACAAATTGTAAACATAACCAAATTTGTCGATTTTTTATTGTATTTTTTTTGGTTTTTAAAATTGTCAGAAATTTGTTATTACCTTTTCTCGTCTAATTTACATAAGCTTTAAGAAAAGGTCAATGAAATGTTTGTACAATGTTTCGTGTTCATAGGGCGATACACATACACCGGTATGCTGACTTGTCGCCTTTTATTTTGCACACTCTGCACATGACGTCACTCAGGAATCAGAATCAGAAATTGTTAAATAGAGTGGTGTTTTACCTCTGGTTTTTCGGTTGTAATATCCTATATTTCCAAATAAAACAAAAAAGCTCTACCGTATACATCATAATACATTAAAGCATTCAAATTTGGATTCCAACGTGACGTCACATAGAGCGAGAAAGATGGCATACCGTGTAGGTATATACCTATATCGAGATATAATCCGTACTCAAGTATATCGATGTTTATTGTAATATTTTTAATAAAAAATAAAATAAAATCAACGTTATCATTAAACCTCTCCTACCGCTACACACGTACTTCCCCAAAATTTAATAAATTAAATTTACATAAATTTTTTTTTAGGTCAAAATTCAAAATACGTAATTTTTCGATATTACTGACAGATATAAACTACAAAAAACCTGTAGCAATGAAAGAACAAGCAGTTTTTGTCCAGAGTAAAAAAGCAGAACCCATTTCGGAAGAACCATTGTTAGATCGAATAAAAACTCACACGTGTTACGTTTGCATGCAGAAATTTCCAACTCTAGATGCTTTATTCGATCATAAGCGGGAACATTCTGAATCAGAAGGTGAAGACGATCTTTTTGAAGAAAACTGTGCTTCCCAAGACAATAAAGACGTTTCAGAAGATAGTAATACCGAAGAAAAAGTAAAAAATTTAAACGTACTGTTTAAAAACCCTTCCGAACCGCAACCAACTTTGAAACAGAGAAAAAATAAGAAGTTTAAAAGGAGTACGACTATCGCGAAAACTTCAAAAGACGACACCAAAGAGAATAAGAAGTCAGAAGTAACGGTCGCTACGAGTTTAGACGTAGAGACAAGTAATGTAAAAACCCCTTTTAAATGTAACACTTGTAATGTCTTCTTTGCAACGTCCGATGAGGCGAAATTACACATTCCACCGTCAGCTGCGAAATGCAAATTTTCGTGTCACTTATGCAATAGAAAATTCAACACGCTTTACGCATTTATTGTCCATATGATGCAACATAAAAACGACGCTTTTAAAAATCAAAATAATACGAAATCTCTATACAACTGCAAATCGTGCTGCAAAAGCTTCGCGGACTGTTTTCAACTTAAAAGACATGAAATAACAGTACACAAGCAAAAACACGTCCAAACTTCCTACTCGGAACCCACTGAGATAATGACGACGAACGTTGTTGTAAGAGAGGCGGAGATGGAGAATAATTTTACGTGCGACTTGTGCTACGACATTTTTAACACTAAAGAAGAATTGAATAGTCATACAGAATTCCACAAACAACTAGATTTGATCACCGAACCTATTTCTTACGGTGGTAATAGAGATGACGTTACTGTTGAAGTTATCGAAGATATCAAAGATAAACATGAGATAATAACGACGATTCAAAAAGCTCGTGGTAATAATTTAGTTCCGAAAAATACAGCAACAACTATTTATGATAAGTTTAGTTTGTTGCCCACTACTTCGGTCCAAAATAAGAAAAATCTAACAGCATCCATTAAGGAAATGATTGCACCTAATGATTTAAAAACGAAACATTCTAAAACGATATTTTTGCCGAATATAGAAGAAGAAAAATTACAAGAAAAATTGAAAAAAGTTACTGCAAAGTTTAACGCTGTTCCTAAAACTAATTTCACAAAAGGAAAAAAGGGTCCGAATCCAAAAGTAACAGAATCAAATTTCACTTTAACGAAAAACGAAAGTACTAGTCAACAAAGCCTTCTTAAACCCGCTACTAGTCTTTTAAAACCCGCTATTCCCAATACATCGATAACTGCTTCTCCCAATATTCAAAATCCTCCTACTACCTCAAATATATTATCTAGTTCATTTCTTACTAAAGTTAATCCTGCAAATCCATCGATAAATACTACGAATTACGCTTACTTCATCCTACCTAATGGTACTTCTGCTTTTTTAATGGCACCAAATTCGGTACCTTTTGTACCAAATAATAATAATGAAACAACTAGTACCGAAGAACCTAAAGATATATCATTACCAAAAATAGAAAATATCATGAGTTTAGTTGCAACTAATGAAGAAAGTAACTCAAAAAATTCAGACCCGATAGTGATTATAGACAGTGATTCCGAACCAGAAGACTCGATACAAGAAGGTTCTAAAAAAGCAGCAACCGATTCTGATGAAGAAACAAATCTAGTTATAGACGAAACGTTACCAAAAATAGAACCGAATCTAACTATCGAAGAAGACGAGCCAGATGACATAGATGATCATTTCGATGAAAATGAATGCCACTCTACAACAATACCAGAATCATCCAAAAGCGATGTAGATTTTCCTAGGAGGTGTTCGAATTGTGAGACAATTTTTGAAAATAGCGAAGCTTATGCTAGTCATGAAAGTAAAAAAATTAATTGCAAACGTTGCGATCATCAGTCATGTAAAGTTATGGAACTAAAAAGTCATTATATATCCAACCACAAGACGTTTTTTTGTTGGAGATGTCATTTTACTAGCGAAATACTTGGAGAGTTCATAAAGCATAGAAGTGTACATGTGTGTAACGAATGTCGGGGTGTTTTTGTCGATGTGGAGAATCACTGGTGCAAGGCTAAGGATAAAATTAATTAATCTTGAAAAATTATTTATTCAACTGTTTTCCAAAATTGAACTTTTGTCATTTTTTGTTTATCGATATTCGACAATGTTTTACCACAAATAAGTCTCGTTAAATGATGAATTCTAATATAGGAACTCTTAAAGTTTGTCCGATATCAATTGCAGAAGCTGAAACACCTGTTGACTTTTTCACAAATAATACAAAACAAATCGGTGTAAAACATCTATTGGCGCGGCAAACGGCATGACCGTCGGATGCCATCATGTCTAGCGATGAGCGATATTTCACGAACTGTTACTTTTTCACATAATCCTTTTCGGCGACATAAATATTGATACCGCCGAAATAAATGAATGAATCACAATCTACCGATTCAAACCAAAGGTTAGTAAATTATCTGTTGATATACTATTTTATTTTGCGTTACGCTAAACGTCATTTTTAATTTTGACATACATCATACAACAACTTGTTCGATAAAAAATTATTATGTCTATAGCAAAGTGGTTAATGAGTCTGGCTGTGTAAATTGAGAATTCTAGGTGTAAGGTTCGAATCCGGGTCGCGATGATAATTCTTATTTTATTTGTTGTATTGTAACATTCCTATATGCATCAATAAGAATAATTTTTTTATAGAAACAATATTTTCAAATTTATATCAAGCATGTAAACAATTCATTTTTTAATTGCGGCAAAAATATTGACAATCATAATAATAATTACTATTATTATCTGCCGGGCTTCCCGTGACGGCCAAATTTTTTTCCTAATTGGTACTTTTTTTGGTAATTGGTACCAAGACTGTTTTCCTTGAATTTTGCCGCTGTTGTGGAAAGTGATTTATGGGCAATGAAGCTTTCCTTTGTCAAAAGTTTGTCCGAAATCAATTGCAGAAGCTAAAAAACGTATTCATCGCCCTTGTCGACTTTTTCACAAACAATACAAAACCAATCGGTGACGCCACTGTAAAGAATTGAAACCAAATTTTTAAAATATAATGTACAAACTCTAGTTACGCCTATAACCAATCTATTCCGCTTTAACCGGATTCTCTTTCCTAATTGGTTCATATCTGCACCAAGACTGTTTTCCTTGAATTTTGCCGCTGTTGTGGAAAATGATTTATGGGCAATGAAGTTTTCCTTTGTAAAAACTTTGTTCGCAATTGATTGCAGAAGATAAAAAACGTATTCATCGCCCTTAAACATACAATACAGATCACTTTTACAAAATTTTCGCAAGCGTCAAACATGTGTTAGAGTCATATCCTAATTTTTCCGTGTTGTGATTAGCATACTACTACTTCCGATTCTCTCTGTATATTATTATCCTCCAATTATATAAAGGTCAGCTGCGGTCATTAACTCTCCATTATATAAAGTAGGTCAGTTACATTCGTACTTAACCCCTGTACCACCCCATTTAATATCTACTTATCTGCATCAAGACAGATGTCAATTATAGTCCACATGGAAGATTTCTTCTATTTGGTGGATTTGTGGAATCTTTCATTTGTTCGTTATAAAATCCGACGGCGACATTTATACAGGGACTAGACGATAGTTAACGAACCGCTAGGACTGCGATCTTCCAATGATTTAAGATTGATCGAGAAAATCTGTGAATCTAAGAGTTTGCAATTGATATTAGACAAACTTTACCGTGATCTAGTAAATTTTTAGTAATTTTGTGATACTTAAGGGGAGTCCATTAATTACGTGAGGCGTTTAGGGGTGGGATGGGATCGAGCAGAATCTCACCAAGGGGGTGAAGGGGGGTCAAAAAATCCTCAAAAATGCCTCACCTACTTGATGGACGCCCCCAAACATAATTAAAAGTAAAAAATGGAAACTGGTAATGGTTTTTTATTCTAAAAACATTCATTTATATTTTTGTCTTTTTGTACACTTTTATTCATAAATTAATATATGATTAGGTCCTAATTTGTGGTGTTGAGGTGTTCAGGGGCGGGAGGGAATCGAGCCGAATCTTACTAAATCTCACTTGAGGGAGTCGGGAGTCTTGGCAAATATCACGTAATTTTTTTCTAGTGGAAAACGATGTAAAATTGCGTCAAAGTTAAGTTAAATAAAAATAAAAAAAGGTTCTTGAATAAAATCTAACGCCCAAAACACACATTTCGAATAATCTCGCGTAAGATTAGGGGGGCAGGGGGTCGAGAAAAATCTAACAAAATGTCACCAAGGAGAGAGGGGGTCAAAAAATCTTCAAAAATGCCTCACGTAATTAATGGACGCCCCCTTATTGATCTTTTAGTAGTTATTTATACAGAGCTACCCAAATAAAATTAAATATGGGTACTCAAATTTTGATTTTGATAAAACACCACGTATTAAAATAGTTGCAGAAATTTGCTTGTAAACAAAAAAATTCCAAAATATAATTTGAGTATTCCACTCAAAAATTTTTAAAAACACGTATAAAGCCGTGTTTGTATTAATTTTCAAACAGAAATCTCGTCTTCTAAGGGCAATTATCTAGAGCTTTGTGTTACTACGTTGTCGGTCGAATATCGAAACACCCTGTATAGATTTATACACGATATTCTACTGCCTATTTTTCAATTTGAATTTATGAACTTCATACCTCTCGTATTTTGCATATTCTTTTGATTCTCTGTAACGTGGAAACCATTTTGTATATTATTTATAAATTTACTACTTTCCATTGGTTAATTCGTAAAAGTTATCCTAAATATCTATTCCTAAGAAATATTTTGGAATAATTATTTTTTTAAATTATATTGCAACCAATCGTCCATTCTCAAGAAATAAAATTTTTCACAAAATTTTCTAAAATTCAGTGTCTATACAAGATGTACGAAAATACTCAAAAAGATACGTTGCGTTATTTGTAGATGGCGTAAATATAATGTGCTAATTTTTCTCAAAAACTTTCTTAGACATGGAACTATTTGATACTATTTTAATATAAATCAGTCAACGCTTGAAACGTATTAAATTTATTGTTTAACCCAGGGGTTCCCAACCTTTTTGCACCTGCGTACCACTTGACTTTTTGATAAATTTTGGCGTACCACCAGACCTAAATATTTTAAAAAACGTATAATATTTACTCTTCTAAAAGTGTTCAAAGGCTTTTTGAATTAAATTCTTGAGAAAACTTCATATTTAATGGTTAGATATTTGTTTATTTATAACAGCAAAAAATTAATCATCATACAAAATATAGTTTTATAGTCTTTAGTGCGAAATTCGTTGTTGTTTGCTCTCAGGTCCTCTTCAACACTTATTCTGCTTCTATGTTTATTTTTTATGTACAAGAGTTCAGAAAATCCACTCTCACACGAGTAACTCGTAACAAATGGCATCAAAAATAGCAGAGCTTGCCGGAAGATCAAAGGGTACTCGGTTTAACATCCGATTTTCTTTTAGTTCCAATTCATTTGGGGAGGTTCCCGAAAAAGGATTTCTGATCCAGTCCATTTTTGAATAATCTTCAGAGAAATACGTCTTAAAGCTTTTTTGAATGCCTTCCAAGTGAACAATCAAATCTGCAACCACATCTGGCATAGGAGGTGTTTCATTTTCTTCAAAAAATGATGATAGAGTGAGAGATGCAGATAAATTCTCTTCCTGTATTTGTGAACAAAACAGGACAAACTTTCTATTGAATGAGTTTATTTTGTCACTGGCTGTGAAGGCTGTTGTGTTTCGTCCTTGAAGTCCCAAGTTCAGTGTGTTGAGTTTGTCAAAAATGTCAGCTAGATAAGCCAATCTTGACAACCATTCTTCATCAGCAAACAATTTTTTTCACTTAAAAACATAAAAACTTCTGATCTGATCTGATCCGAAATAACCACAACACTTCTTGTATGCAGGAGTAAAGTCTGGAACTTGCCACCCATTTGTTCACACATCAATCTTGTGTTTAGAGTCCTAGCCCTTATGGAGCTAATAACTTTCACTATGGGGGAAGAGGGATAAGATAGCTCTCGTCGCCCCGCCCCCGGCACCGTCACTCCTCCACTTCTGCAGAGACAAGCAGACAGAAGGGCTTGAACGTTTTCAAACTTTCAGGTGCTTATGTCCTACTGTAGGTACCACCGGTTGGGAACCCCTGGTTTAACCTATTCTTATTATTGTTGACAGATGTTATCGTCTGAAATAAATCTCGTTATTTAGTATCTTAATAAAATTAATTATTCCAATCTAGGAAATAAAATGTAATTTTTTAAAATTTATACATACAGGTCTGTCTCGAATCTCAAGTAAATTGATAATATTTTGACATATACGCATGTTACTTTTAATAGAATACCCTGTATATTCGTGGATGGTCTATTAAGTTTGTATAATTTATTTTATTTCTACAATTAACTGTTTGTGGCAACATAAAAGAAGAAATAAAGTGGATATAAATAAAAACAAAAGAAGATGAATGCCAGATAAATGAAAAACTTTCAAAATACAGCATATTATCGCTCTCCTAATGACATATAACATGTCAAAAGCTTTTTGTTAATTGTTTACAAATAATTAATTTTCTAACTTTTTTTTAACTTTAACAAAAAATGTTAAAGTTCCAACTAGTTAGTGTTACTTGATTATTTACGTTCAATTTAATTGTTATTTTTGGCAAGTTTATGCGTGCCTTCGTTGTTAACTAATTAGAACTTTTTTTTAAATACAAGAAGAAACATGTAATAAAATTAGTTCTGGTATATTTAAAATAAACTTCCACTCTAGTCCACCCACATTTTTTGTCCATCATTTTTATTTTAGGTAATTGTATTCTCTCTTCTTGCATTTGATGTTATTTATAATAGTATTATTTTAGAAATATATGTTGAAATTCCTGTAAATTAACATTTTCATCACATACTCAACCACCTACAATAAATTTCAGATTATAAAAGTATACATTTCAAATAAAACAAATTCTCTTATACTTTTTAACTACTACGTGAGTGTATTTTTAACACTTTTAACAACCTAGTTGAGGTTTTTATTTTGACTAAGATCAATAATTGAGGCTAGAGCTTCAGGAATAAACAATTGTCATTACGTTTGACAGGTTTTATAAGGCTTTAAACTTGTCTGGGACTGCTTGGTGCTCAGTGGTCAAAGAATACTATTTTTAACCCACTAAGGAAGCTGGTCACGTGCCCGAAAAGGAGAAAAATGGTACTAAACCTTTTTATGGTTAAACCAAAGTGCTGCCAAAAACCTACAACCGTTTCTGGTTGAAAACACAATTAAAATGATGGAATAGAGCACAGAAAAGAAGAGAGGTCGAAGATCTGACCTTCGAAGCCTAGTGAAAAGATCTGGTTGAAATATAGAATTTGAAGTATACTTTTATCATTTGAAGTTTGTAGCTACATGTTCTATCCATATGTGATTATAATTTTTATTAAATGACAGAAGCCCATTACAATAATATATTACAGACCTAGGCCAGTAAAGTAAGAAATGTCTCAGATCACATGTAATTGCCGGTTACAAACATGTTATCTGAGGCTTTCCTAATTTGTGGCCAAGGTGTGTATTTTTCTGTTCGACGGAGCCGGAAAGAGGCAACTTCGTTTAGCGGAGCGGCCCGAAAGTTGATGCTTTCCGGCCGGAGGACAGAAAAAGTATAATAACATAATTATTAAAATATTTTGAGAAATTTCAACATTTTTAATGGGTTTTTGGTTTTTTAATTCTCTCAAACATACACAATAAAACTGCTGTTATTTTTCTAATATTATTTATTGGGTTAATTTGTAATTATAATATATTTGTACAACATAAAAATCTCAAAAGCTCAAATAAAATATTTGTTCGTTAAATATATGTTTATTGTTGAAAAAACAAAAAAATTACGAGATCTTTAATTTTCGAAATACGCAATAAAACCTTCCGTTTTGGGACAATCTATACGGTTTTGGTCTTGTAAAATTGCAAAACCAAAACCTAAGTTTGCTCATCACTATCAACAATACTTTTTTTCTACAGTCGCCCTTTTAATAATTAAAACAGTTTTTTATATTATCTTAGAAGTGCTAGAATAATCGTATTTTTGATATTCATCATGATTAACCTTAAAAAGATCTACTGACTAGGGATGTTGAAAAATAATCGATTTTTAGTTATCGATTTTTATAGTAATAATCGATTTTCAGAAAATCGATTTTATAAATTACGCGTTTAAATCGATTTTCGGAAACCGCTCGTATTTTTCAAAATTTTGACAACTTTTGACGATTATTGACCATTTCTAAAAATTTTGACAATTATTGACCATTTATCAAAATTTTAACAATTATTGCCCATTTTTGACAATTATTGACCATTTTGAGAGTTTTTCAAAATTATTGACCATTTTTCCAAATTTTTGATAATTTCTCACCATTTTTCGAAATGATGACAATTTTTAACCATTTTTTAACAATTTTTGACAATAATTGTCCATTTTTAACAGTTTTTAACAATATTTAATAAATTTTTAACCATTCTTGATAGTTTTTGAACATTTTTGACAATTTTTCAAAATTTTAGACCATTTTTGATAATTATTGACAATTGTTGACAATTATGGACCATTTTTCCAAATTTTTGACCATTTTTGACAATTATTGACCATTTTTGACCATATTTCAAAATTCTTGACAATTTTTCAAAAACTTTAACAATTTTTGACTCAACTATTTTTCAAAATTTTGACAATTTTTAAAAATAATTGTCCGTTTTTGACAATTTTTAACAATAATTCTCCGTTTTTGACAATTTTTGATAGTTTTTGACAATTATCGACCATTTTTCAAAATTTTAACAATTTTTGACAGTTATTGACCAATTTTGACAATAATTGTCCATTTTTAAGTTTTTAAAAATACCTGAGAATTTTTAACCATTTTTGATAGTTTTCTACAATTTTTGACAATTTTTCAAAATTATTGACCATTTTTGATAGTTTTTGACAATTATCGACCATTTTTCAAAATTTTAACATTTTTTGACTACTATTGACCAATTTTGACAATAATTGTCCATTTTTGATCATTTTTTACAGTTTTTAATAATTATTGACCATTTTTCTAAGTTTTTGACAATTATCGACCATTTTTGACAATTATTGACCATTTTTCACAATTATTGACCAATTTTGACAATAATTGTCCATTTTTGACAGTTTTTAAAAACAATTGACAATTTTTAACCATTTTTGATAGTTTCTGACCATTTTTGCACAATTTTTCAAAATTTTAGACTTTTTTTTCCAGATTTTTGACCATTTTTGGCAATTATTGACCATATTTGACCCTATTTCAAAAACTTAAACAATTTTTGACAATTATAAACTATTTTTCAAAATTTTGACAATTTTTAACAATAATTGTCCATTTTCGACCATTTTTGGCCATTTTTGATAGTTTTTGACAATTATTGGCCATTTTTGACAATTTTTTAAACATTTTAACAATTTTTCCAAAATTTTGACCATTTTTCAAAATTATTGACCATTTTTAATAGTTTTTGACAATTATCGACCATTTTCCAAAACTTTGACAAATATTGACCAATTTTGACGATAATTGTCCATTTTTGACCATTTTTGATAGTTTTTGTCAATTTTTGACCATTTTTGATAGTTTTTGTCAATTATTGACCATTTTTGACAGTTTTTGAAAAATTTTGACCATTTTTCAAATTTTTTTAAAATTGTTGAGAATTGACCATTTTTGAAAATATTTGACAATTTTTTAAAGTTTGTGACAATTATCGACCATTTTTGACAATTATTGACCATTTTGACAATTTTTGAAAATGTTTGACCATTTTTTCAAAATTTTCTTAAAGTTTTTGACAATTGTCGACCATTTTTGACAATTATTGACAATTTTTCAAATTTTTTAAAAAATTTTTGACAATTATCGACCATTTTTCAAAATTTTAACAATTATTGACAATTTTTGAAAGTTTTTGACAATTATTGACCATTTTTGACAGTTTTTGACAAAAATGGTCCATTTTTAACGGTTTTTGACAATAATTGAAAATTTTTGACCATTTTTGACCATATTTCAAAATTTTTGACCATTTTCATATATTTTTATTTGATTTTTAATCTGATTAATTGTTAATTATTCACCAATTGAGTTAATTCGGAGGGCGTGGCGTTTGATTAAATAAGCTAGCGAAAAAGATTATTTGTTTGCGCTAGAGCGTAAAGTAAAAATCCTCGGCATTTGTCGACTTTATGATTTCATTTGAATACAGTAATTAGTCATTTTACGCGCGACTGTAGAAAAAATTATTTGTGTATTTAGAGCGTAAAGTAACAGATTGCCGCTTTCGAAAGATTGCCGCGCTCCGCTCATTCTTTCTCAAGCGGCAATCTGTTTCTTTACGCTCTAAATACACAAATAACTATTTGACGTTTGGTGAGTTAAAAAAAATTAGAACAGAAGGTTCTTTAATTTTATTTCAAAATATTAAAGAAAAAATCAAAGTAAGTATAACTACTTCCCCTTTTCCGTATACTAATACTAATCCATTTTTAGGACTGATCCCAAAGGAACCGACAAGGAATTGCTGATAAAATTTGGATGTTTACGAGAAGCATACGTAGAAATAATAGATCTGAAGTTCGACAACACGATCGACTTAAATTTAAACGGTTCAGCGAATGATCGCAAAAAAACTCACACATGCTACATTTGCATGTCTAAATTTTCAACGTTAGAAGATCTAGAAATCCATCGATACGTTCATTCTGAATCCGACGAATCTCAAAACGAAGAAGAATATTATTGTGACGATGATTATATTTCTTTAGTTAACGAATGTGAATTCTTGTATAAAATAGAACGGAATAAGTATAGGGTAGGTCGTGATAAAAGAATTATCGGTAAGCAAGAATTGAGTAAAGAGATTGAACAAAACGAAGATGCAAAAACTGAATCTGCAGAAAAAGGAAATGAAGAAGAAACTGGTAAGGTCAAAGATACAGTTAATAACGAGATAACGGAAGAAAATATCGAAACACCATCAACAGCTGACGATAAGGATATTACTACATCCACAGATGAAACTAGTTTCGGCAAAGATACAAGTGAGGGAGTGGATAAGAATGAAGGAATAAATGCCCTTGAAGGGTCTTATAAATGTGATAGTTGCAATGTTTGCTTCTTGGATCCCTCGCTAATAAATTCTCACAAAGTAAAATGCAAATTTTCTTGCCTCACTTGCTCCAAAAACTTTAAAACAAAATGGACGATGCTCATCCACATTATCGATCATCTAAATAGCTGCAAAAATAACGAAAAAATCTACACCTGCCAGTTATGTAAAATACAGCTGTCTAATTCGTTGAAATATAAAAGACACATATGGACTCACAGTAAAAATGCAATCAAAAAACTTATTGAGGCGAAAAAGAAGAACCAGTTGAGGAAAAAAGACGCTAAGAAAAAAATAAAGGAGTCAAAGTTAACGTGTGAATTGTGTTTCGATGAATTTAAGACGAAGAGCGAATTAGAGACGCATGTAGCTTTTCATAAAGAAATAAATGTTATTTCGCGAGGAGCGAGTGAGAAAAAGAAAAATTCGGAAATTCCCAAACCGAAAAAGATGAAGAAACCAATAGAGAAAAAATCTCCTCCGGAAAATTTTTCCTTAGAAGTCCAGAGAACAGGACCACTGAGCTATGCAGTTACTTACAAACTTCCTGTTGAAAATACTACAAATCCTATCACTTTCATTCCCATAGTTCCCAATAAAACAATAATTAAACAGGAACCTACCAATAACAATTTCCTAAGTATTACTGAACTGGTTAAAAAAACTACAACCCAGCTTCCTCCTAACGTGACCATCAAAACTACCGATGGAAATATAAGTTGCAAGTCTCAACAGCTAAACTTTACCCCAAAAAGTTCAGTACCATTTCCAGTTTACAGTACTCCTCCAAATTTTTCTCCCAACACTTTAGTCGCTTCCAACTTAAATACAAAAGCGGTTCCTAATTCATATTTAGTTACCAATAATACTAATTATGGTACTAAAGTAAACACTTCTACACCTAATTACAATCCGAACAAACATAGTACTGCCCAGCAGATTCGTTATAACGCCCATTTCGTGAATTATAACAAGAATTTTGCTTTTCCTCGACAAATTAACCCACAAATTAGAATACGAAATTCTATAGTAGCCAGAAGTTCTATCATAAAACCTTCACCTGTTCTTAGATATCATCATCCACAACAGAATCAGTATTCTCATATTGGAAATATAGCACAACAAAAAATAGCTCCTCTCCGGTACTCTCTCGAACAAGTTAGTGGTAGCAGACCAAATATTACTAATTATAACCAGTACATTCACCATCAAGGTTTTCATAACTATCCAAATTATTCTAAAGTCGACCTAGCACCAACGCAAGGTACTACTTTCCTCAACCAATCTAAATTTTTACCTAAAACAACTGAGGCTTCGAATTCTTCTACGCATATCGTAGCAAGTAATCCTTTTGATGATACTGTTGTACAACCGGAAAATAATCCTAAAATGTTCGAAGATCAAGATTTCATCAGTTTGAACCAATTTGAAGAGTTGTGTAAAAGTAAAGGTACATTAAATAGATCGCCGGAGGGAAACTCCTTCGATAAGATGTTTAGTTTAGATAAAAATTTACAACAACCAGTTAAAACTTCGGCGAAGGAAAGTAATGTGGAACAATTTGACGATATTAAAAAGAAGAAAGATGATGCGGGTGTTGTAAAAAATCCTCTATTATCTGAAATGTTATCCACTCAAAATTTGTGTTTTAAAAAAGAAGTAGATGATTCTACTGAAACAGTTGATCGGGATTTAAAAGGAAGCACCCTTCAGTTATCTAACGAAGCAGCCATACCAAATACTGAAATCTCACTGTCATCTTTACTTTCTCAAGATAGTAGTGATCTATTTAAAGATATTAAAGATGAAAATAAAGAATTAGACGACAAATATCCTCGGTTATGTAAAAGTTGTCCTAAAATAATTATGAACTATACATCGTTAGTGTGCCATAATATGGAAAAAATATCTTGTAACTATTGCCCGAATCAATTTTGCGAGGTTTCGCAATTAAAAAGTCATTATTATTCACAACATATGCTATTATATTGTACAGTATGTAAATTTTTGGCAAATACTACCAATGAATTCGTTTTGCACAAGATTAATGGAAAATGTTCAACTCAGGATGATCTTTGGGGGAGTCTCATTATACACCAGCTTCAAAAATAAATATCGAATTGAAAATTTAAGTTGGGATATTTTAAAGTAGACTTAAAATAACATGTAGCCAAACTAGTATTTATATGTTCTAATATCTAGTCTTTTGGTTGGTAGAACCAGTTCCATTGGAGACTAAGTCAAAGAGTATGTAGGGTTGAGAGTACACAATACGTTCGAGCAACATTGGCCAAGCCGAACAAAAGTTGTTTAGTCATGAAAATATACCAGCAATTCCATTTTGTCAAATTGTGTTGAAAAAAATCGAGTATAACGTACTGTCTTCATGGAAGTCAATATAATTGAAAAGCTCTTCTTACTCTTTGACTCAACTTCATTTATGATTATTAAATAATCGATCAAATTAAACTAATTTAACTCATGATGGGTTTTTAGTTTGAGGATAGGACCTCTTCAATTTTTTCAAATTTACTGTTCATTTTTAATGCTACATCTTTCATTACCCATTTTCTGTGATAGAAGAAAGAAAAAATTGCTCTGACATATTGTGATGCGCTACGCAGTGTTTGGTACCACTTGGTTCCACCCTCTTCCCATGCTTTGTCCTTGGCACCAATAATAATGATTTAGCTTCCTATTTTATCAATTCGTCTTCCATAGCCCAAATGTTGTCCATTTAAACCATTCTTATAACAGAACGTGTCCAAAGGCATTACAAAAACTGTGCTCGCCAATAATTAAATACAAGCTGTCAAATTTTCGTAGTGTCACATCACAAAACGTCAGAATTTAATTAATGAAGTAATCACTGAAGATCTTGTCATTTGCATATCTATGAAATATTTGTATGAGAATTGTCCGAAAGAAGATGAGCTGTAGAAGTGTGTGGGTAATAAACGCCCTGGGTTAGAGAGCTCCAGCTCAGGGAGTGGAATTCGCCATCAATTAAACGGCTTTACGGGATATGGCGAAGATTAAAATGTTAGCTTTTTGTGAGGAGCTCGACTATCAAAAAAAGTGGAAGGAATAAAATGTTTTAATTAAGAGGAACTGACTATTGAGCCACGAAAATTAGCAACAAAAAATAGTTCAAAAATGAAGAATGTAACAAGCAACAAAATTAAAAAGTTGGTTAACAAAAACTTGTATGAATACAAATGTTGACATTTGACAGGTGAGTGGGAAACAGCGCCACAGCTTTATATCTATCCCGTTGAAATGCAGAAGGCTTACTTTCTATTGGATAATTCTCAATATTTGAACAGAATTGAATGTTTTGTTTTTGTTTAAAATTATAAATATGTGGCTGTAAGTATGCCATTGCTATTATCGAAATCGTTACTGTGAAGTAAACCAAAGTATTATAATGGAATTTAATTTTTCTTTATTATATTTTTATTAATTAATATAAAACAAATATGTGTATAAAATTGCAATTTTTTTTCATTATGTATTAATTTACTGTGATTTTTTTTATAAAATTAATTATAATTAGTTTTTTTTTACCATTTGACAAAAGGGCTAGTAATATTTTTATATGGGTAGTTATTAATTTTAAATTTTTCGAAAAAATTTATTGTGATTTTCATAGTAAAATGAATATTTTCTTTTTTTTATAGATCTCTTTAGTTTTCATTGAAAAAGTGTAACATCTTATTAATTCCTGAATTATCAGTAGTAAATCGTTAGAGAAAAAAAGTTGAGTATTTTCCAGATTAATTCAGTAACGTTCCACTTGTTTATGGTTGGCAAAATTAATGTTTGTCATCTGAACAGTTTTTGAGATATCGGATGGTCAAAACGTCGTGTGACGCCCTGTATATAAGTATTGTTACGTGAGACCTGTACTGAGGATATGTAAAGGTCCATAAAGAAGAAGACATACATCTAGAATCATCAGGGTAATCTTCTACTTGCCAGTATCCACTCTTCAAGTCTAGGGTGGAGAACCTGATTTAGTCTTCGATAGTCTATACAAAAGCGAGTGGATCCATCTTTCTTCGTTACCAGGACCACGGGTGAACACCAAGAACCAGAAGCTTCTTCAATAATATTTGCATCCATCATGTCTTCTATCATATTTTACCTACTTCTTTTCGTTAAGCAAATGGTAATCTCCTTGGAATTTGACGAATTGGTTTTCGTCTTCTTGGCAGTGGATAGCTATCTTTTTGTGAAACCTGATTTAGTCTTCGATAGTCTACACAATAGCGAGTGGATCCATCTTTCTTAGTTACCAGAACCACGGGTGAACACCAAGGACCAGAAGCTTCTTCAATAATATTTGCATCCATCATGTCTTCTATCATATTTTCTACTTCTTTTCGTTTAGCAAATGGTAATCTCCTTGGCATTTGACGAATTGGTTTTCGTCTATTCTTGGCAGTGGATAGCTATCTTTTTGTGAAACCTGATTTAGTCTTCGATAGTCTACACAATAGCGAGTGGATCCATCTTTCTTAGTTACCAGGACCACAGGTGAACACCAAGGACCAGAAGCTTCTTCAATAATATTTGCATCCAGCATGTCTTCTATCATATTTTCTACTTCTTTTCGTTTAGCAGATGGTAATCTCCTTGGCATTTGACGAATTGATCTTGCATCTCCTGTATATATTCTATACTGTACTAGATTAGATTTTCACGTCACAAAAATGTCGCAGTTGTCATTGATAAAGTTGTTAATCGTCTATTCTTGGCAGTGGATAGCAATCTTTTTGTGCAACCTGATTTAGTCTTCGATAGATAGTCTACACAATAGCGAGTAGATCCATCTTTCTTAGTAACCGGAACCACGGGTGAACACCAAGGACCAGAAGCTTCTTCAATAATATTTGCATCCACCATGTCTTCTATCATATATTCTACTTCTTTTCGTTAAGCAAATGGTAATCTCCTTGGCATTTGAAGAATTGGTCTTGCATCTCCTATATAAATTCTATGCTGTACTAGACTGGTGCGTCCTGTAGATTTTCTCGTCTCAAAAATGTCGCAGCTATCATTGATGAAGTTGTTAATTTTTCTGAATTCTTTAGTCGTTAGGCCATTCATAATTTCTACATCTGCTTGTCTACGCCTCTCCTCCTTCTCTTCTTCTTCCTCCTTTCTATGTCTTTACTTCTCTTCTTCATCCTTTCCTCGTCTCTCCTTTTCTTCCTCGCGTCTTTCCTTCTCTGCTTCTTCCTCCTTTCTACGTCTCTCCTTATCTGCTTCTTTCTCCTTTCCACGTCTTTCTTTCTCTTCTTCCATCATTAAAAACCATGCTGGGGGTCCGGAAGTATCCATGTCTCTGTGGTATACGATGGTTCTAGTATTTACCATAAGCAGATACAAATATTTCTTATATCCACCGCTGTCACCGATCTTACTCTTTTTACCTTCTTGACTTTATTTATTTCTACGACTTTTAACTTTTACAAAACAATACTATGAATAAACGCGTCCTAATTTTCGATGACATTTCTAGACTTTTCGATGACGGTTCTAGATGATTATAGATGTATACCTTCTTCTTTTTCTTTGTGGACCTCTACATACCCTCAGTTCAGGTCCGACTTGAGTCCCCTCCCCCTCTCTTTTCTTTTGAATGGTGATACTTAGACTGATGAAATTTAGATGGTGAAAATGAACTATTGTAAGCTTCTCTACTAGCGGTAACAGGTGACGCAATAGGCATCGGTGACGTCACCAGGCAACTGAAACCAATAACATTAAATGGGACCTTATGGCAAGTGACACCTCGTTTGAAAGGTATTTAGAATACCTATTCAATCATACTAATTTTTTTTAGGTTTACGATGTTTTTGATGGTTAATAATTATTCAAAATGTGCTCCATCTACTTCCTGGCAATAAAACATCCTTGTCGGACTCGATAAAATGTGTCAGGGGAAATTGCCCTGTTATTCACCCCCCTTCTCCGAATTTCACCAGTCTAAGTATCACCATTCAAAAGAAAAGAAGGGGGGAGGAGACTTTTGAGAAGCACTGTATAAAAAACAAATACTTTCAATATTTGTTAAAAATTCATCTGTAAAATACACAAGAAATGCTTGTATTATTTTCGCCATCTTATACATTTTTATGATAAATAATAAGATTTGTTGATATTGGTTGTTTACAATAAGTAACAAATGATATACTAATTTGTTTTGATGGGCGAGTCAAGGAAATTTGCGTTATAAAAACCTTCAATTTTCAAACTTAATCTATAATAAAGTGTACAAAATTGTTCAGGAATTAGTAATTTGTTTAAACAATATAAATTTACCTTTTTTACAATGTATATTTTTAGTAATTAGTGTGTTATTGTAAAAATTTTTACAATGGGATTATAATTGACAAAATAATGATATTTATTATAAAATTGAAGGCATTATCCGCACTTTCCATGTACATAAAATTTTTTCAATCTGGTTCTTTTTATGCCGATGATTTTAGTGGAACACAAAATATATTCAATTAAAGTCGTAAGATCTGGAAACACCTGGGTAATTTTGAGAATATAACATTATATTAAGAGACCGGTTTCACAAAGAACATTTCGTCAGGATTAAATTATGGAAATTGATATCGACAGAGCCCCGCATATCGCTGTAAGGCATGGATACAAAAAGGTGCTGTCCGGTATCCCCCAGGAGATCGTTTGAAACTGCGTGCTAAACCCTGAAGTTACGATACGTCCCACGGGAAAAGCATTTTAGACAACAGTAATATATTAAGTCGGGCAACAAACTTGAGTTTTTCAGGTGTTTCTAGGCCTGAACCTATTCTGGATACCTTAATTAGTATTTGTAAAATAGGTTGGTAAAAGATCTTGTAGATGTACAGTTTTTATTCAATCCATTATATTGCAGTTAGTTTTTATTTGGCTCTTTAATCCTCCAAATAAAAATGAATAAATTTGAACACAGCTACTTGCAGCGTTATATAAAATTTGTAATGATGAATATACAATGCGATAACCTAAATAATTTTATTTTATTATCTATCCTTGACTTATTACAGATGTTAGTAGTAATATTTTATAGTAAATGTTCTTTAAATAATGCAATATATATACAGACATTTTCGTGTGTAATCATTTACCTTTACTATTTAAAATCCATTTTTTTTTGTAATTTAGAATTCCTATTATATGTTTTTATGTCTAAATTTTAAGAGAAACGTTTCTAAGAGTGTGTTTTTTAGGTTTAAAAATGAAAATAAAAATAAAAATTTCATATGCATCTCGAATACCTTCAATAATTGCTACGTTAGTCTGAATCGTATAAACTTGGATAATACTCGATTTTTGAAATCAAAAAAGAAGAAAAGGTAAGTCTATAAATATATACTGAGTGTGCCACTCGAAACAATCCACCCTGCTATTTGTCAGTATCCATTGAATTTTAAAAAAATCGATTTTATTTTACAATTTTCTCAAATAAGAACCTAATATACAGGGTGAACTACTATCGTCTGAGTTTTTTTTAATGATCCCATCTCTACTTAGTCTGTATCTTGTTCTTTCACCATATGTAGTGGTGTGAAGTTGAGAATCACTTCAGGTTTGTAAAGATCACATTTTTTTATCAAAACTGTTGAATATTTGACAACCTCGCTTTTTTCATGTCTTCACATTGACTTTAGAAATAATATAATAGTAACTCATATATTTCAGCATTTTCTCAAAATTACATGAATACTGTTAAATATCGGGGTGAACCGTTTTTTGTGGTCCACACCGTATATTTTTATTAAGAATTGTAAACATCAAGATCCATTGGTTACAATTTGCCTTGAAAGATTTTCTGCAGACACCAGACACCAATTTCTGCCTAGTGGGCATGATTATAAAGGATGTCCCACTATAAATTACTTGAGAATGGAAAAAGATATCGACGTGCAGTTTTCGCTAAACTTATTATATTTCCTTCAGCCAAATGGCTATTTTTTCCCGAAAGCGCCGAAAAAAAGGACCTTTTTTAAAGCGAAATTATCGGTTTATTTTAAATACAACACCCTATATTTTTTAATACCATCTAAAAGTCCCGTTCTTCCCCTTTCCAAAAATGTATACATTATCGGCATATTCTAAAGTTTTTAGGGAAAGATATAATTTCTTATCAAGAACTTCCAAAGGTAAATTATCACATTTTAACAGCTTGGAAACATTATAACTCGAAAACGAGACAAGGGATTGATGAGCCGCTTTCTCTGAAATTCTTAGAAATGTTTACATTTTTTTAACACCGTTGCCAAGTCTCAAATGTTATGGTAAAAATGTTACTTTCTGTAAATTTTTTTTGACAATTTTTGATCATTTTTGACAATTTTTAAAAAATGTTTGACCATTTAGACCATTTTTCCAAATTTTAACAATTATTGACCATTTTTGAGCATTTTTGATAGGTTCTGACAATTATTGACAATTTTTAACAATTATTGACCATTTTTGACAGTTTTTCATTATTATTGACCATTTTTTTTAAATTTTTCGAAAATTTTGACCATTTTTCAAAGATTTTGACAATTTTTCAAAAATTTTGACAATTTTCAACAATTATTGACCATTTTTTAAAATTTTAACAATTATTGTCGATTTTTGACAGTTTCTGACAATTATTGACCATTTTTGACAACTTTCATAAATTTTGACAATTATTGTAAATTTTTCAAAATATTTAACAATTTTTGATCATTTTTCAAAATTTCAATAGTTATTGACTATTTTTGACCATTTTTTAAAATATTTAACAGTTTTTGACAATTTTTGACAGATTTTGACAATCATTGACAATTTTTCAAAATTTTTTTAACAATTATTGACCATTTTTGACAGTCTTTTATAATTATTGACCATTTTTTCAAAATTTTCACAGTTTTTGACTATTGTTGACCATTTTTCCAAATTTTTGACAATTTTTGAAAATATTTAATTATTAACCATTTTTGACAGTTTTTCATAATTATTGATCATTTTTTCAAAATTTTGACAATTTTTGACCATTTTCAACAGTTTTTCGAATGTTTTGACAATTTTTGACAATTTTCAACAATTATTGACCATTTTTGATATTTTTTCATAATTATTGACAATTTTTTCAAAATTTTAACAATTTTTGACCATTTTTCAAAATTTTAACAATTATTGACCATTTTTGACAGTTTCTGACAATTATTGACCGTTTTTGACAATTATTGACAATTTTTACAATTTTTAACAATTATTGACAGTTTTTCATTATTATTGACCATTTTTTTTAAATTTTTCGAAAATTTTGACCATTTTTCAAAGATTTTGACAATTTTCAACAATTATTGACCATTTTTTAAAATTTTAACAATTATTGTCGATTTTTGACAGTTTCTGACAATTATTGACCATTTTTGACAACTTTCATAAATTTTGACAATTATTGTTAATTTTTCAAAATATTTAACAATTTTTGATCATTTTTCAAAATTTCGATAGTTATTGACTATTTTTGACCATTTTTTAAAATATTTAACAATTTTTGACTGTTTTTGACAATTTTTGACAGATTTTGACAATTATTGACAATTTTTCAAAATTTTTTTAACAATTATTGACCATTTTTGACAGTCTTTTATAGTTATTGACCATTTTTTCAAAATTTTCACAGTTTTTGACTATTATTGACCATTTTCCAAATTTTTGACAATTTTTGAAAATATTTCAAAATTTGTGACAATGTCTGAAAATATTCCAAAATTTTCGACAATTTTTAACAATTATTAACCATTTTTGACAGTTTTTCATAATTATTGATCATTTTTTCAAAATTTTGACAATTTTTGACCATTTTTAACAGTTTTTCGAATGTTTTGACCATTTTTTCAAAGATTTTGACAATTTTTGACCATTTTTGACAATTTTCAACAATTATTGACCATTTTTGATATTTTTTCATAATTTTTTGACAATTTTTTCAAAATTTTAACAATTTTTGACCATTTTTCAAAATTTTAACAATTATTGACCATTTTTGACAGTTTCTGACAATTATTGACCGTTTTTGACAACTTTCATAAATTTTGACAATTATTGTAAATTTTTCAAAATATTTAACAATTTTTGATCATTTGTCAAAATTTCAACAATTATTGACTATTTTGACCATTTTTTAAAGTATTTAACAATTTTTTACAGATTTTGACAATTATTGACAATTTATCAAAAATTTTGACAATTTTTAACAATTATTGACCATTTTTGACAGTCTTTTATAATTATTGACCATTTTTTCAAAATTTTGACAATTATTGACCAATTTTCCAAATTTTTGACAATTTTGACATATTTGGCATTTAGAGAAAGAGAGACGCGCGAAACTCTCTCTCTCTTCCGACCGTTTGGGAATCCCTGGTGCCGGCGTGTATGAGAGAGAGAGGCGTGCCCCTGTGTAGCCTACGAAAGAGAGAAGAAGAAGGCGGCTGACGAAGGAAAAAGAAGCTTAGGAAAAACTGCACGTCGACATCTTTTTCCATTCTCGAGAAATAAGACGTCAAAATGTGTTACTTTATAATGGGACACCCTGTATTATCATGCCCACTGGGCAGAAATTGTTGTCTGAGATGGTCTATTTACCATTCTTGATGAATAATTTAAATCGTTTTGTACAATTAAAATTATAGTTGATATTTTCTAGATCCAAAGTGGACAAGCTAATAAAGCGGCTCGAAAAAAGATATCCTGACAAACCTCTTCGAAGATGTTATGTAGAAGTTTCGGACATAACACTGGACAAAAATCTCAAGTTTGTAAATAATCGGGTCAAATTAAAATCCGAAGGAAGGCAAAAATACGTTTGCTACGTATGTTTGATGAAATTCAATTCGTCTTTTGATTTATATAAACATAAAGAAACTCACGAAGAAGAACATAATTTAGATGAAACAGGAAAAATAAGAGTATTTCAAAAAGAATCTGAAGTTCCAGGCATTACAGAAAATGATGAATCTACCAACAAAAACGAATGCATTTTACAAAATATCGCTGATCTAAATAATGACATTAAAATAATAATAATTGAAGATGATACGAAACTAGAAAATGACAATACAGAAGAGAAGACAAAAGTGTTGAAAAAAATATATTTTGAAATGAATAAAAAACGAAGAATCTCATCTGAAATTGTTGATAATAACAATATTACTAGTAATTGTACCAAAGAACAAGAACTTGTTACTGTGGATAGGGATAATAAAGAAAACATCTTACAAAAAAGTCTAGATGATCAACAAATAATAACAAATAATTTATTGGAAGAACAAATTGATAATAACGAAGTAAATACTGATCTACCTTACCAAAGCGAAGAAATCCTTCTGGATTCTATAATTCCCGATTTTGTAATAGAAGAAACCGTCGAAATAGATGATGATAAAAGCGAAGATGGTATTCGAATCGATGAAGAAGATACTTCTATACAACTTGAATTTCTAGAACAATGTCCGCAACCTGCAGAATGTATAGAAACTTCCAGTAAAGTTATAGAATATCAAGCAGCGAAACCAACAGGAGAAGTTCTAGAATATCGTACAATTATCGAATTCGAAAACGAAGAAATATTAAAAGGTATAGACGTAAACGAAACAGTTCTTGTCATATCAAGCGGTACAAACGATGATTTTGGAAATGTAGTTACCGAAAATCCACTTGATGTAGAATCTAAAAATCAAAAATCATCTTGCGACGGTTTAACAGTCATTTCTTTGTACAATTTTAAGTGCAAAACTTGCAATTTACCTTTAGAAACGTTTAAAAAATTTGCCTATCATAGTTTCCACAATAAAAATTGTACATTCACTTGCAAGATATGCAATAAAAAATATAAAACTGCTCACGATTTGTGTAAACATATGTGTAGGCATCGGTATAAATACAATTTTTTTGTTTGTCCGATTTGCCCCGATTATTTTTACTCATTTCCAGGTATTCAGTCGCATCTCGGAGAGAATCATGAATTCGAAGCGTTCAGCACCAAGCCATTGGAGTTGTTAAATATATACCACAAATTACGACCTACCAAATGTCCTGGTGTGTACACTTGTCGACAGTGCTCTAATATTTTTGAAAGTAGGTCTAGTTTACGAAAACATAAACTTAAATACTGTAACACTTCTAAAAAAACGTAAAAAGAAGTCGGCCACTGCGGATTCTTCTCGAGTCGACGGATATGCTGGTGATATATTTTTTATTGTTGATAATTGTTCGCAAACTTCTTCCACATTGACAATTTCCACTTCTACAGTTATAGAAAAACATGTTGAAAGTTTATATCATCAGAGTGTTCGAACTTGCCGAAATAATTAACTTGATGACCTGTTTTTAATAAATTTGTTATAATTATGGATTAAATTTAAAAAGTTTTGTCAATTTTCCCACAAAACTTTAAATGGCATGGTGATTACTATACATATATAATCAGATTTCTTAAAATTTCGAGTTTCTTCCACAAAAGTTTTCCATTATTTTCTATTTTTTGCTAATTATTTTGCTTCTATCATTGTTTTCCCTCTTTCCTTTAATATTTAGGCTATGTTGTGATCCCAGGATTATTTTGGTCAACCTTTTAACAATCACCTTTGCTTCCCATACATTTTTGACTAGTCTAGTATCCTTCATTCGCTGTAGATGTCCCCACCAGCTCAGTTGTCTTTCTTCTATATAGTCAAGCATGGATTTTATTTCTAGCTCCTCTCTTATGTCTACATTCTTTATTCTGTCTCGTTTTGTTATTCCTTCCACATATGTTTTTTATTTTTTGGTCCAGTACCCACTCGGTCTAAAATCTGTTTGGAATACTGTCATTTCGGTCTTTTTGAGATTTCCTTCTTATTAATAAATCCAGGTTTCAGCATCTGGTAAGTTTTGATGGTTTTTTCTGTTCTTTCCATAATATCCCTTTCCTGGTTACCAGAGCTGTCAATTGTTGTTCCTAAGTATTTAAAGTAGGTAACTTGTTCGATCATACTTTCGTTAATTCGTATATTCAACCTTTCTTGATATTTTGTTATCATCATTACTTTTGTTTTATTTGCATTTATTTTCATTCCGTTCACTTTTAGAGTCCTATTTTTTTGAACACCTTTCTCTGTATTGGCCATTCTTGGTGACCTCCACCTGATGATCGGTGGCACGAAGCCGCTCTCTCACCGCTTCTTCCACCTCCTGTTTAGTAACAGTAGGGTCCAGGTCTGTGACCCTGAAAAACACCCTATCCCTTGTGGTTCTCCTGTTTTGGACGCCCTCGATGTTACTCTTAAGCGTCCTTGTCAAGTCTCCTATGCGGTCATCTTCTATTTTCGAGTACAAGCAGAACTGCTCCATCCCTTGTCTTCCGGACCTGTTTTATCCCCTGGCTGTTTCCCCCCACAGCCGTCTTTACCTCCGGCATAAGTCGCGTTTTCCTGCCGGATAACTATTCCTTCTTCTGCCGCGCGTCTTGCTTCCTCCCTACCCTTATGGCTGTATATTTCCACCCTTATCTCTGTCTTGTGGACGACCACCACAGTTCCGTTTTCCTTTAGGGAAGCCTTGAGCTCCCTTAAGGTTTCCATCCTCTCCCCCACGGTTGTCTCGGAGATGAGCTTATAGATACTCCTCTTCTTAGTTTCTACCCTTCCATTCTTATCTTTTTTCTTGTATACTACGCTCAGCAGCCCAACGGGTCCTCCCATCTCTCCGTTATCTGTAAGCGTGTACTTTCGTCGTTTTTCCAGAATGCAATGTCTTTCTTCGAAGTCAAAACCCCAACTCCTCTAGGCTTTTTCTCAGGGTTGTCCCCGGACCCAGTGGCTTCCATTGCCTGTGCTATATGAACATAGCTGCACTACCTATGTTGCTGGTTTTTTATCGAAGTTTACTCCTTTATTCCTTTTGGTCCGCGAGTAATTATTCGGGATCCCAAGCTGGATCCTTATTTATTGATTATCCCGGGAGTTGGTCGGTCATGGGACCCTTACAGCTCAAAGAGTCCCTTGACAGACCACGCCCAATGGAGACACCCTATGAGCCATTGGGACGCGCCGTGTCGGGTGGAAAACCCCCCCTCCGAAAACTTGTATGAGAGATTAGGGGTGAATCACATCCAACCCTCCGGAGCACGGGTCTATAAATGCGAAGTATGTCTTTGTTTTGCTATTTTGTGTTTTTTCTATAATTTGCTTAACCTGTAAAAATGTGGTCGTCCAACACGGAACCCACTTTGTGCTTCATCCAGTGTTGGTTCTATACATGCATTTTTAATTTTTTATCAATAATTTTTCATGGCCGAGCTTAACAACATCATCCCCCTGTAATTGCTGCACTCTCTAACATCTCCTGTTTTATGTAATGGTAAAAGTATTCCTGTCTGCCAATCTTCTGGTATTTTTTCTTCAGACCATGATGTATTACAAACATCTAAAAGCAATTCTGTTCCTTTTTCTCCCAAAGTTTTCATCATTTTTGAAGTTATTTTATTTTTAATGTATGTATAGCTTCTATAGTGTCATTCAACGTAATAGCATCGCTCGTTTCTTGGTCCTCATTCACAGACTCCGTTTTTTCTATTGATCTTTCATCGGAAGTAGTAACTAAGAGTTTTTTAAAATATTCCTTCCATCTGTCCATTATTTCAATATCATTTGTTAATATTTCTCCTTTTTGGTCTTTAACTTTCGATGCGCTTACTATTTTATTATCTTTAATTTTTTTTATGGTTCTGTAGAACAGTTTTTGGTTGTCCTCACTGTTTTCTATTTTCTATTTCCTACCAAAAAATTACCAGCTTTTCTGTTTTTTTTTCTTTGACTACATTTTTGACTATTTGCCTTTGTTTTTTATATTCCTGGAAATTATGTTCCGTTCTGTTCTCTAAATAATTATTCCATATTTCTTCTACACTTTTGTTTATTAAATTTCCATTTGTAATTTTTCTTTCTGTGAGTTCTGTGTATTTTCTAGCTACCTCATCTTCTCTTAACTTGTATGCTTTTATTGTTTCGTATATTGTTTGTTTTTCTTTATATTCTTTATTACTTCTGTTATAAGTTTGTTTTTCCTTTTAACTTTTGCTACCACCATGTAATGGTCAGTATTTATTTCCGTTCCTCGCATTACTCTTTCATCTCCTACTAAATTCCTATTATCTTTTTCTACAAGAATGTAATCGATTATAGGGTGCCATTTAAATTTTTGTAGGTTGAGGATTATCTTTTGTGTCATTTCCATTTAGAAAAGGATTTGAGTATTTTTTCCGACATCTCTCTTCGTTTAGTCAATTGTAATTTTGAAAATTGACATACTGTAATACACATTCCATAAAGAGATAAAATTCCATTATACAGCGTACCAAAATTTTGAAAATATTTAAAAAGTAGTTAGACTGTGTCACTTCTCTAGTTCAGTTGTTAACGTCACGAGTTAACTGTCAAAAGTCGAATCACCAATTACTGATTTTTTATATTAAAAAAAGGTAACATCTTTTTAAATTTAATCCGATAATAATTTTATTTTTATTTTATCGAAACTTGACTGTTTGTTTATCCAAAGAGTTTATATTTTAGGAGCAATTTTGTCGAGGCTTAGGCCTATGTTTTAAAAATTTTATTTTTCTTCTTTTATCTCTAAAAATGTTCATATACCGATACCTGCAATGAGAAACGGTACATAGCTGTTTAATGTATTCTCCTATCTAAATAGTCCACCAACAAAACATTTCCATAAATTCACTTCAATGAATATCAAGTATTTAGCTGAACAGCTGGATTCAGAACCGCTGTAAAAAACCCCGCCCCTTCTCCTTCCAAAATTTGTTAGTTATGTGCGAACTGCGATTCAGTATTGAAGTATTTTTTGATGGGAACAGTTAACGTCGCTAGATATATTGAAACAATATGCTTACGTTTTATGTTGTTCAAATCGAAAAATTTATTGTTAAATTATTAAAATAATATGTTTTGATTTCTTTTGGCCATAACGGCTTCCAAAATAAATATAAATTCGTTAATAAATAAAACAAAATAAGATTTTTTAAATTGAAACAGATTAAAAATAAATTCCTAAAACTAAAACTAAAAAAATTAAACACAAACCGAATCTATTAAACAAAGATAATCTTGTATTTCTGAGCTAATTCGGTGTAATGTTTCCACAATGTTGGACAATTCTATTAAATTTTGAGCCCGTTCAAAATTGTGCCGATAATTTTTAAAAAAACTCTCAGCTATCGACTGTTGTTTACTGGCTGTCTGACGCTAATAAGGGAACGCCCATAGTTGAGAATACGGTGTGGTGGGAATTGTACGATATGCTGTAAGTGTCCAAATAAACGATTGTAATAATCGCGTTTTTAATGTGTTGAAGCTTGATGTTGGTCGCCTAGTTCAAAAGCAGTTCTGATACAATGCTTAAAACCGCTATGTTCCGTTTCTCATTGCATGTATCTGTATATAATTTGGGTGTTATTTGAAAGATTGAAATATGAATCAAAAATTACTTTTAGTGTATTGATTGAAAAACATCAATAGACCTTGATTCTTATTAAAAAATATCAAAAAGTTGTATCTTTATATAAATGGTGCTCGATTATTCTTTATTTAATTCATCATTCACTGTGACAAAATAGTTATTTGTTCCACTAGGCAGCAAAGTAGTAGATCGATAGTTTATTCAGCTAAGGCAGTCAATCTACTACTTTGCTGACGAGTTGAACATATACTTTTTTCTCCGATTGCATAAGCCACTCACAACATCTCCCCCTTCCATTTTTTACAAAATATAAAAGAAAGTCCATTAGTACAATGATTAAAATAAGAATAAGAAAAATGTTCCCAATAAGAATTTAAAATCTTTCAAATGAGAGGGCATTTTAATGTTACATTTTTTGAAGTAGCGTTTTCTTTAGACGTATCAAGTAGTTATTAAACTCTAGTGTATTTAAAATTGTCTAATCTCAAAGGCTTTTAAAAATTTCCTGTTTCTCACAAAAATTTTATCACTTTCATTCAACCTTACCAGATAACTTCTCTCAAAATTTTTTGATTTTGGACAAAAAATAGGTGGAAATTCCAAAAAATTTGCATTTTATAAAGGTTTTCTCGAATTTTCCGGGCATTTGTTTCGAAAAATGGATCAAATTTTTGAAATGGCCGTATCTAACGAAATCGGAATTCAAATTTTTTTTCAAACTTTGACCTATTTGGTTTCGTCGATTCCATAGGCGTAGGTGATACACTTTTTTTAAGGGATGTATGTCTAAAAAAATCATGCAACTTTGATTCTTAATAACTTCGTTATTTATGAAATCGAAGAAACAAATCGAATAGAGCCATTTTCGCTCTATCGAACGGTCAAGAGATAAATGTCATATCTCTGACGGTTTGGCCGAAATTGCAATTTAAATAACGGCATGTAAAAACATTTTCGAAAAATTTCCGGTTTTTTTACGAAAAATCCAAATCCATATTTTGAATATAAATCTACAATTAGCAAATAGTTATATACTTGAAAATGAAATAAATCAAAAGCTACACTTCTCCACGGTAGATTAGGAAATTCCCTATTAATTTTAATGGTTCATTGCACTCACTGTTTTGATAAGTTAAATAAGCTGGACAATTTTTTATTTTTGCTGCAATTTCTTGTTCCATTAATGGCTAAAAGATTCAATCACGAGCCCTAAGTTTAGTTTTTACGATTCCCTTATGATTAAAATGTAATCGATCTAACATATCAGCTCTTAAAGAACTTGGTATAACTATTTGATCTCTTTTGAAAAGTCCACTAGTTCATCGCTGCAAAACCAATATGGTGCTATTAAATCGCAAACTTTACTTTTTTTTGATGGCCAACCGTTTTTTATGTTTTTTTAAAAGTAGTTGTAAAATTGTAACTTTTTTAGTTTCATCCTTTATTTACTGATATCTTCATTAAATTCAATTAGGTCAACTTTGGCATTTAAATCAGATTCACAAGGGTCATCAAAACTGGATCTATTTAAAGCATCTGCAAAATAAAGTGGAGATCCTGGTTTATATTTAACAGTAAAATGATAATTTTGCAATGTTATTCTTAGTCTTTACAAACGTACCTAAAGTACATTTCTCTAAGGTTTTTTTTTTGAATGGCTTCCAAAGGCTTATGGTCAGATACTACTAAAAATTCTTTCCCATAGAGATATTGATTAAATCTCTGACACCCAAATACTATCCGTAGCATTTCTTTTTCATTTGATATCCCTTTCGTGTGAATCTTTTAATCCATATTGTGAAACAAAACAATTTCGTACTAATTTTATCATAGACATGTATCCAGATATATATAAACGTCAGTATTTGTAACAGGATTCTTGAGACTTGTTTTCAAATTCATTGTATCTTTAAAATCTGCTCCTAATTTTTCAGCCATTGAAATATTTGTTGGGCACCATCAAATGTCAGTGAAGTTACCGCAACTCCACTTTAATTAATAAATTCAAGACATTTTTTCACCAATTCCGCCTTTTCAAAAAAAATAGTTTCCAAGATACATTTAAGCAAACAAGCATGAATATTAATGCCTCTCTTGCTTCTGGTAGTGTGTCAGAGTCCAAATTGATGCCAACGTCCACATAACCAGTGAATTTTTTACCAGTCCATTCAATCTGTCTTCTTATAGACATTTCATCCATGACCAAGTTATACAGAATAGGTGCCGATGAGTTTTTTTGTTAGTCAAATTTTTTTATGCATAGCCTACAGGCCCTCCTTCTTGGAGGATCACCGCCACCAACCCATCCTTTGAACCATCCACAGAAAGAACTATAAGTTTTCCCTTTTTATTAATATCTCTTTTAAGTTTTTAAACACTGCTTCATAAACCTCTGTCCAATTCCAGATTGTATATATTTTTTCATTAAATTTCTTAAATTACTTGTTAATCCTCAAAAATTGGTTATAAATTTAGACACGTAAGTGTCTAAATCTGGAGAGTTTTTTGCTATTAATTGGCACTTTTATTTGCCCGATTGCCTCTATTTTATCCTGGTCTGACTGTACCCCTTTTTCAGATAGAATGTGACCTACATATCTCATTAATTCTAAACTTACATTTGTTTTTATTGAATTTAACACCGTTCTTAACTGAAACTTTTAAAACCTTTTTTAAAATATTTGCAAAAATTGAAATATCATCAATGTAAACTCTAACTCCTGGTATATCCTTAAAAAATTCAGTAAATGTTCTATGAAATATTTCTGGTGTACAAGCCAAACCAAAAGGAAGTCGCAAAAACCTAAACCGACCATAAAGAGTTGCAAATCATGTTAACTTTCATGCAGACTCTGATAACTTTATTTGCCAAAAACCCCTGTTTGCATCTAAAATTGAATAAACTTTTGAACCTGCTAAATCTTTAGTGATTTCATCAAATGTGGGTAGTTCATAATATTCCCTCACAATTGACCCATTAATATTTTGTGGATCCAGACAAATTCTTAATGGTTTCTTAACAAATTCTGTTGGCTCAATTATTTTATCATTTTGCATATGCATTATTTAATTTTTTAATTTATCCACTATTGCAAAAGGTACTCTACGACAAGGTACCATTTTCGGAATATAATCCTTTTTTAATTTGAAGTCTACAGGATTTATTTTTATATTTCCACTGAATAATTTATTATTTTGCAAAATTTCTTTGACTACTTCTATTTCAAAAACATTTCTAGTTATCGTGTTCAATTTTTGAACACTTTAATAATGCCTAGCATGGGTGCTGATTTTTATAATAATAAAATTTAATATCCTTCCAGATAACTCTCGAATCACAAGCCCCTTTAGTTTCTAATTTCTTACCCCCATAGCTAGGAACGTTTAAATCAACAATTTGTAACTGTTCCTTCAAGTTCAAACGATCAAAGATATATTCAGGAAAGACATTGACATGTGCCCCAGTATCCAATTTCAATTTTACAATTTTATTGGCATCTACAATCTTTAAATTTTCATACCAATTCTCATTCATAGTATTTATTTGTAACGAACCTAAAATTTACTCATTATTAGCACTGTTAGGTTGATTTTCATCTACAAAATTAGAATCGCCGGCAATTTCATTTAAATTCGCACTTTTTTCTTATTCTTATTGGTAATATATTTTAATCATTGTACTAATGTATATTTTTATTTTTTATTTATTTTTATTTTTAATTTTTTTTTCTATTTATTTTTTTATACCCTTTTTATTGAATATATTAAATTTCACACAAATTCTATAACCAGTATGTAATATATATTAGTGAACTTAATAACTAATATTAGTCTTCAACTCTAATTTCTTCTGTTATGTTGCCTAACATCTTCTTACTAATAGGTGTTGATGGTTTTCCATCATCCCCATCGTCGAATGTGGGTTTCACATCGCCGATGGATATTTTTGAATAATCATGTTTTTCTACATCGGAAATGTCATCGTCATCGGAAGTTTCGGCTTTTTGTAAAAACATTTTCACCTTTCGCATACTTTTCGGTGATGATAAACTTGAGGACCTCGTAGGCATAGTTGAAAAACTAGTGAAAATATCTTCCGGTACAGATGGCAAGATCCCGATAGAATTCGAATCGATAAGTGATTCTCGTGATAAATTTCCAGGATATTTTTCGTTTATATATGATTTAATACTTTTATTAGTCCAACTAGGAGTAGGGCTGTTACATCTTTTTTCGATCATTCGTATTTTGTATGTCATCTGTTGAACATCTTTGACCATTGGATTCCCTGTCCTATTTAGCTCGGATAATTGTTTATTTATGATTGATATTAATTCTTGTCCTTCTTTGGTTGGTTTACTGTTATTGATGGACACAACAATTTTGAGAGCGTGCTGCAAAATACTTCTAGCGGTCGATTGAAATGCATTTACAGCCCTTTCCGTGGTACTAATTATAATTTTAAATTGACATTTTCCAAGTATGTCATCGGGTCACTGGACAACCTTCACACTGAATTTCAATATAACCTCAAACCGAATAAAAGTCATAACAATAATTGCTTTCTTACATTTTTAAATTATTATAGTATCCAACTAATACACTAGTACACAAATTTACCAAAACCAATTAATATTTGTTCTCGATTTATATTTACATCAATTTCCATCCATCTTTCTGAAGGTTGTCCGTGAACAGCTGACAAAATGGCGCCGAATGACGTCACTTGGAAACGCTCTATTGACTTATACATTTGCTTACCGATTTGTAACTATTAGGTTGATTATCCATCTTATCATGATTTTCATCTACATAATTTGAATCACCGACAAATTAAAACAAAATTTGATGGAAATCGCAATTGTTGAACTGGTTGGTTGCTATTTTGACAACTTTGTCAGTTTTGTGAAAAAATATCGGTATATCTATATTATGGACAGTGATAGCGACTTAGAAGTCCTTACTCCAGAAATAAGGAAGGTGGCAAAAAATATTGAGTTAAATTTGTTGCTCGGATGAAATATGAAGGAAATGCCAAATGTTTTATTCCCATTGATAATAATCATTTTGTTGCCTAGACAGGAAAAGTAATACTTTGCTGATCAATATGTGTCTGCGAAACAAATATTTGCTGTCAATCGGAGAAAAAATATCTTTAATACACAAATTTTTGCTTTTAACAATTAACAGTTTTTTTATTATAATTTAACCCTCTAAAGATACCAACTTGCGATATTTTAATAGTTTTTGGTTCATATACAATACCGAGTGTTCCATTAATTGATGACCTTGTAATGTTTGTTCAAGGTATAATAAATACGGTCAAGCAGAAACAATTGAAAATAGGTTCGACTGATAACCCCAGTAGACAAAATAACATTCGAGTGTTATTACAGTTTCCGGTAATATAATATTCTAACGCAATACAACAAAGTTTTTAAAAATATTTTTCAAAAACAGTGACCTTTCAACTATTTAGAAACAAGCTCGGGAAGTAGTGGTTTCTTCTTAGTTGAACGGTCACTGTTTTTGAAAAATATTTTTCAAAACTTGGTTGTAAAGCGTTAGAATAATATATTTATTTTTCGATATCTATCAAAATAACATTCTTTGAAACTTGAAACTCTATTATTTTTCTACGTAAGTGTGGAAAAGTATACGTTTGTCTTATTAAATAGTAGAATAGTAGAAAAAATGTTGTTTTTAACACATGCGGAAAGTGTCCTATATCATTTCCTTATTTTTCGATACGAACAATTGTAAACTTACCAGCGACCCAAAATTTTAGACTGAAATTCATTATCTCCGATTTTTTTATGGACCTTTCTTAATGGAACACTCTGTATATCGCCGGATTTAATAGACCAGCCGGTTTCATAATGAATTTACTATTTTATTTTATTTATATTACGTTTTTTTTTAAATGTAGATTTACTTAGTTTGTACATAATTTTTATAAAAATTTCCTCTTACCACGGGAAATTTAAAGATTTTTGTGTATTTTACAATTGAAAATAAAATTTTTGTTATCATTACCGATAGTTTTTTTTAACTGAAATTGTAATTGCGGTCGCCCTGAATTAGATTACAAAGGGGTCGATTGGCCTTACCACACTGCGCCTTATAAGATCTTTTGTGTATACTCTATATCTATATTTCAGCCCAAGAGATCTAGGTTTCCTAAAAAAAACGTTTAGGAGCTAGATCTGTAAACTGAGCACAGGATCCAAGTAGATCATGGATTGCTCCAAAACTTTTTTTTTTGGGTCGAGATGTTCGAATGGGTTCAGGACGCAAACATCCCCTAAGGGGATGCCTATCAACCAAACCCACCTCAAACTCGTCGTTACCCCTAGCATACTTCAAGATGGGTTTCGGTCCCTCCCACACTATACGCTCACACCGTTCTAACTATCACTCCTACCTCTCATGCCATATCGAGTCCTTCTCTCCCTCTAACCATGCTCTCTACTACGCCACGCACCTCCATCCATTCCTCCTCCCCCTCAACATAATTTCCACCATGTTCTCCCAATACACCGCCTCCCTTAGTTTCCTCTCCAACTTCTTCACCCCTTCTCTTTCCTCCAGCATCTAAATACATGCCCCACATCATCCTCCACTTCACACCTCTCGCACACTCCAGTCTCTCTTTTCCCAATCTTGTGGAGGTACCCTACTCTCGACCCATGTCTAGTGAGCACCTGCGTCAAGAAGTAGTTCAACTCCCCGAATTTCCGGTCCATCCAATCGCTCCATTTAGCGCGCCATCATACTCCTCCCACCTTCTCTTCATTTCCTCCTTCATCCATTCCTGTACTTCTTCTCTGGTCGCACCCCTCCAGCGTTTATTAGTAAAGGTGCTATGTGAGTTCTGGGACATGGAGGAGGCGCTAACATAAGGAAATCGCGAACAAAGCTAAGGTCCATTCTGGCAGAATTGGTTCAAAAAGTGGTGGGGGTAAATCGCGCGCATTTTGAAGTATTTTGAAGACTTTTGAAGGGGTTTGAAGATTGTTGCTGTCATGTTTTGAAGACTTTAAAAAGGGTTTAAAGTTGGTTGTGACGTATTTAGAAGTAGGACGTAACGCGTTCAGAGACATCTTCAGATCCCTCCAAAAGTCTTCAAAACACCCCAAAATACTTCAAAATGCGCGCGATTTACTCCCACCACTTTTTGAACCAATTTTTCCAGAATGGACTTTAGCTTTTTTTCGCGATTTCCTTATGGAGATTCCCATGTTAGCGCCTCCGCTATGTCCCAGAACTCACATAGCACCTTTACTTTTATTCCTGGTTCTATCCATCACGACCAATGGGTAGATCCTTGCCAGCAACGCTGCTGCCAGTCCACCCACTGTCCTGTATCCCTGCACCACCCTCTACCGCAGGAGTGGCCTATCCCTCGCATTCACTCCCGCTTTTTCTCCCCTCATCTCCGCACCGTACAGCATACTCTGCTCTACCGTCCTACCAATTACCCTCCTCTTCCACTCTCCCGGCCTTTTCACATTACACATCAATCTCCCCAGCCATGCTGCCCTCACTTTCCCCTCCTCTGTCGCTCCAACCCTTAGTAATTCAAGATGTCCCGCTAGATCGCCGGGGTTCAAAGATTTAGACATTTTCCAGAGCGATCCTCCGTACATGTATCATTGCACTTTTTCCAAATCTGTTTTTGCTCTTTGTTGCGTTGTTGTTTTCCGACGCAGCATTGGTAATAATTGGTCTGACAACCGATAGTAGCGGTCTCCCTAGAATGTTATGTTCCTTATAATATTTTAATTTTAGGTCGGAAGAAATTCAGGAAGAAACCCCAGCTAGAATCCAAGAAATTGTTTCTTACGTAGAAGATAGCTTAGATAGTACAACTGTAACCGATAATGAAGAAAATGTTAACGATGATCGTAGAGATGTTTCCCTTAATTCGATTGAAAATCTACCCATTCTTGCTAGTAACGAAAATAGCCAACAATCAGACAAACTTACAACAACACCGTCAGTTTCATTGACTCTTGTTAACGTCACCGACGAAATCATTTCACTCAGCGATTCCGATGAGGAAAAAAAAGACGATGTTGATCTACCAAATCATCTAGAGCCTTCAAATTTTATTAATTTGTTAGCGTCAACAGATCCACTTTCCGTATCCGACCTAACTGAAGATTCGTGTTCTAATACGCAAAATAAATTCAATTGCGGAATATGTAATCTGAATTTCCAAACTGAAACAGCCTATTTATGCCACAAATCTTTGGAATATCATGATAGAATTCCGCGACGACCTAATGTTAAAGTTCAAAGAGTGAATCCTACAGTTGCAGCTCCAAAACATAAAGCACCTATGATCCGAGTAAATCCAAATTTAATGCCAGCTACTATTACGCCGTTACTTGAAAATGATCATCGAATACCTTCACAAGATGCTGCAATATCTGGAAATTATTCGATGCAGAACGTCAGTGAAAATCCGCCGAACGAGACTACCGTTTATATGGTACCAGAAAATGCATCACCGATTAATATAAATGGAGAAATTTACTTTTTAGTGCCAAATAAAAACACCCCACCGATACAAAATATTTTAACAAACCCCTCCGAGAGTGGAATGGTTACATCAACTCCTCCAGTAAGACCAATCATTAATCCTACGGTTACGAACTCTCATATTCCCCCATTTTCCGATTATCAAAGATATTTTCAAGAAAATCTCAGTCTTTATTCTCCAAGTCCTCCAAATCCAACATATTCAGCGACGATAAGACCAAGTCCATTGCAAGAATTGGTGCGTATGTCCGCACCAACTTTTAACTCGGTGAAAAAAAAGCCGATAAAAGAGAATCAAAAACGAAAAGCTACTGGCTCTAAAACCCAAGTAAATATTGAAGGCAAACAATATAGTTTGATTGAAACTAATGCGGTGGAAAACGCAAATTTAATACAGCAACAACAGATTACAAACCGATTGGATGCTGGCTCAGTGTGTATTAATATTGACGGTGAGTTATTCGGCTTGGAATCCTCTAAAGTTGAAGAGAGTAGTAAAGTTCCTCCACCCAAAGCTAAATCGGTATATGATGGAGGAATTATGTCGATTGGATCGAAAACTTTCAAACTAACATCGGAAAATCAACAAAAAGTGGCACCTCCAATGAAAATTAACAAGAAAAGTACAGCCAAAAACGACAATAATCGAAATAAAAAGAAAAACGTGAAAGTAACAAACATTACACCGATGTCCTGTCCTCGAGTATATAATAACGATAAAGATATAGTGATGCCGATGATAACGAATATAATGTCAGTGGAATCTGGTATGACGGAATCTGACGGAATTACCGTTTTGAGTGATGATGATAGTATACCGTTGAATACGATTCTTAATGCTTCTAACGATGTAGACGACGATATAGAAAGTGCGTTACCCATGACGTTAATTTTTAACGAAGCAGCTATGCGAGAAAGACATTCAGAGAAAGAATCTGTCATTATTGATTTAGGATAATTTTCTATCCTTTTTTATATTTTAAGGATTTAATTAGAGTTAATATTGTTGCATATTTTTATTTAAAAGTGCAAAATGTCTGTACTCAGATGGAATCGGATCAATTATTTTCTTTCTAAACCATGTATATTTTTCGTGTAATTTTTGGAATAATATTTCAAAATTTCATTCCTAGCTGCCAATGATATAATGAGTGCCATGATTCAGGGTATAAAATGAAATTATTTTGTCAACAAATCGAGTAGAAATAGGAGTAAATATTTAATACGCAGGATGTTCCAGGAATTGGTGTCAAAAACTTAGGTAAATATATTAACGACACAGTGAACCGCATAAATAACTAACACACATAGTTGGTGCCAATGCAAAATACAGTAATTGTTGGCACGATGCAAAATTTTCTGTATAGTAATATACATAAAGTTGTGTTGATTAAATGATTTTTTTCATCAATTGTAAACGCCTTATTTTAATGCTAACCAATCATCTTATATCTATGTATTTTTTCCAAATATTCCCAAACTAGCTTTCTAAGAACGTCACGAGAAAATATATCTGACAACCATGCTGCTTTTTTCCCATGTCTTCAAATTGACTTTGTATAACTCACTTTCAATAAACAGTGAGGACGTAAAGTAATTTTCATCACTATATACCAGTGATGAAATTTGGAACGATAATAATATGTCCCCATTCTGAATTTTTGAACACATCAATGACAGCTCTGAATGTCAAAGTGACAGCTGGGAGGGCATTTGGAATATTTTTTTTAATGGAAATGGGGGTCGAGTAATACCCCGTTTTGAAGGTCTTTTTATGGTCAATGCATTCCCTAGATTTGAAAACATGAGATTGGTTCGGTAGTTTCAAAATAAAACCAGTAATAACGATTTCTGCGTTTATCTACATACTATTACATAATTATTGTAAATTATTTATGTTTCAAAACAAAACATAATGTTTAAGGACGGATTATACAGCGAATAGAATAAAATGAGGACAAAAAAACATTGGTTTATACAGATGACTAAAATAAAATAAGAAATAAGAGTAAGCCAATCAAATTGCAGCTTTTTTGACAATGACTTTGTTTGTGTTTTATGCAAGTTTAGTGAATTTCACTTTTTGTTTTGCCCATGCCCAAACTACTTATCTACACTTCTACTTTACAGTACATAACCTCAATAATTATATGTTTATTTATTTGAATTCTGTTTGGAATTTTTATTAATCAATATCAAAATGGATGAATATTTTTAGTTAGGTTAGAAAGAATAATTGGAAACTCAGAACATTTAGAACCGAAATATCTGGGTCATGCGCATTATCGGTTTCCAAAGAAAATAAGACAAAAAGATAAAAGTTGGCCATCTTTTGTACTAATCTTATTTACTATTTTACCTTATTTCTTGTATAAACGCTTTCATAGAGATGCGTATGTTATTTTGTTCCTTATTTTATTTTATTTGCTGTATAATTCCACCTCAAACAAATAACATTGAACCAACCATAACCTAAAATAACCTAAGCTAAAAAATTTAGAAAACGCTTGTTACTTCAGAAGATGTTGAAAATGACCACCAAGAACTATCTGACAAATAAATATTCTAGGAGTTATTTCTTCTCTGACATTATGAAGCATCTGTGGCGTTATTCTTGAACAAACATCCGTAATTCGTTGTCTAAGTTCATTCAGTGATCCGGGAGCCGTTTCATATACACTTCGGATTTAACATATCCCCAAAGAAAAAAATCTAAGGGCGTGAGGTCTGGCGATCGAGCTGGCCATTCGTAGGACCTCGACGACCAATCCACCTATCTTGATAATTCTCATCAAAGTAATTTCTGACTTATCTAAAATAGTGAGGAGGGGCTCCGTCTTGTTGGCATATCACCTCTTGAAACTCATGTGGATTTTGGGCAATAAGGAGAGCAATTGTATTTTGCTACATATATTCAGCTACATGGGTCCATTAAGATTTCCTTTCAGAAAAATGGGACCTATGATAAAGTTTCCCAAAATCCCCGCCCAGATATTAAGTTTCTGGGGAACTGTGTGTGTCCCTCCCGGAAAACATGGGAGTTTTCATCACGCCAGTACCTACAGTTTTGAGTACTAACTCTTCCGTTTGAAAAAAAAGTACTTTCGTCACTAAAACAGATATTCCGCAAATACTTTTGATTTCCTGGGATTCTTCCTGACATAATCTCGCTAAATTCGAGTCGTCTATCAGGATTATCTTCTGTTAATTCATGCATAATTTTGAATTTGGATGGATTAAATTTATGGCATTTTAAAATATTTTTGATAGAAGGGGATTAACAACCATTTCAGCTAAAACCTGGACTTTTACATCCTCCCCAATTTTTGGACGCCCAGACCTTGGAATGTCTTTTACCGAACCAGGTTCTTTAAATTAGACATTTTCTGCATATTTGGTGTTCAGTATAACGTTCATTGAACATACGAACAACAGAATGGTATTTCTATTAGCTTCGCTAAAAATAATAACAGCTTCAAATTTCGAGCTAAAATTTACTATCAAACCTAATGCAAGTATTAAAAAACATGTCAACAACAATCAACACCTAGTACACAAATTAACAGAAGATTGTTATAAACTGATATTACTTACTTGTTTTTATTTTGAAAGGCCTTCAAAATGAAGTATTACTCGACCCCCATTTCCATTATAAAAAATATTCCAAATGCCCTCCCAGCTGTCACTTTGACATTCAGAGCTGTCGTTGATGTGTTGAAAAATGCAGAATAGGGTAATATATTATCGTTCCAAATTTCATCACGATATACCCAACGGTTCAAAAGTTACAGGGGGGGACTTTATGTCCTCACTGTATGTAAATATTAGTTGTCTGTCCACACTTGTGAGGGTGAGAAACGAAAAATCGGTATATAGTGTGACATAAAAGTGTTGATATCTCCATGGGTTAGGTTTCAGGATTCCGGTGGAGCTTTAGGCGCCATTTTGAAAAAATGTTTTTGGCCGAATCTCGGAAACTTTGCACTTTGGGACACAAGTCATTATTGTAGAGAATAAAATTTCGCATCTTTTGTTTCCTGTAAATTTTTTTTGTAAAACTCTCTGTTTACGATTTATGGCCCATTTAATGAACCGGTTCTTCTATCTCCGCCGATAACTCTTAAAATATTTTATTAATCAATAAAATGCATCTATCCATTTTTAGATTAATTTATTCTCTACATTTGTTTAAAAAATTTTTTCCAATGTCCATATTTTCACCGCCTCCTAAATGCTCAAAAATTGGATAAAATTTTGAATTTTTATTTGTGTTTTTTTCTAAAAATAAATTTTGAATAAATTTTTTTTAAATATTCCCCTTTTATTTTGGAATTTAAACACAACATAATTAATAATAATTAGATACTTACTTAATAATCCAGGATCAAATCAAAGCACTAAATATAATAATAATAATAATAATGAAGCGTCTTTTATTTCCAAAAATAAAAATAATTATACATAACGGGCGAAGTTTATTTTTGTTGTGTTCTGGACACCCCCTAAGGAGAATGTAAATATTTAGGGAAAAAACTGTTTATTTAGTTTTGACTGTCCAAAATGTGTCTTTTAAGAAGCGATTTAAATTTTGAAATATTCAATTTTTTAAACTGAGGAACAACTTTATTGTACAAGTCACAGATCAAATAACTGAAGGAACGCCTGAATGGTTCAGTCTTGAAACAAAGTATAGTCAACAATTCTCTATTTCTTATTTTTAGTTATAAGGAATAAAATAAAATAAAAAAAAGTCCGTTACTATTGCTGATAAGGAAATGAACTATTAATTGTTAAGTACCTAAACAATAGGAATTTTTTTTAAATTTATTAGTTAACTTTGTACCGTTATATTGTATGCATACCTTGAAATTTTCGACCTTACGCCCGGTAGTTCAACATTGAACGCCCTACAGCTCAAAAAGTATGGACATTCGAAAAAAAAATTGTAGAGAATAAATTGATCTTTAAAAATGGATGAATATTTTAAGAGTTATCGGCCGAGATAGAAAAACCGGTTCATTAAAGAAAAAACAAAAGGTGCGAAATTATATTCTCTACAATAATTGTCTCAATGCCCAAAATGAATAGTTTCCGATATATCGGACATAAGCGTCTTTTCAATTGAAGCTCCACCGGAATCTGCCAGCATTCTGTGATTTTATACTCAGTAAGTGATCCTAAACCTTGGAAAAATTTGGATCAGAAATTTAGTGCGCGGTTAAATTCTATTTTTACTGGCCTAAAAGGTCAAAAAGGTATTGCAGATCTCTTTATACAATTTTATATTTATTCAGCGTGGGCCACAGAAAACAGTCCACCCCGATATTTGGCAGTATTCCTTTTATTTTTAGTGAAATTAGGAAACACGTCGATTTATGTTCTAAGGGGGACACATTTTTACGATACAGGCATGTGTCATTTGTCAAACCCCCTCCCTTCCACTTCACCAACCCCTTATTTTTAAATAAGGAGTATTCATACATAATGATCGTCTACGATGTTTTAAAGTACAACACCTCTTAAAAATTAAACGCTACGCCTGTGGTTTGCGAATGTGTCATTTTTTCTGTAAATTATAACAGTTATTGAAAAAAATTAGTAATTTGATACTAAGACAGTTTCTTTCATTTTCAAGTTCTGTTGTACTTTAAATTAATTAAGAGTTTTTTTTGCAAAGATGGTGTAAATATCGAAAAAAATCGTGGACGATCATTATGTCTGAATACTCCATCTAAATGCCTTTCCAATGATGTGCCGCACATGGTATATTTCCTATTTAAAAATAAGGAGTTGGTGAATTGGAAGGGGGTTGACAAATGACAGATGCAGTTATCGTAAAAATATGTCCCCCTTAGAACAAAAATCGACGTGTTTCCTAAATTCCTTAAAATCTAAGGAATACTGCCAAATATCGGGGTGAACTGTTTTCTGTGGCCCACGCTGAATATTTACTTATATATTTATAAACGGTTAATATTTGAATCATTTTCAATAAATCGTTTAATAATTGTAACTAAAACACAATTTTTAACTTCTAACTATAGAGGTGTACAGTTCGTGAACCACCATTACTTCTTCTGGTACGTACTCTTGGGACATCCTTTAGATAGTAATATTTAAATAAAAAAAATTTGATAAATATTTAATTAGGAATGAAATTTTTAAGACAGTATTACCATGCATTTTGTAACAAACCCATTTAAAATTGTTCTGCAATATGCTTCCATATATTTTGGAAAAAAATTTGTCAAATTTGGTCCGAAATCAATTGTAGAACAAGTGTTTGTCGCTTTTGCCATTTTTTGCATAATTTACGCCCCTCGATTGAGACTTCCTCCACCTTCATTTTTCTCGAACCTATGTTTTTTTATAACAATAACAATTTCGATTTTGAGATTATTGATACTGTTTTGTTAGTTCTTAATTTTTGTAAGAATATTATTTACTTTATATTTCCATATTTAATGGTATTAAATTGATTTTTATTAAAAAAAATACGAAAAGATCATGTGTTTTTTGTCTACCTTCCTAGTGCCATAACAAAATAGTTATTTGTGTATTTAGAGCGTAAAGGAACAGATTGCCGCGCGACGCGGAGCGGAGCGCGGCGATCTTTCGAAAGCGGCAATTTTACTTTACGCTCGAAGAACACACATAATTTTGTCCACAGTCGCCCTTTTAATAATTAAATTAGTTTTTCATATTATCTTAGGTTATAATAGGAGTGCTAGAATAATCGTCATTTTCGCCATTCATCATGATTAACCTTAAAAAGATCTACTGACTAGGGATGTGATAGAAAATAATATAATATCAAGTAAATTTTTTATTACTTGATATTATATTTTCTTATAATCGATTTTTAGTTATCGATTTTTATAGTAATATTAATCGATTTTATAAATTACGTGTTTAAATCGATTTTCGGAAACGGCTCGTATTATTTATTGACTATTTTTCAAAATTTTGACAACTTTTGACGATTATTGACCATTTCTCAAAATTTTAACAATTAGTGTCCATTTTTCCAAATTTTTGATAATTTTTGACCATTTTTCAAAATGATGACAATTTTTAACCATTTTTGACAATACTTGTCCATTTTCAACAGTCTTGACAATAATTGTCCATTTTCAACAGTTTTGACAATAATTGTCCATTTTCAACAGTTTTTAACACTGACAATTGAGAATTTTTAACCATTTTTGACAATAATTGTCCATTTTCAACAGTTTTTGACAATAATTGTCCATTTTCAACAGTTTTTGACAATAATTGTCCATTTTCAACACTGGCAATTGATGATTTTTAACCATTTTGGATAGTTTTTGACCATTTTTGACAATTTTTCAAAATTTTAGACCATTTTTCAAAATTATTGACCATTTTTGATAATTATTGACAATTATGGACCATTTTTCCAAATTATTGACCATATTTCGAAATTTTTGACAATTTTTCAAAAACTTCAACAATTTTTGACAATTATCAACTATTTTTCAAAATTTTGACAATTTTTAACAATAATTGTCCATTTTTGACAGTTTTTGACAATTTTTGATAGTTTTTGACAATTATCGACCATTTTTCAAAATTTTTACAATTTTTGACAATTAATGACCAATTTTGACGATAATTGTCCATTTTTGACAGTTTTTGACAATTTTTGATAATTTTTGACAATTATTGACCATTTTTGAAATTTTTTCAATTTTTTTTAAAAATTTTTGGCAATTGACCATTTTTGAAAATGTTTGACCATTTTTTAAAAGTTTTTGACAGTTATCGACCATTTTTGACAATTATTGACCATTTTTGATAATTTTTGAAAATTTTTGACCAATTTTCAAATTTTTAAAAAAAATTTTGGCAATTATCGACAATTTTTCAAAATTTTAACAATTATCGACCATTTTTCAACAATTATTGACAACTTTTGACAATTATTGACCATATTTCAAAGTTTTTGACAATTTTTCAAAAACTTTAACAATTTTTGACAATTATCAACTATTTTTCAAAATTTTGACAATTTTCAACAATAATTGTCTATTTTTGACAGTTTTTGACCATTTTTGATAGTTTTTGACAATTATCGACCATTTTCCAAAATTTTAACAATTTTTGACAATTATTGACCAATTCTGACGATAATTGTCCATTTTTGAAAATTTTTCAAATTTTTTTAAAATTTTTGACAATTGACCATTTTTGACAGTTATCGACCATTTTTGACAATTATTGACCATTTTTGAAAATTTTTCAAATTTTTGACAATTGACCATTTTTGAAAATGTTTGACAATTTTTTAAAAGTTTTTGACAGTTATCGACCATTTTTTAACAATTATTGACAACTTTTGACAATTATTGACCATATTCCAAAATTTTTGACAATTTTTCAAAAACTTTAACAATTTTTGACAATTATCAACTATTTTTCAAAATTTTGACAATTTTTAACAATAATTGTCCATTTCTGATAGTTTTTGACAATTATCGACCATTTTTCAAAATTTTGACAATTTTTAACAATAATTGTCCATTTTTGATAGTTTTTGACAATTATCGACCATTTTTCAAAATTTTAACAATTATTGACCAATTCTGACGATAATTGTTCATTTTTGACAATTTTTAACCATTTTTGACAATTATTGACCATTTTTGAAAATTTTTCAAATTTTTGACAATTGACCATTTTTGAAAATGTTTGACAATTTTTTAAAAGTTTTTGACAGTTTTCGACCATTTTTGACAATTATTGACCATTTTTGATAATTTTTGAAAAATTTTGACCATTTTTCAAAATATTTAAAAAAATTTAGCAATTATCGACCGTTTTTCAAAATTTTAACAATTTTTGACAGTTCTTGACCATTATCGGCCATTTTTGACAGTTTTTGACAATTTTGGACAATTATTGACCATTTTTGACCATATTTCAAAATTTTTGACAATTTTCAGAATGTTGGTTAAATATTGTAGATCATTTCGTCCGCTTGACTTAGAAGTGTAATTCAATGTCTTTTGGTGCATATAGCCCGGGAAGTAGTTTTTTCTTCTTGGTTGAACTGTCACTGTTTTAAAAAAATTTATACTTTAATAAAATATTTCTTGCTTTTTAAGATGTTGAATTTCAAAAGCCCTTTCCATAAGAACTTGGACATCTTCAGACAATAGAACCCTAATAATAATTTTGTGTCTTAAACCTTCTATTAAATTAACAAAATTTAATACATGTTTTAATTTTAGTTGCTTTTACGACGACCGTCTTTACTCCTCCTTTTCCATGGATTCAATTTCGAGCACAGTACAACTTCCCAGTTTCATGGACTTGGTGAATTCCCAAAAACAGCATTCGATAACGGAAAATATCATGGAAACGTCAGTCGTAGATCAGTTGAACGATTCCGATGAATTAATGAATTTATTATCGACAGAAGAAAACTGTACGGCAATCCTACAAAACATATCGACAAACGAACAATTCCAAAGGTTAATGAACGAAGAATCGGAGTTCGTACCAACCGAAGAAGTCGAACAACTAATAAATAAAATACAGCCGCAAACTCCTCAACCTGTGATAAATATAATCGATTCTCGAGTATTGGATACGGAATCGATAGAAAATTTCGCTAGTAACTTAAAGAATGAAATAGAAGCTGAAATTATAACTAATTCTAAAGAAAAATGTTCAAAAAAAGAAGTCCATCAATGCGACCAATGCGGTAGTGTTTTATCCACTAAAAAACTACTAAAAAAACACACGTTGATTCATACCAAAGAAAGGGACTTCCCGTGCGAAGTTTGTGGAAAACTATTTAGATTTCGGTACGAAGTTACAGCGCACATGAAATCCCACAACAAACCTTCCTACCAATGCGAAATATGTTCACAAATGTTCGTACATAAATCCCATTTGAATTTCCACAGAAAAAAGCATTTAGGAGAATATATAGTAACGTGCAGAGGTTGTAGTATGAAATTTAGAACCACCAAGGAGCTTACGGAACATAAAATTCATTGCCATCACGAAGACTCGGTGATCTGCGATATATGCGGACAAAAATTAAACAACCTATCTACATTAAAAGAACATAAATTAACTCACGATCCTAATTATGGCAAAGAAAAACCTTTCGGCTGTGAAATGTGTGGTAAAAAATTCCTCAACTCGAGAAATCTCAAAGCGCACATGAAAATCCATTCCAATATAAAATCTTTCGTGTGTAGTATTTGCGGTAAATCGGTCAGTAGTAAGACCTGCCTTTTGACGCATCTCAAAATGCATACAGGGGTTAAGGACTTCCCCTGCGATATTTGTCACAAACATTTCGCTTCCAAAGATTACCTCATGGTACACAAAAGGATACATACGGGAGACAAGCCGTTCGAATGTAAAATATGCGGGAAGAGGTTTACCCAAAAGACTTCTTTGACCGTTCACGTCCGATTCCATACTGGCCAAAGACCCTATAAGTGTGAATGCGGGAAGCAGTTCGCTACTAAGAGCCATCTCATGTCGCATTATAAAACTCACGATATTGGCGGTGTGGATATAGAATATATTACTAATCATTTTATTTAGTTTAATAAAATTTGTTGTTTTTCCCAACTTCCGTTTTATTTTTTAAACGTCACAAAAACCAACCGCAACTTAACAAGAACACATTACTTTGACAGGTCGGCCATATTGTGCCGGAGGGCAACTGAATCGATTAGTTGGGAGTTGGACTTTGTGTGTTTGTGTTTTATGAAAAAAAATTGGCTGATATAGGTACACTAACTACGCCAAGCTGAAAGTTGTGATTCACTGAGGAGGCCCCGTTTTAGAGCACTAATCCAAGCATCGCGGCGTTGATCAGAGAGATCAATTTTAAACAGTCGAAGTGAGACCCTTCAAAAAAGATTTGAGACCCAACTTTAAGTTAATCTTATAAGGTCTGGTATTTCGGCGCCCAACATCTTTTTTGAAGGGTCTCATCTTTTGGCGCCCAACGAGAGGTTTACTTAGTTACTGCAGGTAGATAGTTGAAGTTTTTAAATAAAAGACAGTATCAATGATTACTAAGTCTAATGAAAATCTGTGAGATGAATAGTGAATAGTTATACAAAAAAACAAAAAGATTACAAGAGAACAATATAAATGCCGTACAAAAAAATCACTAGCTGCTCTTAAGCTACTTATCTGAAGTGATTGCTTATAGTTGAGGTCCCTGGATGTATGGTAGATAATTGTCAGATCAAATGAACCTCCAGGTAAGCGTTATATAAGCCTTCTGCTAAGTTAGATGAATCTTCCGATAAGTTGCAGATATCTTCGGGTATGTTGAGGCAAGCTGTGAACTAAGCTTCACAGAACCCTCTCGAGGCACTCAGGAACACTAAGAGGTATGCACTTCAGGCAAGCCTCGTATAACTGTCAGAAATTAGTCCGAATTTAGGAATTAAACAAGAGATAAGTGAATCGTTTGCAAAATTCAATAGGAAGAACAGATATTCATTTTTTATAAGCTTCCGCCATGTTAAAATATAAATACCTATGTCGTTCCATTTAAATCCAAACACATCGACAGTTTAGTTAATCTCTATGTAATGTAACAAAACTTACCAGAGATAAGAATTATCGTTTAAACCATTTATTTAACAACATTTATTGTTTTATTTTCACCCTTTCTTAGCGAAAGATTCAGAGAGACCAGCCAGCAGACCGCATTTACACTTTCCTCTCTCAGTCTTAGCGCAGAACTGCTAGTGAGCATATGTCACATGTAAAAATTAACAATTCTCTGGAAATGTCTACTCTACTTAATGTAAGAAACACGAATTACTGTTTCAGAACCTTATCTATTCCTCCCCTCATTTAAGATACCTTTAAGAACTAATTTTTAATTAAAGTCTAACTATCATCCGTTGTTTACCTGTAAATGTGCCCTCCAGTACAATATGGCCGACCTGTCAGTCTATAGTTAGACAAAATCATACTACATGACGTCAGCAAGTTGGGCGCGATTTGGAGGTGGTTTAAATTGATTTTAAATAGTGCCAAGTGCGGTGAAGTAAGTACCTAGAGAGCATGCGTTATTTTAGTCCTTTCAAAATGAAACTAACAGTATATTTTTTTAGGTTTTTGTACTTACTGGGAGATCTAAGTGAATTTCTAATGAAACAAGAATCTGGCAAGAACGTATTCCAATGTAGAGAATGCCCGAAAGCTTTTTCATCCAAACATTACTTCAAAAGCCATCTGCTCACCCACATCGGCGTATTTCCATTCGAATGCGCCCATTGCCAGAAAAAATTCAAAAGAAAACAAGATCTGAAAAGTCATACTCTAACCCACAACACCAACAGAAGCACATTTACTTGTGAAATTTGTAAAAAAATCCTAACGACAAAATCTTCCCTATTAATCCATCAAAAACGACATTTGAAGTTGTACAACATTTTCTGTAACTACTGCCAAAAAGGTTTCTACTCTAAAACAACTCTAACGTTGCACATTAACTCCAAACACGAAGGCAAAACGACTTTCGTTTGTGATATCTGCGGTAGGTCTTGCTACGATAAAACCAGCTTGGAAAACCACAGAGCTAGACACGACGAAAGTTACGGCAAAGAAAAAAATATAGAGTGTCAACTCTGCGGAACAAAATTCATAGATCAAAAGTATTTAGCCGTCCACATGTACAAGTTGCATAGCGAGGACCACAACCATAGATTCGTGTGCGAAAGTTGCGGGAAAAAACTTTGCTCCAAAGTAAGTTTGCAAGAGCATATGATAGCAGTACATCAAGGTCTCAAGCCTCACAAGTGCGAAATTTGTAACCAGTCGTTCGCAAATCGTACTACGCTCAAATTGCACGAAAGGAGACACACCGGAGAACGTCCTTATAGGTGCACGTTCTGTTTGAGAGCGTTCACTCAAAGTCATAGTCTTAAGATGCATCTAAGGCTGCATACGGGAGAAAAGCCCGAGATCTGCAGTATTTGTCAGAATAGTTTTACGTCTAAAAGTATGCTTAAGTCGCATATGAAAACTAAGCATAAACTTTTCGATGATACACACCCGAAGGAGGTTTTTTAAAACGGTTTTTAAGGATCTGCTTATAAATATTGTAAACCTATAGAATTTGTCGAATATTTAGGTTTAAGTATACAGTATTTAAGTAGGTAACGAACAATTAGGCCAAGTAAATTACCTTTTAGACAGGAAACTTCCTAAAAAAGGTATAACTAATGCATGGAAAAAAAATCCGCTGCGATTTATTTAAGTGAAATAGTATATTGTGCAACTAGTGGGGAAAGTTCAACTTTTCTCGCGAGTGTGGAAGTTTATGCAAACACACGAGTGAGAAAAGTACTTTCCCCACATGTTGCACACTATACTTTTTCAACAACTGCACACATTTAAAGAATACAAGTAAAGTAACTTAATATTTATTTTTATGGTTAGTAAAACAAAAAGAAAAGGTGAGCGGTCGACGGACCGCCGATAGAACCTTGCTGCTTATGCACAATAGAATGACCATTTTGACCATTTTTCGTAAATTTTTGACCATTTTTCAAAATTTTGATAATTTTTGACAGTTTTTTTAAATTTTAACAATTATTTACCATTTTTGACAATTATAGACCAATTTTGACAGTTTTGACAATTATTGATCATTTTTGACAATTTTTCAAAAATTTTGACCATTTTAGACCATTTTTCCAAATTTTAACAATTATTGACCATTTTTGACAGGTTCTGACAATTATTGACCATTATTGACAATTTTTCAAAAACTTTGACCATTTTTCAAAAACTTTGACCATTTTTCAAAAAATTTGACAATTTTTTACAATTATTGACCACTTTTGACAGTTATTTATAATTATTGACCATTTTTTCAAAATTTTGACAATTTTTGACCATTTTTGACAATTTTTCGAAAATTTTGACAATTTTTGACTATTTTTACAAATTTTAACAATTATTGACCAATTTTGACAATTTTTCAAAAATTTTGACCATTTTTCCAAATTTTAACAATTATTGACCATTTTTGACAATTTTTGAGCATTTTTGACAGGTTCTGACAATTATTGACCATTTTTGACAATTTTTCTAAAATTTTGACAATCTTTAACAATTAATGACCATTTTGACAGTTTTTTTATAATTATTGACCATTTTTTCAAAATTTTGACAATTTTTGACCATTTTTGACAATTTTTCGAAAATTTTGACAATTTTTGACAATTGACCATTTTTTTCAAAATTTTAGTCCATATTTTCAAATTTTAACAATTATTGATCACTTTTGCCAATTTTTGAGCACTTTTGACAAGTTCTGACAATTATTGACCATTTTTGACAACTTTTCAAAAATTTTGACAATTTTCAACAATTATTGACCATTTTTGACATTTTTTAATAATTATTGACAATTTTTTCAAAATTTTAACAATTTTCGACCATTTTTCAAAATTTTAACAATTATTGACCATTTTTGACAACTTTCAAAAATTTTGACAGTTTTTGATAACTTTTCAAAATTTTAACAATTATTGACTATTTCTGACCATTTTTTTTAAATATTTGACAGATTCTGACAATTATTGACCATTTTTGACAATTTTTCGAAATCTTTGACAATTTTTAACAATTATTGAGCATGTTTGACAGTCTTTTATAATTATTGACAATTTTTTCAAAATTTTGACAGTTTTTGACAATTTTTGACAATTTTTGACAATTATTAACCATTTTTCCAAATTTTTGACAATTTTTGAAAATATTTGACAATTATCAACCATTTTTTCAAAACTTTGACAGTTTTTGACAATTATTAACCATTTTTCCAAATTTTTGACAATTTTTGACCATATTTCAAAATTTTTGACAATTTTTTAAAATTTTTAACATATTTTCGAATATAATATGACAGTTTTGTGACAACTAAGTAGGTATTTAAAGATGACAGTAGCCTACTAAGTTTTTGTCGATTTCATTTGATTCTCCATATAAATGTATGTGGCGTGGGCAAAGTGCCGTGAGAAATATTATTTCTCACAGTATGAGCAATATTTGGTTTTGAAATCAAGTAAGGTATGAGAAATACGTCACTTTTCATAGCAGTTGTAGAAAAACTTCTTTAACCACTTTGTGTGATTTTTGGTAGGGGGTGATAGTAATCTTTCATCATAGGCGCACTATTCAACTTTTTTGAAAGTGCCAGTTAATTTGTAAAACTTTTTATATCATGGGTGTACTATGAAATTTTTATGGGAGGCTAATTTATTTGTTGAAATACCATTTATCATGTACGTTCGATAAAACATCAAAAAAGGATTCATTTATTAGCAAAAAGTTCCATCTACCATGGGCGTACGATAAAATATTTGTAAGTGGTTAATTTATTCGTAAATATTCCCTCCTCTCATAAGCGTACTATAATATTTTTAAAAGGGGTTACTTTTTAACAATTTCCACTTACCAAAGGCATAAGATATAATTTTTTTCGCCTATTTTACCGGAAAACCAAAAATAGGGTGGAAAGTATTGTTTAGCATCCCAAAGGCGGAAAATTCTCAACGCTACGATTTTTGAAGTTTTACATCATCTGTCTTTGACGTTTCATGTAAATTTTTTAATTAAACGTCAGTAAATGTCAAAGTTTTTGGTTATATTTTCCGATTTTTTGGTTTATTCGGTAGGCGAAAAACAGTTGTCAGTTGTCACACAAGAAGTTAACGCTTTAGCAGACCTCAACTATCAACTGCCCTCGCTTCGCTACGCTCGCTCGTGCACCTAATAGTCTCGGGCTGCTAAAGATTATTTTCTGCCCTTGTGACACAATATACTATTATGCACGCATTCAGTATTTTTTCCCAGCATTAGTTATGCTTTTTCTTACCCTCTTCAACTTCGTTTTCCCTGTTAGGAATTATTCTGTCGTTTGGCTATTTTTTGAGCTAATTTTCCTGGCCTATGAAAAATTTTAATATGTTGTGATTAGTTGATATGAATTGGCCCTGATACGCAGGTAATGTCATTTTATTGAAAAAAAGTTTTGTTTTTGTGTGTCCGGTTACATGTAACAGAAAAAAAGCTTATTAGCGAATTATTTTTTATACATGGTGCGCCAATTATTCCAAATCGGTCTCTACCACTGAAAGAGATATCAAAAAGATATTTTGCAGCTTTATAGAGTCTTATACCATTTTTAAATATACAGGGTGGTGAGTGAAATATGGTACTTGAAATCTTTAATAAAATTTTTGTAAAATAGCATATTCTTAATTAAATTTCATTTGATAATTAGTTAGATGTACAAAACCTTATTTATTGAGTCAGGGTTTTAACTGAAGAAAAATATACATGATATCCCATTCGAAAAATAAAATAATTTGTTTAATGCCTGCGAGCTGTGATATGCTACTGACCCTAGTAAAGTACTAACCGCGCTCGACTCTGTTTGACTGTAATTATCGCATCAGAGGCGTTCCACTACAAAGCTGGGTTGACGCCCAAAAATAAAATTATTGCCATTTGAAAAGTAGATCATTAGTAAGTCAACCTTGTATAATGCTGGGCGATTTTTATGGTAGGTGTACGTTTCATTTATATCACAGGAGTCTTTTGGTGGAATTCTTAACGTTAATATTTGTGCATTTCTGTTTTTTTTTTTTATTAAATTTTCTTACATCCACAAGAATCGAAAGACAATAATACACAAAGTGTTGAATTTAAAAACAGAAAATTAATTTGGGTTCCACAATTACGAACCATCATGTATATTTCAAAATATTTTAAAAATGTCGTTAGTATGACACTGCTAAATATATTTTTTACATCTCTTCCATTTACGGTGCTAGAGATCGAGTGGAAATAATTGGCACGCCCTGTATATACGTTATAAATATTTTTTTAAAACAAAAATAGAAAGAAATCTTATCGAATAAATTTATTTTATGATTTTAAATATATAGTCCTTCCAATTCACCGATAACGGTCAATAAAATATTTTTTATTTAAATTATAATAATTTAAATAAAAGAACAAATTAATTCTTGCAACTCTTACTACATGGAATCTTTCGATAATTATCGAATAAACAACAAATTCCATTACAGAAATATGACCTATATTAGGTACTCGACCGGTTTAACAAATTACATTTACATCGATAAGAATAAATTATTGATATTTCTTGGTGATAGCTGGGACTTAATTTTTTTAAACTAAAGCTTGCTATTTTATTAAAACTTATATTCAAGGTGAGACATTTTGCTGCTAGCTTTAATTTACATGTACATATATTCGCTATTTATTGTATTTACATATATTTTCGAAAAATTTTCGCTTTTTTCTATACCCACTAGTGACGATTCACCTTGTGTATATAGGTTCTATTGAATATACGTTTTTTTTTCGTCTTGAAAATGTACTGAATATGTATCTTTTGTAGTGTGTCTCCGTAGTAGTTTAATTTATTTTATACAATAAAACTCGTGAATCTTGAAGTTTTTTATTTATTATATTATTGAATATGTCACCGAATTTCTTAAAATTATATACCACAAGAAGCAGAAGCACCTGATACTTCCGAAAAATAGAATTCAACGATTTTTTCAGTTTCTTTCTCTTGGAAAAAGTTTTTTAATATTTTTTTGACAGCACCATCAATTTTAAATCAACTTTTTTACTCTGTATCTAATAACTCGGTGAAATTTCTTCTTATGTACCTAAATGGGATGTTTAAAAAAAATGAGGTTTGTATTTTAAGTAAACTCCTGGACGAAATCACGCAATAATAAGAGTAAAGTACATATTGTACAGGGCAAATATGCCTCAATAAAATATTGCTTTGGAAAAAGATAAGAACAAAATGTAAAATAAATATTCCCTGTATGAAATTATGCCTCTGTGGCCGATTTTCATAACAATCTAGAAATATACAGGGAAAAAAACGCCTGGCAGATGTAAACATGGAAATTGTTTTGTATAAGTTATATGCATAAAAGGAACAGATTAAAAAAGTGAGATATGGAAGAGAGAGGGAAATGGGAGAGAGAGAGAGAAAATGTGTATAGCGTGTGAATACAATCATTATTTTAAATTGTCAGAATCTAAGACGGATTCGGTAAGGTTCGCGACCCTCGGAATATTGTAAGACTTTTTTCTCTTATTAGACCATTTTTCAAAAATTTTGACAATTTTCAACAATTATTGACCATTTTTGACAGTTTTTTATAATTATTCAACATTTTTTCATAATTTTAACAATTATTTACTATTTTTGACCATTTTTTCAAATATTTAACAATTTTTGACCATTTTTGACAGGTTCTGACAATTATTGACAATCTTTGACCATTTTTCAAAATTTTTACAATTATTGACCATCTTTTCAAAATTTTTGACAATTATTGACCATTTTTTCAAAATTTTTGACAATTATTGATCATTTTTGACAATTTTTCAAAAATTTTGACCATTTTTCCAAATTTTAACAATTATTGACCATTTTTGACATGTTCTGACAATTATTGATAATTTTTAACAATTATCGACCATTTTTGACAGTTTTTGACAATTTTTGAGCATATTTGACAGGTTCTGACAATTATTGATCATTTTTGACAATTTTCAATAATTATCGACCATTTTTGACAGTTTTTAATAATTATTCACCATTTTCTCAAAATTTTAACAATTATTGATTGTTTTTGACCATTTTTTAGAATATTTAACAATTTTTGACCATTTTTGACAGGTTCTGACAATTATTGACCATTTTTGACCATTTTCCAAAATTTTAACAATTTTTGACTATTTTTTAAAATATTTAACAGTTTTTGACAATTTTTTAGAGGTTCTGACAATTATTGACCATTTTTGACAATTTTTCAAAAATTTTGACCATTTTTAACAATTATTTGCCATTTTTGATAGTTTTTTATAATTATTGACCATTTTTTCAAAATTTTGATAATTTTTCAAAATTTTAACAATTATTGAACAATTTTTCAAAAATTTTGACAATCATTGACCAATTTTTTAAAAATATTTAACAATTTTTGACCATTTTTCAAAATTTTAACAATTTTTGACGATTTTTGATTGGTTTTGACAATTATTGACCGTCTTTGACAATTATTGACTATTTTTGACAATTTTTCAAAAATTTTGCCAATTTTTTAAAAATTTTAACCATTTTCCAAATTTTTTGACAATTATTGACCATTTTTTCAAAATTTTTACAAATATTGACCATTTTTAACAGTTTTTGACAATTATTGACCATTTTTCCAAATTTTTTCAAATTTTTGAAAATATTTGGCAATTTTGACCATATTTCAAAATTTTTGACAATTTTTCAAAAATTTTAACATATTTGGCAATTATTAACCATTTTTTCAAAATTTTGACCATTTTTTTGACGATTTTTGATAGTTTTTGACAATTATTGACCATTTTTGACAATTTTCCACACCTACAGGTGTGCGAGCTCAGTGCGGCAAGAGAGATTGCGCACAGTCGACAAAAATCAGGTTTACCCTCCGCCTATAGATGTTTCACATCAAAAACTCAACTTTAACGCCCTTTACATTTTTCCACAGCAATATTTTATTGAGGCAAATTTGGTCTTATCGCCATATTTTGAGCCAAACAATCTGCCGTTAACCTCTAACCCAATAGTTATATTTCGCCCTGTATATGAAGAAGCATAATTTTTTTCAGTCCCTCTATCGTCTCCAAAGTTTTTGGTTGCGTTGATTTCTTCCAGGAGATTATAAACAAATTTTTCAATGTCTAACACCCTATTTTTTTAGTAAGAAACAAAATCCAAACAAAGAGAAAAATAAATTTTCTAAAAGAAGCTACATAAAATCAAAACAACCCTTAACCTGCGATATATGTAAAAAAACTTTCAAACAATACAGTCGACTTAAACTCCACCTATTATCCCACAGTACAAACCGACCATTCTCATGCGATCTGTGCGACAAAACTTTTAAGCGTAAAAACGACGTTTCGGTACATTTTAAACTTCACGGAAATAAAACAACGCTAGAATGTGACATTTGCTCCAAAAAACTCGGTTCCAAAAGCTCTTTCGTGATACACAGGAAACGCCATTTCAAAGAATACGTAGCCAAGTGCGAATTTTGTAATCAAGGCTTCGTCACCAATCAAGAATACAACAACCACATGGGTTTCAAGCATGGCACCAGCAGCCACGTTTGTAATATTTGTGGCACCTCTTGCTACGACAAATCAGCTTTAACCAGCCACATGGCAAGACACGATGATAATTACAATCACAAATTCGTTTGCGAAACCTGCGGGAAAAAGTTGTACTCAAAAGTAACTTTACAAGAACATATAGTTGCCATTCACCAAGGACTGAAACCGCATAAATGTGACCAATGCAATCAATCCTTTGCTAATAGGTTAACCTTGAGGCTGCATAAAAGGCGACATACCGGTGAGAGGCCTTATAGATGCTCTTACTGTTTGAAAGCGTTTACGCAGAGTCATAGTTTGAAAATTCATCTTAGGCTGCACACCGGAGAGAAACCAGAAATTTGTAATATATGTGAAAATGGGTTTACTTCTAAAAGTATGTTGAAATCTCACATGAAGACTAAACATAAGATTTACCAAAGTAATAGGTTAAGTTAGGTTAGGCCGAGATGGGAAACTCATGTTCGAATGGGCCCAGGATCCAAACAGTCTACCAACCAAACCCACCTCCAACTCGCCGTTACTTCGAGACGGGCGGCGGTCCCTCGCACACTCTCCGGTCACACCGTCGTCTTCTCCCTAGTATCACTCCTACCTCCCATGCCATATCGAATCGTCACTTACCTCCATCCTTTCCTCCTCCCCCCTCAATATCTCCACCATGTTCTCCCAATACACCGCTTCCCCTAGTTTCCTCTCCAACTTCTTCAGCACTTCCTCGTTACTCCAGCATCTAAACACATGCCCCACTTCATCCTCCACTTCACACCTCTCGCACACTCCAGTCTCTCTTTTTCCAATCTTGTGGAGGAATCCTACTCTCGACGACCCATGTCATGTGAACACCTGTGTAAGAAGTAGTTCACCTCCCTGAATTTCCAGTCTTCCCAATCGCTCCTTTTAGCGCGCCATCATACTCCTCCCACCTTCTCTCCATTTCCTCCTCCATCCATTCCTGTACTTCCTCTCTGGTCGCACCCCTCCAGCGTTTATTTCTGGCTCTACCCACGTCCAATTGGTAGGTCCTTGCCAGTCCACCCACTGGCCTGTACCCCTGCACCACCCTCAGCAATATCTCCAGCAGGAGCTGCCTAACCCTCGCATTCACTCCCACTCTTTCACCCCACAACTCCGCACTGTACAGCATACCAATTACCCTCCTCTTCCATTCTCCCGGCCCTTTCACATGACACATCAACATCAATCTCCCCAGCCATGTGCCCTCACTTTCCCCTTCTCTGCCGCCTTTAACATGTGTGTTCTGAAGATTAGGTTATAAGAGGGTGGAAGAAATCTGATCACTGACAGAACCACTTCATCACACCACTTTACTTTATTCGAGTCTATTTCTTATTTATGTATTTTTAATTTAAATAAACAAATAAACTTCTTTTATTTCAAAACTTTCTACTTATTAACCATCTTCGAAATAAAACAGAATAAAAATATTTAAAATTGTAGGACAAAAAAGACGGTTTTGAACAATAACCTTGTAGAAGACGACGAAGTCCAGTTCATCGAAAAAGAATATATGTGTACACAATGCGGTAAATACTTCATGTACAAATGGCAACTTGTAGATCATCTTCCCGTACACACCACCGAGAGACCTTTCAAGTGCGATATTTGTGATAGCTGGTTTAAGCGCGTCAAAGATGTTACCATACATAAAAAACGTGTACATGTCAGACCCCATTATGTTTGTCAAATTTGCCAGAGAGTTTTAAGCAGAAAGTCTAGCTTGGATGAACATCTTATCAAGGTATGTATTTGTTAGTCACGAGCTTCCTAACCAAACTTCAACTGCTCAAGGTACGGTGAGTAACCCAATTTGGTCTCAGGTCTCCAAAGGAAATAGCCCTTGAAGCATTTCTAAACGTCGAAGGTGCTTTTGACAACACATCGATGTCATCAATAAACAGATCCCTTAAAAAAAGAGGGATTAACAGCACCACAAGCAAATTGGTAGGATCCATGCTCGAGCATAGGAGAATAACAGCACATATGCATGATAAAACATTCCCCGTTAGGACAACTAAAGGATGTCCTCAAGGAGGAGTACTTTCACCACTTTTATAGACGACTTGATCTGCAGGTTGAATGATCAAGGCATATGGACGACATAGTAATTCTCACCAATGGGAAATTCCCAGAGGTAGTGAATGTCCTACAAGAAGCAGAACGAGTTGCGAAGGTTAAAGAGGACCTTTCAGTTGCTTTTACGAATAGAAGAGTTATCCCGCAGGGTAGACTACTGATGTTCGGAGAAGAACTAGAAATATCCAAAAAAGTTAAATATCTGGGTTGTGACCCTTGATTCCAAACTGAATTGGAAAAAATTACTACCATGGCGACTAGGCTTTTCTCGCAATGCAGAATAGTGAAGGGCAAAACCTGGAGAATACGATCTGAGGTGGTTCACTGGCTTTACACAACTATGATAAGGCCAAAGATCACCTATGGAACAATAGTCTGGTGGAGGAGGGCAGAAGTGTCCTATGCAGTTAATATATCAACTGCAATACAAAGACAAGCCCTTCTTGGTATTACCGGGGCAATGAACAGCACAAGGACGGCATCAAGGGAAGCCCTTATTGGACTTCCTCCATTGGAACTGAGAACCAGGCTCCGCTTAAAGATATCAGAAATCCAACAACTAGGTCTAGACTGGTAAAAAACTGCAAAGAATGCCTTAACAGACTGGCAAGAGGTAATGAAATGGCGGACCAGTTAAGGCTCTAAAGGAGACTTCATAGGCCGGAACCGTTTTGTGGAATCACAAAACGTTGCATAATAAGGGAAATCGGGAACTGGCTAGATAGGGAGCACCAACTCAAGTGGACGTTGACCCAAGTCAAACCAGTGGCCTTTATAGAAGACACGAAGCTTCCGGAATGGAAGTAACATAGGGAAAGATTCAGTTCAAGCACCTGGGCTGTTGAACACAACCCAAACGAATGAATGAATGAGTAACCCCGTCACCTCCCCTATCTGGCTACTATTTCGTCAGTCAGCGCCTCCGAGTTTTTTTTTGCTGTGACATGCTTTGACACGTAGCTCTAGTACGTCTGATGTTCTATTTGAATCCACAGATATTTACAATAACCAAACATGGCGACCTTCGTTTAAGAGTCATTCAATGAGCAGTCCAAGTTTGGTTAGGAAGTTTATGTTTTTTGGTAATGTTAATGTTGTGGATGTTAGTGTAGTGAGTGTCATATTTTTATTGTTGTAGGTTCATAATAAAATCAACGAAGGTACAGTTTATCCGAAGAATTTATTGCACAAAGATCTTCTGAAGAAAGATATGATAAATATGAAATGTGAATTTTGTGGCAGGGGATTCATTACAAAAAGAGTGTATAGAATTCATATGAAATCTGCTCATAATGTTATTATTTTAGATGAATAGTAGTTTGTAAGTGTTAAAACGCATATGTTTCCAAGTGTGCCAATAAATTTAAAGTTGGACGTTATAAAATGTATTATATATTTTTTTGAAATTTTTTTATGCTAAATTTAAAACGAGACATATTTTATTCGAAAAATGAAAAATTCTCGTTCTTTGAATCATTTTAAAGCCAAAAAGAATAGGTCAATTTAAAAGAAATTACAAACGACGTTTTATCCAAGGTATTTACACTTATGGTAAGTTTGGATACCTGTCTAGTTTATTTGACTATTTCACTAGTTCATATGTTGTTATACTTATATTAATTTATAATGCCGTAAAATAATAACAAATTTAGGAGTTTCATTTCTGTTAATTATATATTATATTAAATTCTTTGTAACTTCTAATTTTTATAGGTAGGTTCTGTTTTATGACTTTATATTAATTGAAAATAAATATTTTTTCCGTAAATTTCTTTTTGTAATACAATGCGCAATAGTCAGCGGCTGAATTCATCATTTGCTAAAGGTATATCGCTGCCCGGTAAAGTACGACCAGAAATCTAAGAAGGTCGTAAATCAATATAAACCGACGACCCTCATTTTTACCTATCGTTCGAAATATAGATAAGCAATAATTCTGTGTGTCCCTTAAAAGATTCGCAGGTTTGGTATTTTAATAATAGTGGGCTCTCCATTATTTTTGACTTTTGTTGACAGTTTTGTAAGTCGAAGACTAGATAAAGCACCATGTTCAAATGACACCAAAGCCACTATCCAAAAATACTACATATATATATATATATATATATATATATATATATATATATAAACAATTCACAATTATATTGAAGCGATAATTAATGATTTTCACCTATAAAACAAAATTTAATGGCCTGGGCAGGTAGAACTCTGCGTAAACTGCACCGCTTGCTGTTAACTCAAGTGCTAGGTGGTTTATGACCTTCTTAGATTTCTGGTCGTACCTTACATTACCACGTCTCATCTTAAGTTTGACAATCTGTATAAGGCGATTTTATAATCGAAGAAGACATTGAAGAATATACCAGAGTTTTGTAGGATTTTAAATAATGTTTTAGATAACTGATTGTTTGTTTTAGGGCTGTTTTTGAAGCAGCAGAATCAAAAGGAAGAGGTATCTCAGCGAAAATGTCTCGAGAAGAATTAGAAACGTATATGGTTAAACCTGTGAAATTAGAAAAACCCCTAATATGCAAAATATGTAACGCTTCTTTTACCAACAACATTGATTTCGGCTTTCATTCTTTTAGACACAATAATGATGGACTTTATAAATGTCATTTGTGTGAGGGATACAGTAACAAGAAGAGATATTTATTCGAAGGACACATGAGAGACCATGAAGGTTTGAGGAAATACAAATGTCGAGTATGCGGGAAGCAATATAAAACTCTGAAAGAAGCATACGAACACCAGTTTTTCGATGACAATAAAACACCTTTCGAATGCGATCTATGCAGAAAACAATTCTTTTCATCTTCTACCTTAAGGAACCATAAAAACTTAATTCACTACGAAATTCTTACTGGTCAGAAACAGGATAAGCTGCACTGCAAATTATGCAACAAACATTACAAGAGCTATGCAGGTATAAATTACCATAATTTGAGAAATCACAAAGACTTGGTTAATAAAATTCCCATATTATGTGAAATTTGTGGAATTGACTTTGAAACCGAACAAAGATTGAAAGCACACATGCACAAACACACTGGAATTAAACCTTTCTCTTGTAAATTGTGTTCTAAGACATTCACGCAAGTAGGAGGGCTAACTCAACATCAAGCAACTCATACAGGTGAAAAGCGATTCACCTGCGAATATTGTGGTAAAAAATTTTCTTTTCAATCGAACTACAGCTATCATTTAAAAATACACACCGGAGAAAAACCTCATGGATGTTTGATATGCGAAAAAAAATTCATCTCCAAGGGCAATTTAAGACTTCATTTGAAACAGTTTCACAAACGGACAAGATACGACATCGACTGCATGTTATCAACCGCAGTCTGATAAATCAACTCATTATTAAATATATTTTTGTTATTATTTACATTATTTTGAACTAGTGAGATTTGTATATTATTAGTAAACGTTAAAATTTGGACTTAAATGCATCCAGTTCACAAATCTCACTAACAGTTTGTAACCCTCCGTAAGGGTAGTTACGTATTGCCGGGTAGGGTCGTACAGTCAGAGACAGGATTCTAATATAAAATAAAGGTTTATCCTTAAAAATCCTTCCACACTCTATCGGGTTTCTGGATACAATAGCTTCAGCGTGACGAAGTATCCCTAAGTCAGTAGGTACCTTAGAGACGGGAGATTCAGGAGAGTGCGAAAGTCAATAGGTACTTTTCGCACACTAACGGATTTCTGGAATTTCACTGAAGTCAATACCTTCAGCGCGGACAGGTTTATTCAGACACCCTGCTGATCGGGGAGAGGGATAGTCGACAAGTCAGTACCTTGTCAACCGGAGAAGAAAGCCCACCGAGTCAATACCTTAGGGATCCTCTCTAAAAAAGATCGATCTTTTAATCGATTCGAATCCAATTCCCAAAAATCGATTCATAGAGAAATCACTGTCCGAAAGATCGATTTTCCAAACATCGATCTTTTTTTGATTTACTCCAAAATTTTCATGTGAATATGAATTTAATTTTAGGAAGTGAAATAGACACAATAATAATCATTAATGTATTATTTTTAACTAATTTAACAATTACAGCTATATTAACGTATTATTACATTAAAAAGATTACAATGAAAAAGAAAAAATTACAGTTTACAACTCCCAGTGCATAATATCCAAGTTTTCCTGGAACAATAATCGGACTTCGATTTTCCAGAGTAAAATATCGATTTACTGGATCGAATTAGTAAGAGATATCTATTTTTGTGGTCCAAAAAATCGATTCTTCGATTAATCGATCTCAGATCGCCATACCTACGATTGTCGGTCGTCCTTTTATATCAAAAACTGCTTTGTATCGCATTCAAATAAAAACGGAACTTAGGGATTTAGTGTATTCGCCGATCTTAATAGTCCACCAACAAAAAATTTCTATAAGTTCACTTCAATGAATATCAAGTATTGATCTGGTCAGCTAGATTCAGAATCACTGTAAAAAGGCCCGCCCCTTCTCCTTCCAAAATTTGTTAGTTATGTGGGATGTGTGCGAACTGCGATTTAGTATTGAATAATTATTTGATGGAGGTAGTAAACGTGCTTGCCTCTATTGTAAGACTAAAATTATAATAAAATTTAAAAATATGAAAAATTACTATATTTGGGTTTATTCAACCCAAATCAAATGAAAAAAGAACAATATATATATATATTTTTTTGAAGGTTTTTTGAATATTGGTCTCCGAGACCGATGTTAGTAACGAAGTCCTACCGCCGCATGTTAATCGCGGAGGGTTAATAACAATATGTTCTAGATGCATGGTGCTACATTTTTGCACCCGTTGATACCCTCTGTTTCAGTTTCTGCAGTCTACACAGTGTTTCAAATTTCCAGTAAAAAACATCTTCACCCTGTATATTTTCAATCGAAATTTTGAGCACAGTATTGCTATAGACTATTTGACCTACAAAAAAACTCTCAAAAATCAAATATGTCGATATTTTGGTTGACGGATTCTTTTGGATGGTCGAGTATAATAATTCAATCTGTTTATATTTTGAAGTTAAGTACAAATTGTTACATCCATTTATTACGTGAAGATTTTAAGACCCCCTTCCCCACTTGGTGAGATGAAGTAAGATTTTTCTCGACCCCCTCCCCTAACCTAATCTTACGTGAGATTTTTCAAAATTTGTGTTTTGGGATTTATTTTGAAAAAAGCAATCGATAGTCTAGTCAACATGTGCTTTTTAGGTCAACATTTTTAGCCCGCCTCGGAAAATTATGATCGAGGTGTCATGAAAAAAGATCCAAAAAGAGGAAGAAATTTCCTAAAAAAAAGTCCTACCTCCCGGAACTCTAGGACTAATATTTATAATTTTTCTAGAGAATTGAAAATACGGCCGAAAACGGGAACTCACGCTTGCGTAAGCTCCGCCCACTTCGGACCTTTAATGAGAAAATATTATTTAAATTTATTAAATATGAAAATGAAGAAATAAAAAAATTCACGATCAATGAACAATAATCCGGCGATCAAAAATTTTTATCGCGATTTTTCAATTAATTATCCATTAATTAATTAACAATTTTTTGTAGCACGAACATCAACATTGAAAGTGCGATAATTGTTAAACTATTAATCTGGGATTTTTTTCTTTTATGGAGCTATTTTACAAAGGCTATAGAATAGATTCCCGTTGGAAAAATTAAAACATTGATAATTTTCACTTTGTTATTAACAATTTACTTAAGTTAAAAAGTATCAACCTCGATTAAACATTGAAAAAAATATATTTTTTATAATATTGCTATTGGTCCGTTTTCTTATGATCATAAGCTACTTAAAAATGGTTTTTAATAATTTTTATCCTATATTGTTTAAAAAATTGTTATAAACAAATGTGTTGTTTATAAGATAATAAAAAAAAATTTTTGATAACATAATATTTGATGAAAATTACGATTTAAAAAAACCGTTTAAAAAAAAATTTATTATTTTTTTTACCACTTGTTATGAAAATTAAGGAACCATTTTTTTTAAATCATTATTCATCTTAATCTTCGATATCTGAAAAAAAAAATTTTATTTTTATTCAAATTTTAATTGTTTATGCAATAAACAATTTGTTATAAACAATTGAATTTTTTTTAAAATATTTTTTTTATTCTAAAAAATACAGCAAAAACAACCCAGTATCCGTTTTTAGGAAAAAATTGATTATTCGATTTTTTATTTAATTTGAAGCTCTCTCGTATATTCAAACTTACCTTTCGCGCCTGCTTTTCTTTATTTATTATTAATAGTACTTATAAACTATTGCAGATACAACAAATTCATCTAAACTTTTTTTTCTAAATTAGTTACTCAACAAATTTATAACAAAACTAAAGCTCAAACTTTATCATTTAAATAATTTTTTTGCCATTATTTCTTTGCTTTTAACATCGAAATATCTCATTAACTATAACAGATACGTAAAAAATTACTAATATCTTTTTCATTTTACATTAGTTAATGAACAAATTGAGCTCCTAGCTGAGGCTGTAACTGTATAATCTTATAAATTATGAAAAAATGTGTCGGAATAAAAAATAATTTTTTTCGATTTATTAGTTGTATTTTTCTAAGAGCTAAAAATAATCAAGATATTATTTTAAATTTATTTATTTTATTGAATTAAATTTTTTTTACATTTTTTCGTCATTTTTGGATTTTTTTTTGCACGTTTCTGAAGAGGTGGTTCGTCATTCTCAGTTTCTTCGGTAATTTTTTCATTTACTGCTTGAGATGTTGTACTCGTTCCTCCTTCTTGTTCTTGGTTTAAGCTTTCGACAAATTTTTCAATAAACAATTCAATTGTTTATAACAAATTCTTTATTTAAAATTTGAATAAAAATGAAATTTTTTTCAGATATCGAAGAGTAAGATGAATGATGATTTAAAAAAATGATTCCTTAATTTACATAACAAGTGGTAAAAAAAATAGTTAATTAACAAATGCATTTTTAAGCAATATTTTTTTTTTAAAACGGTTTTTTTAAATCATAATTTTCATCAAAGATTATGTTATCAAAAATTTTTTTGATTATCTTATAAACAACGTATTTGTTTATAACATTTTTTTAAACAATATAGGATACAAATTATTAAAAATCATTTTTAAGTAGCTTGATCATAAGAAAACGGACCAATAGCAATATTATAAAAAAAAATTTTTTCGATGTTTAATCGAGGTTGATAATTTTTAACTTAAGTAAATTGTTAATAACAAAGTGAAAATTAACAATAATTTTAATTTTTCCAACGGGAATCTATTTTATAGCCTTTGTAAAATAGCTCCATAAAAGAAAAAAAACCCAGATTAATAGTTTAACAATTATCGCACTTTCAATGTTGATGTTCGTGCTACAAAAAATTGTTAATCAATTAATGGATAATTAATTAGAAAATCGCGATAAAAATTTTTGGACCACGGATTATTGTTCATTGATCTATCCTGTAGGTGCCTGAATTTTTTCATTTCTTAATTTTCATATTTAATAAGTTTAAATAATATTTTCTTATTAAAGGTCCGAATTGGGCGGAGCTTACGCAAGCGAGAGTTCCCGTTTTCGGCCGTATTTTCAACCCTCTAGAAAAATTATAAATATTGGTCCTAGAGTTCCTTTTTTTAGGAAATTTCTTCCTCTTTTTGGATCTTTTTTCAAATTTCGAAAATTTTGAATACTTTTTGAGATATTCGTAAAAAACAAAACCCCCTTTTTTTTACTAAATTGTTTATAACTTTTGTAATTTTTGCAAGCAAAACTCTAGATGCGATGACGAATCGAATGACACCTCGATCATAATTTTCCGAGGCGGGCTAAAAATTTTGACCTAAAAAGCACATGTTGACTAGGTTACGAAGGGCTACTGTGCTGCTCTGCGGCGATCGGACAAATACGATAAACATGATTGTGTCAGTTCATTTTAATTTAATTGAGACGCAGTTTTACATCGTTTTCTGTTGAAAAAAATTTGCCATGACCCCCCTCTCTCCCAAGTGAGTTTTGGTAAGATTCAGCTCGACCTCCCCCCTGAATACCTCACGTAATTAATGGACGCCCCCTTTACTGATCAGAGCATGACTATGTACTGCACACTGGCGACTTTAATCATGTTTTAAAAAAGTTAGTCAACTTTGTTTGTTTTAGGTCTGTTTTTAAGGCAGTAGTACGGAGAAGAAATAATAGAGGTATCCTACAGAAAATGTCACAAGAAGAATACGAGTCATACAAAGTTAAACCAATGAAATTAGAGAACCCCTTGATATGCAAAATATGTATCGCTTCCTTTACGAACAACATTGATTTCAGCTTCCATTCTTTTAATCATAATATAGATGGATTTTATGAATGTCACATGTGTGAAGGATACAATCATAAAAATAAATATGTCATGGAGAAACATATAAGAGACCATGAAGGAATAATGAAATATAAATGTCGCGTATGCGGGAAACAGTATAATGGTCTAAAAGAGGCATACGAACACCAGTTTTTCGATAACAATAAAACACCTTTCGAATGCGACATATGCGGGAAACAATATTATTCTTCGTTTTCGTTAAGGACCCATAAGAATGTAATTCATTACGAAATTCTTACTGGTCAGAAACAGGATAAGTTTGATTGTAAAGTATGTAACAAACATTATAAAACCCAAGGAGGTTTAGCTTACCATAATTCAAGAAATCACAAAGACTTAGTTAATAAAATTCCTATACTGTGTGAAATTTGTGGAATCGATTTTGAAACTGAGAAGAGATTGAAAGCTCACATGCACAGACACACTGGAATTAAACCTTTTTCTTGTCAATTGTGTACTAAAACGTTCACTCAAATAGGATCATTAAACCAACATCAAGCAATTCATACAGGCGAAAAGAAATTTACTTGTGAATATTGTAATAAAAAGTTTCCTTTCCGTTCAACCTATGTCTATCATTTAAAAATACATACCGGAGAAAAACCTCATGGATGTCCGATATGCGAAAAAAAATTCATCTCTAAGGGCAATTTAAGACTTCATTTGAAACAGTTTCACAAACAGACAAAATACGATATCGACTGTATTTTATCAACCACTGTCTGATAATCAACTCTTCCTATCTCATTATCTAATATGGTGCATTATTTTTAACTAGTGCGAAAAGACACTTTAATTTTAAGGGATTATAATGTGGCTTACATACCTTATTCAACTCGGAACAGTAGACTAAAACCACTTCTTCTTTTAAACTTGTTGTTCCACATCCTGAAACAAATTATACACATCTTCATATCTTTATTTTGATTTAGTTGGCAACAAATATTGTTCCTCACACGTGCGTAACGGATATTTTTCGCAGTTGTTCGAACGACGTCCGAGGAGACATTAATATATTTAATTGATAGTATCGGATAATTTTTAATTTTTTTATATCAACGTCGATTTCATACTAAACAAGCTCATTTTTTTAAAGCTATTCATTCCACAAGTGACCTTGAAATTTCAGATTTCGAGGGTAGCTGTCAAGACCGGCAACAAGTACAGATGCTACAATAAAAAGCGGTTGCCACCGTCAGTGGGTAATATATGATCAAATTTATGAGTACCTACCGTTGTAAACCATTTGACCCGAGACATCATTGAATTTTAACTGTTTTTAATAGAGTGGGTAGATAGAATATTTGTTTTCATGAATACCATTTTTCACTGGAATAGCGATTGTTTATTGATTCAAAGTGAAGTTTTCTGTAAGATTATAACAATTTTTTTTGAAAAATCTAGCATAACGTAAGGCAGGCTTAAAATAAAAAAAAATACATTTTTCACAAGTAAATTTTTTAATTTTTAACATTATATATTTTTTACAGACGAAATATCATTTTTTTGTCTTTTTGTTTTTTTCAACTTTACTGTAATTAATTGCTCCTTTAACTGATCGGCGCATTGCAAGATATTTTTTCTAAGAGTTTTCTTTCTCTTATATTAAAATTATTTGTATTTGTTGTTAACTGTCTCAGTTTATTACAAAAATTTGTCAATATATGATTCCGACACTCGATCTTGCCCAGTGTTACATTATTGTACCGGCGAGAATTTTTTTATAAGTTATAATCTCATAATGTTATACTTTATACCATACATTTCCACACTTTTTTCAAAACCTTCCACTAAAATGTCGAATTTCATACTGGATGAACTCCCTTAGTGATTTTTTGTACAAATATGAGAAATAACCACTGGTGGCGTAGCCCATATTCGTAGAGCTCGCTTATAGTAAAGTAAAACCAGAAATCTAAGGAGGTCGTAAATCAATATTAGCCGACGATCCTCATTATTACCTTTTCGAAAAATAGATATGTTTAAATGTGTGTATATAATAAAATTTATTTACCTAGCCACCAGCCTTCCAGTAGGTACTAATTGGTTATTAACCCTTGAACACTAATATATCGTAAAATTGACGACGCTCGCTATATTTGGTTCAAATTCGTTAACCTCCAAGAATACCTTAAGCACGCCGCTCACAGTAGCTTCCTGATCAGTCTTATAAATAAGAATGTTGAGAAGTGTTGTTCGGAATTTCTTTAGTTGATTCTATAATTTGACACCTAGTTGTAAAATTTACGATATATCAGCACCGTACACTATCTAACGACAAGTAAATTCACTTCGTCGATTCAGCGGTTACCGAAAATTTCCTTAACCCGCTTATCGTCTGGTGAGTTCTGGTGAGTATTCTGGTAAGTATTGAGTACAGGGGTAGCGCGCAGTGTTAATGTGATGCTGATCGAAATTTCGGAAATATAATTAATGTAAATGTTATAAATGAAACTAACTGTTTCATTTATAACATTAATATGAGTAGATTCCACAAAGTAAGGGTCCAAACAGTAAATTCAATAATTAATGTATTTTGGGCATTACATAAAGAATTAAATTCATTGAAATTATCTATTATTAATTAATTCATTTAAGGTATTTATGTTTATAAAAACAATCTATTTAGTTATTTGTTATATCACGCGAGGTCACGAACGTGACAGTGAGAGGCCAGAGAACTATCACGTAACTGGATAGTTGACCTAGGGCAGTACGTATATATGCTGATGAAGTAGATAAGCGAACAATTCAGAATAATTCATAATTCATAAGAAACATTCAGAAACAGTCAGAGACTTCCGATCTATTCATATACATTCAGATACATTTAGTTATATTTAAATGTAGTCGATATCAGATCTAAAACTATGTTATACCAATAACATGATCATCTTAAGTAAAACTAGTGTAAATAGTTAAGTATACAACAAAGCTCATCCCAGTGAATACTGTAGTTTCCGTAAGTAGAGTATTCCATCAGGACCCGGGCTTCCACTAGTCCCTGTGGAACTCCGCATTACCGACATACAATACAAAACGATGTACCAAAATTTTCAAAAGTTCCGACGCAGGTGAATTTACTTGTCGTTAGTTAGTGTACGGTGATATTAGTAATTACGTTTGTTGACTTTTTTATACTTTTGGGTAAGACATTTTAATTTTTGTTTTTTATGTGTTACTCAAATAAAAAATATTATAGAAAAATGACGAGAAAACCGTTAACGGAGAGGGAGACTCAAGATGAAATAGAAAAAATTATGAATGGTGACGATTCTTATGAAAAACCTTATGGAGATAGTGGGAATACAACTTAGAAGTGCAAAAGGGAAGTGGATGATAGCAGTGATGAAGATTCAGATGACGACAATAATATAGACAATATTGAAGATGACGATAGAGAAGAAAATGAACCAGTACAAGAGGCAAATGAACAAACTTTTGAAAGCTCGTCTAATGGTGAACCGTTAGTAAAAAATCGGCGAATAGACTCACACATTGCTTTACCAACCAAGAACAACTTAAGAGGCAAAAACGGTCATAAATGGTCAGCAACAGTCCCGATTAATTTAAAAAGAACGGCTGCTCGAGATATTGTACATTTTGTATCAGGAAGTAAAAGAAATGCACGTAATCTCGTACAAATAAAAGATCATTTCACGCATTTTTTTTCGGATGATATTCTTAGTAGGTACCATTATTACATTCACAAACGAAGAAATTGAAAGACAGCGTGAAAAGTATTCTACAGATTACAAATCAACAAAGATTAACTGCTAGCATTTTTGGCTGTATCGATATTTTCAGCTGCAAGGAAAGACAATTATCTTAACAGTAAGGAAATGTTCGATCCTACCACATCTTGTAGCTTTTATCGAGCCTGTATGAGTTGTGACCGATTTACCTTTTTATTGAATTGTATCAGGTTTGACGATAAATCTACTAGAGAGCAAAGGATCCTTTTGCTCAAGTTAGAGAAATCTGGAAACGTCTCTTAGAAATCTGTAGAAACTCCTATACCCCATCATCCTACCTCACAATAGACGAACAGCTTCTTGGTTTCAGAGGTAGGTGCCCTTTCCGCATGTATATCCCCAATAAGCCATCAAAGCATGGCATAAAGATCGTCATGGTATGCGACTTCGCCTCCAAATATATGACTGATGCACAACCGTACTTGGGGAAGAAAACCAATACAGGAGGCCTGCCTGAAGGTATTGACATGGTAGCAATCGTAATATCACCATGGATAATTGGATCACATCAATTCCTCTAGCCGATGAAAACTATTGCAAGCCTTCCTATAAGTTAACTATGTTGGGCACAGTAAAAAAAATAAAAAATAAATCCTTCCAGAATTACTACAGATGAAGGATAAAAATTGTGGATCCTCAATGTTTTGATTCGATAAAATGAAAACCTTATTTTCTTACAAGCCCAAACGGAATAAAATGGTACTAATGCTTTCTACTTTTCACGAAGGTGCAGCAATATCTGAAAATGGTAAACCAGGTATGGTTATTCATTATAATAAAACAAAATCAGGAGTAGACACATTCGATCAGCTGTGCAGTAATATGGGATGTAACCGAAAAACGCACTGTGTGTGTGTTTTTGATAGTTTTTGACAATTATTGGCCATTTTTAACATTTATTGTCCATTTTTGTCAGTTTTTGACAATTATTGACCATTTTTGAAAATTTTTGACTATTTTTCAAATTTTTTTCAACATTTTTGACAATTGACCAATTTTGACAATAATTGTCCATTTTTGACAGTTTTTGAAAATTTTTGACCATTTTTGATAGTTTTTGACACTTATTGACCATTTTTCAATTTTTTTTTTAAATTTTGACAATTGACCACTTTTGAAAATTTTTGACCAATTTTCAAATTTTTTTTAAAATTCTTGACAATTATTGACCAATTTTGGCAATAATTGTCCATTTTTGACAATTTTTGACCATTTTTGATAGTTTTTGACATTTATTGACCATTTTTGAAAATTTTTGACCTTTTTCAAATTTTTTTTAAAATTTTTTACAATTGAACATTTTTGACAATTTTTGAAAATTTTTGACAATTATCGACCATTTTTCAAAATTTTAACAATTTTTGACAATTATTGACCATTTTTGACAATTTTTGAAAAAAATTGTCCATTTTTAACAGTTTTTGACAATTATTGACCATTTTTGACCATATTTCAAAATTTTCGACAATTTTCATAAAATTTTATTTAATTTTTAATCTGATAAATGTTAATTAATGAATCTCTTAGGTTTATTATCGGAATATGAAAAGCATGTACTTTTTAAAATAATACAAAAAAAATCGATTTTTTCGCAGAAATCGATTTATTTTTTATTAAAATCGACTTTTGACAAATCGATTAACAGATATACCAACCCCGTTTACTTCAGGAGTGTAATTCAATATATGTCTGTCGGGGCATTAGCCCGAGAAGTAGTTGTTGCTTCATAGTGGACGGTCTGCTCTTTGGAAATTAATTTATCTTATTTTTTAAAGCGTTTAATAGTATTGAACTATTATTTTTTGACGTCTATATATCACGCTTTACTAATATGACAATTATTTAAAAATAATTATGTTAATCTATAAAACAAAATTTAACAACTCTACGTAAAATCCACTGCCTGCTGATAACTCAAGTGTTTGGAGATTTATGACCTTCTTAAATTTCTGGTCGTACTTTATGCGAGAGGTTCAGAGAGCGATGCTAGGGGCCCTGAATTTTTTTTCGATATTCATCCATTGTTTACAACGCTTATTATTAAGTTAAATAAAGATATTTTAAGCTAACAAAAGGGCGCCACTCATTTTATCTCTATAAAAAGAATTAGAAAAAACTCAAATAAACAAAAATCAGCTAACGTTTAACTATCGTTATCTGCTTTTGAAGTTACACTAGAGAAAAAAAATTGTTGTAAGATCTGTATGTTAAATAAAACTTACTCGATATAAAAAAATATAAATATATTATAAAATAGTTAATTGTGTATTTAGAGCGTAAAGTATCAGATTGCCTTGAGAAAGAATGTTGCCGCGCGACGCGGAGCGGAGCGCGGCGATCTTTCGAAAGCGGTAATATTACTTTACGCTCGAAAAACACACATAATTTTTTCTACAGTCGCCCTTTTAATAATTAAAACAGTTTTTTATATTATCCTAGGTTATAATAGTAGTGCTAGAATAATCATCATTTTCGCTATTCATTTAGTTATCGATTTTTATTGTAATAATAATCGATTTTCAGTAAATCGATTTTATAAATTACGTGTTTAAATCGATTTTCGGAAACGGCTCGTATTATTTATTGACAATTTTTCAAAATTTTGACAACTTTTGACGATTATTGACCATTTCCCAACAGTTTGACAATTATTGACCATTTTGACTTTTTTTTTTAAATTAGTGACCATTTTTCCAAATCTTTGATAATTTTGACCATTTTTCAAAATGATGACAGTTTTTAACCATTTTTGACAGTTTTTGACAATAATTATCCATTTTTAACTGTTTTAACAATAATTGACAATTTTAAACCATTTTTGATAGTTTTTGGCCTTTTTTGACCATTTTTGACAATTTTTCAAAATTATTGACCAATTTTGAAAATTATTGACAATTGTTGGCAATTATGGACCATTTTTCCAAATTTTTCACCATTTTTGACCATATTTCAAAATTTTTGACAATTATCAACTATTTTTCAAAATTTTGACAATTTTTGATAGTTTTTGATAATTATCGACTATTTTTCAAAATTTTAACAATTATTGACCATTTTTCAAAATTTTAACAATTATTGACCATTTTTGACAAATATTGACCATTTTGACTGTTTTTCAAAATTAGTGACCATTTTTCCAAATTTTTGATAATTTTGACCATTTTTCAAAATGATGACAGATTTAAACCATTTTTGACAATAATTGTCCATTTTTAACAGTTTTAACAATAACTGACAATTTTTAACCATTTTTGATAGTTTTTGGCATTTTTTGACCATTTTTGACAATTTTTCAAAATTATTGACCAATTTTGAAAATTATTGACAATTGTTGACAATTATTATGGACAATTTTTCCAAATTTTTTACCATTTTGACCATATTTCAAAATTTTTGACAATTTTTGGCCATTTTTGATAGTTTTTGACAATTATTAGCCATTTTTGACAATTTTTCAAAATTATTGACCATTTTTCAAAATTGTTGACCATTTTTGATAGTTTTGGACAATTTTTGGCCATTTTTGATAGTTTTTGACAATGATTAGCCATTTTTGACAATTTTTCAAAATTTTTGACCATTTTTCAAAATTATTTACCATTTTTGATAGTTTTGGACAATTTTTGATAGTTTTTGACAATTATTAGCCATTTTTGACAAATTTTCAAAATTTTTGACCATTTTTCAAAATTATTGACCATTTTTGATAGTTTTGGACAATTATCGACCATTTTCAAAATTTTAACAATTTTTTACAATTATTGATAATAATTGTCCATTTTTGACCATTTTTGATAGTTTTTGGCAATTATCGACCATTTTCCACAATTATTGACCATTTTTCAAAATTTTTGACCATTTTTCAAGTTTTTTTAAAGATTTTTGACAATCACCGACCATTTTTCAAAATTTTAACAATTATGGACAATTTTTGACAGTTATTGACAATTATTGACCATTTTTGACAATTTTTGGCAAAAATTGTCCATTTTCAACAGTTTTTGACAATTTTTGACAAATATTGACCATTTTAGACCATATTTCAAAATTTTTGACAATTTTCATAAAATTTTATTTGATTTTTAATCTGATAAATTGTTAATTAATGAATCTCATAGGTTTGTTATCGGAATATGAAAAGAATGTACTTTTTAAAATAATACAAAAAAAAATCGATATTCATTTAATCGATTCTTTTTCATTAATCTCACTACTACTGACTTGTTCAGACTTGTCAGATTTCGAATCAGGATATCAGTCAATAGTCGAAGTTTCATAAATATTCACCAGTTGAGTTAATTCGGAGGGCGTGGTTTGATTAAATAAGCGAGCGAAAAAGATTCCTTTTTTGCGCTAGAGCGTAAAGTAACAATCCTCGGCATTTGTCGACTTTACGATTTCATTTGAATATAGTAATTAGTCATTTTACGCGCGACTGTAAAAAAAACTTTTACATTTTACAGTATGCAAAAATGGTGTTAGTAGATTATAGTACAAGTTGAAATTACAAAATTTAAACAATAAAAGAAGCCTTACAAATTAACAATTTACTTCCCTTAACCTGTATCTGGGAGCTGAATAAAGGAACCTCACTCTGGGAGCTCTGTCTTGTAAGTCAAATCAGGAAACTGTTTTTTTTTTCTCAACAACGGTATATACCAGACATGTTATAGGCTAGGAACTTTCTACAGGAATTTTCTACAGGATCTTTATACAGGAACTTTCTTAGTCCTGGAAAGGTATATCTCACCCAAACTGTACGACCAGGAACTGAATATAAGTACAGGAACTGTCTGTCAGAGGAACTGTATGAGCCCAGAAACTGTAAATTAACTCCGGAACTATGATTATTGATTTTTGGACCGAATAGATTTGTTGTCTATTCCACCAAAAGAAAATATTTGAATAATTTTGCATCTGTATAGACTTGTTGTCTATTCCACCAAAATATTATATTTGAAATCTTATTTTTGTTACCGAAATGTTATCGGCAAAGATAACATTTCAACGTCAAAGTATATTTAAGTAATTATTAAGTGTTAATTATTATTATTTTTTATTTTAGATTTGAACTGTAATTTAAGTTTTATGAATTAATTTTTATTGAAAATAGATGTATTTTTGTAAATTTTCTTTGTAAATTATTTTCAATAACATTTACATGATTTTGAACAGCAGTTAAATGACCAAAAACTTCGAAATTACATGTACCTACCCAAGAATATTTTATTAAGTATTTACAGTTGAAAAAAAATCAAATAAGTGGTTCAAGAGATGATCGCTCTTAAAAATGTGTCAAATGAGTTAACTTTGTTTGTTTTAGGACTGTTTTTAAGGCAGCGGTATCAAAAAGAAGAGGTCTCTTATCGAAAATGTCTCAAGAAGAATACGAATCATACAAAGTTAAACCAATGAAATTAGAGAACCCCTTGATATGCAAAATATGTAGAGCTTCCTTTACCAGCAACATTGATTTCAGCTTTCATTCGGTTAACCATAATATAGATGGATTTTATGAATGTCATATGTGTGAAGGATACAATCATAAAAATAAATATGTTATGGAAAAACATATTAATGACCATGAAGGGATAATGAAATATAAATGTCGCGTGTGCGGGAGGCAGTTTAATAGTCTAAAGGAGGCATATGAACATCAGTTTTTCGATAACAATGAAACACCTTTCGAATGCGACATATGCGGGAAACAATATTATTCTTCGTTGTCGTTAAAGACCCATAGGAATGTAACTCATTACGAAATTCTTACTGGTCAGAAACAGGATAAGTTTCATTGTAAAGTGTGTAACAAATATTACAAAAGCTATGCAGGTATAAATTACCATAATTCAAGAAATCACAAAGACTTAGTAAATAAAATTCCTGTATTGTGTAAAATTTGTGGAATCGACTTTTTTACCGAGAATAGATTGAAAGCTCACATGCACAGACACACTGGAATTAAACCTTTTTCTTGTCATTTGTGTACAAAAACATTCACTCAAATAGGATCACTAAACCGACATCAAGCAGTTCATACAGGCGAAAAGAGATTGAATTGTGAATATTGTGTTGAAAAGTTTCCTTCCCGCTCAACCTATCTCTATCATTTAAATATACACACCGGAGAAAAACCTCATGGATGTTCATTATGCGAAAAAAAATTCATCTCCAAGGACAATTTAAGACTTCATTTGAGTCAGTTTCACAAACAGACAAAATACGACATCGACTGCATTTTATCATCAACTGACTGATAATCAACTCTTCCTATCTCATTATTTAATATGGTGCTGTGCATTATTTTTGTTAAGGATCCTATTCCATTTCCTTTGCACCTCATCCCGAAACAAATCATAGACATTTTCATATCTTTATTTTGTTTAGTTGGCAACAAATATTGTTCCTACCCGATGCGTAACGTATATTTTCCGACGTCCAAGGCTACATTAATATATTTAATTGATAATATTTAAATATATTTTTAATTTATTTATATCAACGTCGATTTCATACTAAACAAGCTCATTTTTTAATTTATAACCAACGGAGGCGTAGCCCATATTCATAGAGAGCTCGCTTAGTAAGGTAAAACCAGAAATCTAAGAAGGTCGTAAATCAATATTAGCCGACGATCCTCATTATTACCCATTGTTCGAAATATAGATGAGCAATAAAAGTGTGTGTGTCCCTTAAAATCTTCCTAAAATATCTCATGAAATAGTTTGGCATTTTAATAATAGTGGGCTCTCCATTATTTTTGTCTATTGTTGACAGTTTTGTATTCAAGTCTATTGCCATATCATCTCATGCCATATCGAGTCCTTCTCTCTCCCTAACCATGCTCTCTACTACGCCTCTTATCTCCATCCATTCCTCCTCGCCCCTCAATATTATCTCTACCATGTTCTCCCAATATACCGCCTCTTCTAGTTTCCTCTCCAACTTCTTCAGTAATATCTCGTTCCTCCAGCATCTAAACACATGCCCCACATCATCCTCCACTTCATACCTCTCGCACACTCCAGTCGCTCTTTTTCCAATCTTGTGGAGGTACCCTACTCTCGACCCATGTCCAGTGAACACCTGTTTCAAGAAGTAGTTCACCTTCCCGAATTTCCGGTCCATCCAATCTCTTCTATTCCAAATCGCTCCTTTTAGCGCGCCCTCATACTCCTCCCACCTTCTCTCCATTTCCTCTTCCATCCATTCCTGTACTTCCTCTCTGGTCGCACCCCTCCAGCGTTTATGGATAGGTCCTTGCCAGCACCGCTGCTGCCAGTCCACCCACTGTCCTGTACCCCTGCACCATCCTCAGCAATATCCCTTTCTGCACCCGCAGGAGAGGGAAAGAGGAAGGGAAAGCGAACCAGCAACCTTCTTGTCTATAGCAATACACTTAATATACATGGCCAATCTCTCGCAATTTTATAAGTAACGCATATTTTCGGCTTTGGTAAATTGGGACCATAGCATATCTTCATATTCCTATAGTTTTTAACTTGATTCATGTCGTATATTGCTCATAAATGTTTTTAATGACATAATTAACTAACTCTATCTGTTCATTCCCACGGTTAGATTTCCCGCGTATTCGATGGTAGTAGGGCGGAAGAACGAAAGTAAATTACTCTGGATTATTAAAAAAAAATTGATATATTATCTCGGTTTTTTTTAAATTTTTTTCTGGTTGATTATTTTATTATTCGGGGCCCATGGAACCCGGGGGCCCCGTGCTGGAGCTCATTAAGTCCATACGTAGATCCGGCCCTGGTAGTACCACTAGTTGACAAATGTTACACCCTCATTTTTATTAATAATTATTTTAACCCAATATCTTTATACCTACCTATAAAACAAAGGCTAGGGCCTGCTTAGAATCCACCGCCTGCTGATAGCTCAAGTGGTTGGTGATTTATGACCTTCTTAAATTTCTGGTCGTCCTTTATGTGAGAGGTACAGGAAGCGATGCTCGGAGCCCTAAATTTTTTTTTCGATATTGATACAGTGTTTACAATGTTCATAACATATTTAATTATGACAATTTCATTAACGTTGATCAGGCTCACGAGACTTAAAACGCATCAGGACGTCAAAGTATGTTTAAGGAAATATTAAATGATTATTTTATATTTTAGATTTGAACTGTAATTTAAGTTTTATAACTTAATTTGTATTGAAAATAAATGTATTTTTGTAAATTTTCTTTGTAAATTATTTTCAGTAACATTTACATGATTTAGAACGGCAGTTAAATGACCAAAAACTTCGAAATTGCATGTACCTTAAAACAAATCAAATCAGTGGTTCAAGAAATGGTCGCTTTTAAAAATGTGTCAAATGAGTTAACTTTGTTTGTTTTAGGACAGTTTTTAAGGCAGCGGTATCAAAAAGAAGAGGTCTCTTATCGAAAATGTCTCTAGAAGAATACGAGTCATACAAAGTCGAACCAATGAAATTAGAAAATCCCTTGATATGCAAAATATGTAGGGGTTACTTTACCAACAACATTGATTTCAGCTTCCATTCTATTAATCATAATATAGAAGGATTTTATGAATGTCATATGTGTGAAGGATACAAACATAAAAGTAAATATATCATGGAGAAACATATAAGAGACCATGAAGGAATAATGAAATATAAATGTCGCGTGTGCGGGAAACAGTATAATGGTCTAAAAGAGGCATACGAACACCAGTTTTTCGATAACAATAAAACACCTTTCGAATGCGACATATGCGGGAAACAATATTATTCTTCGTTTTCGTTAAGGACTCATAAGTATGTAACTCATTACGAAATTCTTACTGGTCAGAAACAGGATAAGTTTGATTGTAAAGTGTGTAACAAACATTATAAAACGCATGGAAGTTTATCCTACCATAATTTAAGAAATCACAAAGACTTAATTAATAAAATTCCTATACTGTGTATGATTTGTGGAATCGACTTTGATACTGAAAAGAGACTGAAAGCTCACATGCACGTACACACCGGAATTAAACCATTCTCTTGTCAATTGTGTACTAAAACATTCACTCAAATGGGATCACTAAACCAACATCAAGCAGTTCATACAGGAGAAAAGCGATTCACCTGTGAATATTGTGGTAAAAAGTTTCCTTTCCGTTCAACCTACGACTATCATTTAAAAATACACACCGGAGAAAAACCTCATGGATGTTCGATATGCGAAAAAAAATTCATATCCAAAGGTAATTTAAGACTACATCTGAAAAATTTTCATAAACAGGAACGCGAATGAGGAAGCTTCCAATGAAAAGTACAATAAATGTATGCAGAATAAAGGGAAATCCTTCAGCTCTAATTGCAAAACTTATCCCCAGTTATTTGATATGTGGAAAAAAATGTATATGACTTGAGAATTCAAAGCTTCACATGAAACATTTCAACAAACTGACAAAATAAATTATGGTTATGAATTTATGTCTGTCTTTTATTCCATTCTTTCAGATATATATATATATATATATTTTTTTTAAGAAGTAGAACTAGCTGCCGGAGAGGTTCTGTGATAGTACCTCCCCTTGGAATTTTAAGTGGTTGTGGGGACCATCGGGAAGTGCCATTTGCGACTATTTTGCGGCTGTTTTCCCAATTGAATATTTGTTATCACTTATAATCCCAATATTTGGCATATAATTTTGGTGGACTCGTCTCATTGACTCATTGTTAGTGCTAATTCTAAATCAACTTCTTTTCTGATAAATATTGAATGTATATTTATATACCCAGTCAAGTTCGAGTAAACCAAATAACCATATTATTGTTTTGCTTTGCTTCACGCTTGAACTTGACAATAACCTTCTTAATTTATATTTATATAATAATGAAATGTTCGAACGTTTTGTTGATATAAGATCAAGGGAAGTTAATTCTTATTTTAAATATTTATTATTATATTATTATATTGGGCCAAAAGGCATCACAGGGGTATGCTCAGCATATCAGAGCAGCCTTACCGTCGAAAGATATAAGAATCTTTTGGCCTACGAACTCATTCGATTTTTATTTGTTGACATGTGTCAATAACGTGTATTTCCGCCTGGAATACATATGCGTATATATCCCACTTGGGCATTGCACCATGGTCTCCATCTCTTGTTCCTCTGTCAGTTTTGGATCTGCCAGTCTTTTCGTTTATTTTATCGAGTCGGTGTGAATTCCAGGTTAGTTTAAGCATCCAGAATTATTCCCAGTTAATTTACCTCATGGTAAATTCAGACTGGGATGTTTTAAATTTTCGAGCTTCCTTTTTCTGGTAAATGGAATGAGTGCAGCTTTTGCAGGATATACCTTTTTGCATTAGCTCTGATATAACATTAGAATGTTTCCAAATTACAAGTTCACATGCATAGATACTCCTGAGTATAAAGTCCCTTGCTATTTATGTTTTTTTCTGTAAGCCACTTACAAATATCAGCTTTTCTCCATGCTGTGGTTGGTACTTTTTCAAGGTTTCTGGAATGGTGACTGGCTCTATCAGGTTAAAATATAACATGTATTTTTTCTATTTTTTTTAATTTAAAAATTGACAAAACACCTACGCCAATGGTACGGTCGAAAAAATGGGATTTTCATCGTTTTATTACTCTCTCTTCTTTATGAATTCACTTTAAAGTGATACATTGCTATTATTTTTGGAAAGGAAAAAAATAAGCTTCTTTGCGATACATCGATAATTATTTCCATATTTACATATCATCGTCAAAATGTCAGAAGTTACATTTTATGTGATGCCTACTTGACGTTTAATATTAATAGTGGAATTAATTAGAAACACATAATTTCATTTAAAAAAGTAATATGAGTAGATTTCACAAAGTAAGGGTTCAAACAGTAAATTCGATTAAAAGTGAATAATTTATACTGTAGTAGGTATGTAGTTTCTTTTCTGGGGAGTGCAGTTGCAGATCTTTTTGTGTGAAAATGCCATCCAGTTTAAGTATATACATCTACAAAGTTACGAGAATGTGCAGCAAAAGTTAAACATAGCTTACTATCGAATAAAAATAGAACAAGTCTTTTAAGAAGTCAAACGCAATAATCAACTGATCATTGGTCGCCTAATCGCATTGGTCATTGGTAATAATCGATTTTTAGTAAATCGATTTTATAAATTACGTGTTTAAATCGATTTTTATTTTTTTATTTATTGCCTATTTTTCAAAATTTTGACAACTTTTGACGATTATTGACCATTTCTCAAAATTTTGACAATTATTGACCATTTTTCAAAATTTTAACAATTATTGACAATTATTGACCATTTTGACTGTTTTTAAAAATTAAAGACCATTTTTACAAATTTTTGATAATTTTCGTCCATTTTTCAAAATGGATGACAATTTTTAACCATCTTTGACAGTTTTTGACAATAACTGTCCATTTTTTATAGTTTTTAACAATAACTGACAATTTTTAACCATTTTGATAGTTTTTGACCATTTTTGACAATTTTTCAAAATTTTATACCATTTTTCAAAATTTTTGACCATTTTTTATCATTATTGACAATTATGGACCATTTTTCCAAATTTTTTAGCATTTTTGACCATATTTCAAAATTTTTGACAAATTTTCCAAAAACTGTAACAATTTTTGAAAATTATCAACTATTTTTCAAAATTTTAACAATTTTTAACAATAATTGGCCATTTTTACAATTTTTCAAAATTATTGACCATTTTTTATAATTATTGACAATTGTTGACAATTATGGACCATTTTTCCAAATTTTTGACCCTTTTTGACAATTATTGACAATTTTTAACCATTTTGATAGTTTTTGACCATTTTTGACAATTTTTCAAAATTTTATACCATTTTTCAAAATTTTTGACCATTTTTGATCATTATTGACAATTATGGACCATTTTTCCAAATTTTTTACCATTTTTGACCATATTTCAAAATTTCTGACAATTTTTCAAAAACTGTAACAATTTTTGAAAATTATCAACTATTTTTCAAAATTTTGACAATTTTTAACAATAATTGGCCATTTTTGACAATTTTTCAAAAATTTTAACAATTTTTCAAAATTATTGACCATTTTTTATAATTATTGACAATTGTTGACAATTATGGACCATTTTTCCAAATTTTTGACCCTTTTTGACAATATTTAACCATTTTGATAGTTTTTGACCATTTTTGACAATTTTTCCAAATTTTATACCATTTTTCAAAATTTTTGACCATTTTTGATCATTATTGACAATTATGGACCATTTTTCCAAATTTTTTACCATTTTTGACAATTTTTCAAAAACTGTAACAATTTTTAAAAATTATCAACTATTTTTCAAAATTTTGACAATTTTTAACAATAATTGGCCATTTTTGACAATTTTTCAAAAATTTTAACAATTTTTCAAAATTATTGACCATTTTTTATAATTATTGACAATTGTTGACAATTATGGACCATTCTTCCAAATTTTTGACCCTTTTTGACAATTATTGACCATTTTTGACCATATTGCAAAAACTTTAACAATTTTTGAGAATTATCAATTATTTTTCAAAATTTTGACAATTTTTAACAATAATTGTCCATTTTTGACAATTTTTCAAAAATTTTAACAATTTTTCAAAATTATTGACCATTTTTTATAATTATTGACAATTGTTGACAATTATGGACCATTTTTCCAAATTTTTGACCCTTTTTGACAATATTTAACCATTTTGATAGTTTTTGACCATTTTTGACAATTTTTCCAAATTTTATACCATTTTTCAAAATTTTTGACCATTTTTGATCATTATTGACAATTATGGACCATTTTTCCAAATTTTTTACCATTTTTGACAATTTTTCAAAAACTGTAACAATTTTTAAAAATTATCAACTATTTTTCAAAATTTTGACAATTTTTAACAATAATTGGCCATTTTTGACAATTTTTCAAAAATTTTAACAATTTTTCAAAATTATTGACCATTTTTTATAATTATTGACAATTGTTGACAATTATGGACCATTCTTCCAAATTTTTGACCCTTTTTGACAATTATTGACCATTTTTGACCATATTGCAAAAACTTTAACAATTTTTGAGAATTATCAATTATTTTTCAAAATTTTGACAATTTTTAACAATAATTGTCCATTTTTGACAATTTTTGACCATTTTTTATAGTTTTTGACAATTATTGTCCATTTTTGACAATTTTTAACCATTTTTGATAGTTTCTGACAATTATTGACAATTTTTGAATATTTTTACCATTTTCAAAAAAAATTAATATTTGACAATTATCGACCATTTTTCAAAATTTTAACAATTATTGACAATTTTCGTCAGTTTTTGACAATTTTTGACAATTATTGACCATTTTTAACAGTTTTTGATTTTTAATCTGATAAATTGTTAAATATTCACCAGTTGAGTTAATTCGGAGGGCGTGGTTTGATTAAATAAGCGAGCGAAAATGATTCCTTTTTTGCGCTAGAGCGTAAAGTAACAATCCTCGGCATTTGTCGACTTTACGATTTCATTTGAATATAGTAATTAGTCATTTTACGCGCGACTGTAGAAAAAAATGTTCTTATTATTCTGACAATCGTAATTTAATGGTTTTTTTCTGCAAATATATTGTTGGAAAAAGATTAATAATTTTGGAAGCTGATATTTTCATGTATTTTGAAATTATTATTTCTTATAATTAAGATAGGAAATATATTGCTTCTAAAAATATGGAAGTTAGGGGGTATTGAAATGAAATTATTATTCTAATACTACAACGATCAAACTAAACTTGTGTAAGAAAATATATTATGAAAAACTCCTTCACATTCAGATACTATTTTTTAAGATAAATCTACGCTTATAAAAAAAATCAAACTAATAATTATCATTGCTGTATGGAAGATTATCAGTAGTAATAACCCAAGGATATTGATAATTGTTCGAAAAAATTTTATAACAGATTTCGAAAGCTTTTGAGCATTTATCAATGTTCGAGGGTTATGCGAATAGAAATTTTTTACTAATTATAGAAAAAAAACAGAGTATATTTGCTTCTATAATTTCATTAATATTCTCGTCAGTATTATGATAGAATCGTGGCATTTTGAAATATTAAATATTTTGAAACGTCAAAGTCGAAATAAATCAAAATGTATTCATGGCAACGTAGATTCTAGTAGATATCCAATGAAATCAATTAATTTGAGGTCATTTGATTGAACACAACCAACCATGGGCTGTTATCATTGTAATGTTGTTCTGATTGGTTGTGTTCAATCAAATGACCTCAAATTAACTGATTTCATTAGATATCTACTAGAGCAAAAAATTTTCATAGTAAGACCAGCAGTCTTTTGGAATAACACTTTTCAATGCTTGCAAGTGTAACCATTAATTGGGAAGCCTGTGCTTGAGGGTATATTAGAACAGAACCTATAGATTTTTTTCTGAAAGGTAGCGACTCCCATTTCATTCCAAAATCGAATTTGATCTTTAAAACATTATCCGAGTAATTTATAGCAACAATTTCTGTAACTGTAGGATCTGACGACTTATAGACCTTATAGACCTATATTGCAAGTTTGCTACATTAGAGTAATCCCTAATCTCTATATTATATAACTTCAATAATTATTCAATCATCAATCGATTATCGCTCCGGTAGCGCTTCGTTGGGATGAATGCGACCATTGACTTTGCCAGACCGAAAGTAAAAGCCAACAATGGGTCCTAAACTGGATAAAAGTAATTTTTTCAATAATTTTTTTTGTGTTAGGTATCGTCATATATAAATGTTTGAAAAAATTTATAAAACTTTAACATTCCCACGTGGTTCAAAATACATCAGGACGTCAAAGTATGTTTAAGGAATTATTAAATGTTAATTATTATTATTTTTTATTTTAGATTTGAACAGTAATTCAAGTTTTATGAATTAATTTTTATTGAAAATAAAAGTATTTTTGTAAATTTGTACATTTACATGATTTTGAACAGCAGCTAAATGACCAAAAACTTCGAAATTACATGTACCTACCCAATAATATTTTATTAAGTATTTACAGTTCAAAAGAATAATTCATTAAAATCAAATAACTGGTTCAAGAGATGACCGCTTTTAAAAATGTGTCAAATGAGTTAACTTTGTTTGTTTTAGGACTGTTTTTAAGGCAGTGGTATCAAAAAGAAGAGGTCTCTTATCGAAAATGTCTCAAGAAGAATACGAGTCATACAAAGTTGAACCAATGAAATTAGAAAACCCCTTGATATGCAAAATATGTAGGGTTTGCTTTACCAGCAACATTGATTTCAGCTTCCATTCTTTTAATCATAATATAGATGGATTTTATGAATGTCATATGTGCGAAGGATACAAACATAAAAGTAAATATGTCATGGAGAAACATATAAGAGACCATGAAGGAATAATGAAATATAAATGTCGCGTGTGCGGGAAGCAGTATAATGGTCTAAAAGAGGCATACGAACATCAGTTTTTCGATAACAATGAAACACCTTTCGAATGCGACATATGCGGGAAACAATATTATTCTTCGTTTTCGTTGAAGACCCATAAGAATGTAATTCATTACGAAATTCTTACTGGTCAGAAACAGGATAAGTTTGATTGTAAAGTGTGTAACAAACATTATAAAACCTATGGAGGTTTATCCTACCATAATTTAATAAATCACAAAGACTTAGTTAATAAAATTCCTATACTGTGTAAAATTTGTGGAATCGACTTTGATACTGAAAAAAGATTGAAAGCTCACATGCACGTACACACCGGAATTAAACCATTCTCTTGTCAATTGTGTACTAAAACATTTACACAAGTAGGAGGGCTAACTCAACATCAAGCAGTTCATACAGGCGAAAAGCGATTCACCTGTGAATATTGTGGTAAAAAGTTTCCTTTCCGTTCAACCTATGGCTATCATTTAAAAATACACACCGGAGTAAAACCTCATGGATGTTTGATATGCGAAAAAAAATTCATCTCCAAGGGCAATTTAAGACTTCATATGGAAAAGTTTCACAAACGGACGAGATGCGATATCGACTCCATGTTATTAATGACTGTCTCATAATCAGTCCTTTCCACCTCTCACATATATGTATAATATGGTGATGTCTATTTATTCCTGAAAAACAGGGTTGACAACGACTGATATTCACAGCTTACCATTTTTTTTGTTCCTAATTATAGTTATTTTCTTAACTAGTGCGAAAATACATTATCCGCACTTGTTAGGTTGGTTTATTGATTACCCACAGGCTATTGACTATATTAATATTAACAAATTAATTGATCCAACCATTACTACGCGGAATCCACACTAGCACTTAAATATAGTGTAACATATTCTTGAATGAACTTATTGGTAGGTTTTTATATTATATTTGTCAAAGAATGCTCCTATCGCTAGCTACATCTCAGCCTCTTGGACTTTTTGTGTCTCCCTTTATGTTTTTTTTATATTTTAGATTTAGACTGTAAGCTCAGTTTTATGACTTAATCTTTATTGAAAATAAATGTATTTTTGTAATAGTTTCTAATTTATTTTCAAAAACATTTCGCGCAACAGTTTAAACCAAAAAAATTACTGCGCACGCACTTTCTACGTCCTACCAAGCCTCTTCCAAGATGATGCAGAGCGTGCACAAAAATGCTTTGACGATATTTCAGATTCTCATGCTGAGTACACTATAATTCCATATATATATACAGATTGCGAAAATCCGTTTCTTACGCTGCGACTTATACAAGTACGACAAGGAAAATATGAGCAAAACTACGTGAAAGAGAGAGAAGACTTGTTAGTCCAGCGATCAGTCCCCTCTACCAAAAACAGTTATGTTCATCGCCCCACTAGTTCAACCGCTGTTGCCAGAAGCTCAGATTAATTTGTAAAAATGATATTTTTGTCACGTTATCGTTAACTTTTTTTCGAGCTCATACAGTATTAGGTAAAATTAAACACCTTCATCCGGCAACAGTGTCCTTTGCATAGAGAACTCACATTTAAACGTATGTGATCTTTTCGCTACAGACCTTGGTTGTTAGCGCACGCCGTTGTATTTGAAAATAAAACATTTTACAATGCCCACATTAAAATACAAAACCTGCGAAAAGGTGCAAATTATAAAATGGTATTTTGGAGGTCATTCGGCTGATGCAATAGTTAATTTGTTTTTTGTGGCATTTGAAAATCGCCCAATTCCTTCATGAACAACAATTTTGAACGTAATGAATAATTTCGAGAAATATGGATGTGTTTCATACTGTAGAAAATGCCAAGAGCCGGAAGATCCAATCGAACGTCCGATAAACGACGAAAGGCAAACTAGAGAATTTAATGTTTGTTTAGCGATTGAAACAGGACAAGACAAATTGCTGAAGAGGTCAACATGGATAAGAGAACTGTACAGAATATTTTAAAACGGAACGGGTACAAGGTTCAGACAACGCAGGAAATTTTTCCCGAGGACAATATCAGACGAGTGGATTTCTCTGAAGAAATGCTGGAACGTCAAAATGCTGATGAGAACTTTTAAAAAAATATTTTATTTACGGATGAGTCAACTTTTTCATTACATCAAAAACACAATCCATCCGTCACAAGATATTGGTCTCGGGAAAATGAACATCTAAACATTCCAATCCGAGCACATTATCCGCAGAAGCTAAATGTTTGGGAGGGTATTTTAGGTGACCACATTATAGGTCCTTTTTTTATTGAGGGGAACTTAAATTCCGCCAAATATTTAGAGTTATTACAAAATCATGTAATTCCTGCAGTTCTCCTTATACCCGATGTTGATCTCAACAGAATTTGGTTTCAACAAGATGGTTGCCCAGTCCATAATTCAAGGATAGTTATGAAATTTTTAAGGTTTACATTCCCCGACAGAATTATTAGTACTAATGGCACAATTAAATGGCCTCCAAGATCACCTGAACTAGCTCCAAATGATTTTTTTCTTTGGGGATTTTTGAAAAGTAGCATTTATCAACATGAATTTGAAAGAGCTAATAATTTAAATGAATTGAGGGTGAAAATACAGCACGTTTGTGCCAGCATTAGGCCAAATAATCTTAGAGATATGAGATCAAATCTTTATGACAGATTTGGTTATTGCCTGGCACAGCAAGGTGGTTTATTTGAGCACTTAATTCATTAAAATTATGTTTACCTTTAGAACGGATTTTTAGTTTAATTTTTTCAAGAAGTTCATATGTTATGTTTAGAATAAGTACTTCCTAATTCAATTTATTAATGGAATCGATCTTTAGTTTTTTATACCCAATTACTTTATTATTTTTATCTCAAGAATAAATGTTTTATTTCCAAGTTACAATGGTTAAAATAATATCCTATTGTAGTTAGAAATTAATTGTCAGCTTGGTCAGAAACGATCAAGTTGACAAAAATGAATTTTAAGATGTACAGGTTACGTGATAACGAGTGTATTTTTTTATTTCTTTAACAACCTCACTCCTTCCATGTTGGGAAACTACTGAACCAGAGTGAACGTACTCACAGAGTGGGGAGTCAGTCTCTGCTGCAGCGTTGCCAGTTTAGAATGTTTGGTACTTTCTAAGTAATAAATAACTTATTTTGCATTTGACATTTTTTAGTGGGAGAAAATCGAGATTGGTAATATTGACTTTTGAAAAATAAGTGAGATCAACATAAATAAGAATAAAATAATGGAGTTCAAGAAAAAATTTGGACAAATTACAATCTGCAATAAATAAAATCCGTACACTGCTTTCGATTTAACAATTATTGGTATTTAACATTGTTGCCGCTTGAAATGCCGTTGAAAATTTTAAAACAACGATAGACAAAAATTAGGAATAAATTTTACAGATAAGTACATTTGGCAACACAACAGTTAAAATAAATAGGAGGGGACTGAATACACGCCCAACTGTTTTGGTAGAGGGGACGAATGATCGTTGGGCTAACAAGTCTTCTCTCTCTTTTACGTAGTTTTGCTCATATTTTCCTTGTCGTACTTGTATAAGTCGCAGCGTAAGAAAGGGATTTTCGCAATTTGTATATCGTTGGCAATCGTCAAAGCATTTATGTGTCAGCTTGTCAAAGCATTTATGTGTCAGCTTGTCAGAGCATTTATGTGTCAGATGTCAATCGTCAAAGCATTTCTGTGTCATCTTGTTGAATCATTTATGTGTCAGATGTCAATCGTCCAAGCATTTTTTTGTGAGATCCCATTTGTCGAAGCCTTTATGTGTCAGATATCAATCGTCAAAGCATTTCTGTGTCAGCTTGTCAAAGCATTTACGTGTCAGATGTCAATCGTCAAAGCATTTTTTTGTAAGATGCCAATTGTCAAAGCCTTTATGTGTCAGATATCAATCGTCAAAGCATTTCTGTGTCGTCTTGTCGAATCATTTATGTGTCAGATGTCAATCGTCCAAGCATTTTTTTGTGAGATGCCGATTGCCAAAGCATTTCTGTGTCAGCTTGTCAAGGAAGAGGCGTGGCTAAAATGTGAGTTTCATCGATCTAGTCGATGAAGACAGTAAAGGTGCTTTGTAGGATTTTAAATAATGTTTTTGAAGAGTGAGTTAATATTGTTTGTTTTAGGACCGTTTTTGAGGCAGCAGTACCACAGAGAAGAAATAGAGGTGTCTTAGCTAAAATGTCTCAAGAAGAATATGAAACGTATATGGTTAAACCTATAAAGTTAGAAAACCCGGTGACGTGCAAAATATGTAACGCTTCCTATGTCAACAACATCGATTTCGGCTGCCATTCTATTAAACATAATAAAAACGGATTTTATGAATGCCATATGTGTGAAGGATACAGTAGCAAAAACAGAAATACGTTCGAAAAACATATAAGACACCACGAAGGTGTGAGGAAATTCAAATGTCCTGTATGCGGGAAGCAGTTTCAACATTTAAAAATAGCATACGAACACCGACTCATACATGATGATAAAAAACCGTTCGAATGTGACATATGCGGGAAACAATTCTCGGCTTCATCTTCGTTGAAGAATCATAAAAATATAATTCACTACGAAATTCTTACTGGACAAAAACAAGAAAAATTCGATTGTAAATTGTGTAATAAACATTATAAAGGATTTAACGGTTTAGCTTACCACAATTTCAGATATCACAAGGACTTACTCAATACGATTCCTATACTTTGTGAAATTTGCGGAATGGATTTCCCCACTGAAGTTGAATTGAAAACGCACATGTATAAACATACTGGACATAAACCGTTCTCCTGTGAAGTGTGTTCAAAATCATTTACTCAAGTAGGATCGTTGAATGAGCATCAAGCAATTCATACAGGAGAAAAGCGATTTACTTGCGGTTATTGTGGTAAAAAGTTTCCTTTCCGCTCGACGTATAGCTATCATTTAAAAATACACACCGGGGAAAAATCTCATGCTTGTTTGATATGCGAAAAAAAATTCATATCCAAAGGTAATTTAAGACTACATCTGAAAAATTTTCATAAACAGGAACGCGAATGAGGAATCTTCTAACGAAAAGTACACTAAATGTAGGCGGAAAAAGAGGAAAAACCTTCAGATCCCATTGCAAAAGTTATCCCCATAGTTATTTGATATGTGGAGAAAAATGTATATGACTTGAGAATTTAAAGCTTCACGTGGAAAATTTCAACAAACTGACAAAATAAATTGTGGTTATGCATTTATGTCTGTCTTTTATTCCATTATTTCATATATATATTTAAAGTAGTAGAACTAGTTACCCAGGAGCTTCTGTGATAGCACCTCCCACAGGAATCTTAGGAAGTGGTTGGAAAGACCATCGGGAAGTGCCATTTGCGAGGATTGTGCGTCTGTTTTCCCAATTGAATATTTGTTTTATCACTTATAATGCGAAACAGGTGTATATTCGGCATATAATTGCCATCTGGTGGTCGTGCTGCCTTTTTATGTTTCAGATTTGTTATAACATAACATATTTTGCAAATAAAGCTAGAAAAAAACAGGAGATTATTTTTAAATACTATAGTTGCTTCTTATTGCACGACATAGGACTTTTGAGAAGGCTAGTGAACTCGTAAAAAGTGTAATGTAACGAAAAAGCTAATAAGGGTTCGTCACGCAACAGTAATTGCCAAATATTTTCAAAAACTGTCAAAAATGGTCAATAATTGTCAAAACCAATCAAAATTCGTCAAAAATGGTCAAAAATGATCAATAATTGTTAAAATTTTGAAAAATGGTCAAAAATTGTCAAAATCATGCAAAAATGGTCAATAATGGCCAAATATATTAAAATTTTTGAAAAATTGTCAATAATGGTCAAAGACGGTCAATAATTGTCAAAATTCGTCAAAAACTGACAATAATTGTTAAAATTTTTGAAAAATTGTCAAAAATTTTTAAATATGGTCAAAAATTGTCAAGAATTTGGAAAAATCGTCAAAAACTGTCAAAATTTTGAGAAAATGGTTAATAATTGCCAAATATTTTCAAAAATTTGGAAAAATGGTCAATAATTGTCAGAAGTTTTGAAAAATGGTCAATTTTTTCGAAAAATTGTAAAAAATTGTCAAAATTTTTAAAAAAAGGTCAATAATTATTAAAAATGGTCAATAATTGTCAGAACCTGTCAATAATTGCCAAATATGTTGAAATTTTTGAAAAATTGTCAAAGACGGTCAATAATGGTCAAAGACGGTCAATAATTGTCAAAATTCGTCAAAAACTGTCAATAATTGTTAAAATTTTTGAAAAATTGTCGAAAATTTTTAAATATGATCAAAAATTGTCAAGAATTTGGAAAAATTGTCAAAAACTGTCAAAGTTTTGAAAAAATGGTTAATAATTGCCAAATATTTTCAAAAATTTGGAAAAATGGTCAATAATTGTCAAAAGTTTTGAAAAATGGTTAATTTTTTCGAAAAATGGTTAATAATTTTTCAAAAATTTTGACCATTTTTGACAGGTTTTGACAATTATTGACCATTTTTGACTATTTTTCAAAAATTTTGACCATTTTTCGAAAATTTTGACAATTTTTAATAATTATTGACCATTTTTCCAAATTTTTGACAATTTTTGAAAATATTTGGCAATTATTAACCATTTTTTCAAAATTTTGACAGTTTTTGACGATTTTTCCAAATTCTTGACAATTTTTAACCATATTTAAAAATTTTTGACAATTTTTCAAAAATTTTAACAATTATTGACAGTTTTTGACAAATTTTGAAAAAAAGGTCAATAATTATTAAAAATGGTCAATAATTGTCAGAACCTGTCAAAAATGGTCAATAATTGTTAAAATTTGGAAAAATGGTCTAAAATTGTCAAAATTTTTGAAAAATTGTCAATAAATGCCAAATATGTTAAAATTTTTGAGAAATTGTCCAAGACGGTCAATAATGGTCAGAGGTCAATAATTGTCAAAATTTGTCAAAAACTGTCAATAATTGTTAAAATTTTTGAAAAATTGTCAAAAATTTTTAAATATGGTTAAAAATTGTCAAGAATTTGGAAAAATCGTCAAAAACTGTCAAAATTTTGAAAAAATGGTTAATAATTGCCAAATATTTTCAAAAATTGTCAAAAATTTGGAAAAATGGTCAATAATTATTAAAAATTGTCAAAATTTTCGAAAAATGGTCAAAATTTTCGAAAAATGGTCAAAATTTTTGAAAAATAGTCAAAAATGGTCAATAATTGTCAAAACCTGTCAAAAATGGTCAAAATTTTTGAAAAATTGTCAATAATTGCCAAATATGTTAAAATTTTTGAAAAATTGTCCAAGAAGGCCAATAATTGTCAAAATTCGTCAAAAATTGTCAAAATTTTTGAAAAATGGTCATTCTATTGTGCATAAGAAGCAAGCTTCTGTCGGCGGTCCGACGAGCGCTCGCCTTTTTTTTTTCACCAATTGACTCTAATTGCTTTCTGTTCTTCCGTTAACAGATGCGGCATCTAACGAGAATCTAATTTTTTAACAGATAATTCTTCAGGTAAAATTATTTGAATTGTGGTCTTTGAAATCACCAATTTCACGAGATGTGCCATGCCCATATTCTTGGATCAGCTTACGTATACCATCGACGTTTTCCTGGGTGACTGCCGTTGTTGGTAGACCTGTTCTTGAATCGTCGCTAAGATTAATCCGTCCATGTTTAAATTCACCACAACAACGAGAAAATGTTTTTATGTGATATTTTCCAGATGCTGATCCTACTACCAGATACATCTCAGCCTTTTGGGTTTTTTTATTTTAGATTGAAACTAAATTTTAATCTGAAATAACTATATTTTTGTTTCTAATTTATTTTCAAAAACATTTCGAGCAACAGTTCAAAACAAAACAATTTCTGGGTAGTATGCGCACGCACGTTCTACGTCTTACCACGCTTCTTTCAAGATGGCAGTGTGACAAGCTGACACAGAACTATAACAGCTTGCACAGAAATGCTTTGATGATTGACATTTGACACAGAACTATATATTTCTTTATGTGTCAGATGTCAATTGTCAAATCATTTCTGTGTTAGATATCAATGGGGGACCAAGCTACCAAACGCAAACATTTTGGAATTTTCTACCACTGGGGAACGAATTTTGCATGTTTAGAATGGCGTTGTCAATTGCGACATATCTCTTATCAAATGATAGATATTATTGACGCAAAATCGGGACCTCCAACATAAATTCGAGCTAATCAGACATGATCTTCACATATATCGATATTTGGATTCAATTACCTGTTTTGAAACATGACAAATTCGTTATGGAATTTACCTTCCCCAGTGGTAGAAAATTCCAAAATTTTTGGGTTGGCAACTAGACCGAAGTCCCCCATTGTCAAAGCGTTTAAGTGTCAGATGTCAATCGTGGAAACATTTCTTTGTGAGAAGCAAATTTCAAAGCATTTCTGTGTCAGCTAATGATAGCGCTATCTTGGAAGAGGCGTAGCTAAAATGTTTTTGAAAAGTGAGTTAATGTTGTTCGTTTTAGGACTATTTTTAAGGCAGCAGTACCACAAAAAAGAAATAGTAGAGGAATCCTAGCTAAACTGACCCAAGAAGAATTTGAAACGTATATGGTTAAACCTATAAAGTTAGAAAACCCCTTGATATGCAAAATATGTAACGCTTCATTTGTCAGCAACATCGATTTCGGCTGCCATTCTATTAAACATAATAAAAATGGATTTTATGAATGTCATATGTGTGAAGGATACAGTCATAAAAATAGAACTACGTTCGAAAAACATATAAGGGACCACGAAGGTGTAAGGAAATTCAAATGTCCTGTATGCGGGAAGCAATATAATGTTCTAAAAGAGGCATACGAACACCGATTCATACATGACAATAAAAAACCGTTCAAATGTGACATATGCGGGAAACCATTCTCGACTTCGTATTCGTTGAAGAATCATAAAAAGGGAAAGCATTACGACGTTCCTGTTGATAATGAAAAAGACAGAGTTGAAGATGAAATCGGCAAATTTTATTGTAAATTGTGTAAAAAACAGTACATAAATTCTTCCGGCATGTCTTACCATAATTTCCGAAACCATAGAGACGTGTACATTACCGCATTTCTGTGCGAGATATGCGGAGTGGACTTTCCGGATGAGAGCAAATTAAAAAACCACATGACCAAACATAACGTAGATAAACAGTTCTCCTGCGAAATTTGTTCAAAATCCTTCACACAAGCTAGTACACTCAGTCAACATAAAAAAGTTAAACATATTGGAACGAAGCGTTACGCATGCGACTATTGCGGAAAAAAGTTTCCTTTTTATGCGGCTTATAGTTATCATTTGAAATTACATACAGGAGAAAAACCGCACGGATGTCTCATTTGCGAGAAAAAATTCGTTTCCAGGGGGAATTTGACGCTTCACATGAAAAATTTTCACAAGCGTACCACATAAATTACTGTAATATACACTTTTATAATTTTTTAAATGATTTCATTATCCTGATTAGTTCAAGTCAAGGCTTCCAGGTTAGTTTAAGCATCCAGAATTATTCCCGATAATTTACCTCTTGGTAAATTCAGACTTGAATGTTTTAAATTTTCGAGCTTCCTTTTTCTGGTAAATGGGATGAGTGCAGTTTTTGCAGGATATACCCTTTTGATATAACATTAGAACGTTTCCAAATTACAAGTAGGGGAAATATGTACAAAATGACATATAGTTTTGTTTTTGTATCATAACTGTTTATTGGTAGTTCATAGTACATCCATAGCTTACATCAATGATCTTTGGTCCATAAATTATCGAAACTAATGAACATTTTTAGCAAAAAATCTACAGAAAAAAAAACAAAAAATATTTAACTGATAAGTAAGTTGTTAATGCTGTAGAAGAATCAAGCTGTTTAGATACAGATTTAATGGCAAAATAGGAAGAGGATAATTTGTTCCTTAAAGTGTCTACATGTACAGACCATTTAAGGGCATTGTCAAAATGGAGAACAAGAATTTCAAGATTTTAATAAGTCATTGTTGCAAAATTCCTCTGTAAGATAAAACTATAGTTTCCAAATTACCGTACACTGGATTATTTTCCTTAAAAGGTTCCTTTCAGTTTTCTCAAGTTTCCAAATATACCGAATAGCAGCTATGGCAACACAGGATGCAGGACTGCGAACATTGTCCTGGGAAATCTGGAAATAACCGATATATTAAAAAAAAGGTGAGCGGTCGTCGGACCGCCGACAGAAGTTTGCTTCTTATGCACAATAGAATGACCATTTTTCGTGAATTTTTCACCGTTTTTCAAAAATTTTGACACTTTTTGAACATTTTTGACGAATTTTGACAATTATTGACCGTCTCTAACAATTATTGACCGTCTCTGACAATTATTGACCATTTTTGACAATTTTTCAAAAATTTTAACATATTTGGCAATTATTGACCATTTTCCCAAATTTTTGACAATTTTTTCAAATTTTAACAATTATTGACCGTTTTTGACAATTATTGACCAATTTTGACAGTTTTGACAATTATTGATCATTTTTGACAATTTTTCAAAAATTTTGACCATTTTAGACCATTTTTCCAAATTTTAACAATTATTGACCATTTTTGAGCATTTTTGACAGGTTCTGATAATTATTGATCATTTTTAACAATTTTTCAAAAATTTTGACCATTTTTAATGATTATTGATCATTTTTGACAGTTTTTTATAATTATTGAACATTTTTTCAAAATTTTGACAATTATTGACCATTTTTGACAATTTTTCAAAAATTTTAACATATTTGGCAATTATTGAACATTTTCCCAAAATTTGGACAATTTTTTCAAATTTTAACAATTATTGACCATTTTTGACAATTATTGACCAATTTTGACAGTTTTGACAATTATTGATCATTTTTGACAATTTTTCAAAAATTTTGACCATTTCAGACCATTTTTCCAAATTTTAACAATTATTGACCATTTTTGAGCATTTTTGACAGGTTCTGATAATTATTGATCATTTTTGACAATTTTTCAAAAATTTTGACCATTTTTCAAAAATTTTGACAATTTTTAATAATTATTGATCGTTTTTGACAGTTTTTTATAATTATTGACCATTTTTTCAAAATTTTGACAATTTGTGACCATTTTTGACAGTTTTTCGAAAAATTTTACCATTTTTCCAAATTTTTTAGAATTTTTGAAAATATTTGGCAGTTATTAACCATTTTTTCAAAATTTTGAAAGTTTTTGACGATTTTTCCAAATTGTTGACAATTTTTGACCATATTTAAAATTTTTTGACAATTTTTCATAAATTTTAACGATTATTGACCATTTTTGACAGTTTTTGACGAATTTTTGACGAATTTTGACAATCATTGACCGTCTTTGACAATTATTGACAATTTTTCAAAAATTTTAACATATTTGGCAATTATTGACCATTTTTTTTAAATTGTTACATTTTTTCACCATTTTTCAAAATTTTAACAATTATTGATCCTTTTGGACCATTTTAGACAATTTTTTACGAATTTTTATTGGTTTGGACAATTATTGACCGTCTTTGACAATTATTGACAATTTTTGAAAATATTTGGCAATTATTAACAATTGTTTTTTAATTTCAACAGTTTTTGACAATTTTTGATCATTTTTCCAAATTTTTGACAATATTTAAAAAATTTTGACAATATTTAAAAAATTTTGACAATATTTAAAAATTTTTGACATATTTGGCAATTATTAACCATTTTTTCAAAATTTTGACAATTTTTGACAATTTTGCGAGCTTACAACGATGTTGTAAGCGTTGGAATAATATATTTTTATTCTTCGATATCTATTGGTAAAACGCTTTACTAAATACGACAATTTTACAGGAAACTGTATTAATACATAATAGTTACAAAATTATAGGCATAATTCGCAAATGAAAAGCTTAGTTCTTCTTGGAATATCAGCGCACGAAGCGTGAACCCAAAACGAACATTGTATAAGCATTGCAACCAGCCTTCTCCGGGCTTATATCTTGAATAAAGGTCGTTACAGTAAATGCAAGCACAGTCCTCTTCATCGTCATGAGAAATATTATGAAAATCTTCTTCCTCACCATTTTCTTCAAATAATTTTTTGGTGCTTTGCGTTTTTTCTTTGTTGTGGGAGCTTTGGGCTCATTTTTAGCGTTTAGATCCAACATATTAAGAGTACAAGTCAACACCAACGAGCTCTGTCGAATTTTTGGTTTACGTTTCCCTTGGCCCCTAATAAAATATCCTTTTGGCACCGGAGAAAGCACCTCAATAGGAACAGCAAGAGCAGAAGACGATGGACGTTCATTGGTAGCAGCAGCAGTTAAAACATCTTCTATACCAGAGTTTGTTGTTGAAACCAGCTTGTGGGTCGGTAATTAGTGTCATTTCGGCTGCATTATTTTCTTCAGATATCACGGGTACCATGGCTGAATGAAAGGTAACGCAGCAGCCACAGCGACCTGAGACGTATTTGTCACAAGAGCTGAATCATCTGCTTCTTGTGAAGGTTGTGTCAAAACCTGTTCAGACTCGACAGAGCTCATTACTGTTGCAGGCTGAGGAGGCTGTTCATTGGAGTTGTCTTCCAGTGGCATGTTTGTGGTTTTAGTTCAACTAATTACTTTTCCACATCAGATGGAAAGGTAGCTTTCTAACAACTAATGCCTTTTGAATTTGACTCCAAAGTTTTATTAGTGTCTAAAACATGCCTACGAAGAGTTGCTTGAGAAACACCAAATGTTTTTGAGGCCAATAACCAGCCCATTTTCTTATCTTGAACTGCCTCGATGGCTTTCTTCATTGACCCCGTACTCCAAGATTGCCGTTTATAATCACGTGGCATTTTGATATCTTTAAAATATACATACCTACATATAACACAAAAGCTATGGACAAAATGATATAGCAGTAGATATTAAATGGGGATCCTAAATGAGCAGCAAAATGAGCAGGGTTAAAATGACCGCAGTTGACCTAGGTGGATCATAATATACAGAGAGCAGCTGAAGTTAGTATGTAGTACACGGAAAATGTATATGAAACATTAATTATACAGAGTGTAGCGAAAGTATGTGCGCATTGAAAATATATTATACGGGGCAGAATAAAACTTTCATTACAGAGAATAAATGTTATTAAATTACTATGAATGTTCTTTAATGACAGTCCAAAATGAGCAAGGGTAATGACTGCAGTTGAACTTTATATAATAGGAGTGGGGTATATAGGGAGCAGAATGAAAATTCAATTATTTGGTATTGAAGAGTAGAGGATGTTATTAAATTATTATTAATTTGATTAGAAATGGAAGCTAGCAGGTGTGCGATACCAGAGATTATTTTTAATTTAGACTGTGTGTACTATAGTGCTCCAAGATTAGCAAATGTGGTATATTGCAGTGGCGGCTCGTGAACTTTTTAAGGAGGCTGGACATAAAAATTGTTGAAAACTGTCAAAATTTTGAGAAAATGGTCAATAATTATAAAAAACTTTCAAAAATGGTCAATAATTGTTGAAAATTGTCAAAATTTTTGAAAAATGGTCAAATTTTTTGAAAAATTGTCAAAAACTCAAAGGTTTTAGAAAATTGTCAAATATGGTCAATAATTATCAAAAATTGTCGAAAACTTTTGTTAAAAATGGTTAATAATTGTCAAAAATGATCAATATTTGTCAAAACTTTTAGAAAAATGTCAAAAATTAGTCAATGATTGTCAAAAATGGTCAATAATTGTTAATAACTGTCAAAATTTTGAAAAAATGGTTAATAATTGTTAAATATTTTCAAAAACTGTCAAAATATTTGAAAAATTGTCAAAATTTTGAAAAAATGGTCAAAAATTGTCAAAATTTTTGAAAAATGGTAAAAAATTGTCCAATTTTTGTAAAAATGGTCAACTGTCAAAATTTTGAAAAAATGGTCAAAATTTTCTAAAAATTGTCACTAACTTTGAAAAACAGTCAAAATGGTCAATAGTTGTTAAAAATGGTCAATAATTGTCAAAACATTTAGAAAAATTGTCAAAAATTTCGAAAAATGGTCAATAATTGACAAAAATCGTTAAAAACTGTCAAAATATTTGAAAAATTGTCAGAAATGTTCAAAAATTCTCAAAATTCTGAAAAATAGTTGATAATTGTCAAAAATTATTAAGCTTTTTGAAAAATTTTCAAAAATTTAAGAAAAAATGGTCGAAAATAGTCAAAAATTTGGAAAAATGCTCTATAATTGTCAAAAATTTTGAAAAAATGATCAAAAATTAGCAAAAATTGTCAATTATTGTTAAAAACTGTCAAAAATAGATATTTATTGTCAAAAACTGTCCAAAAATGGTTAAAAATTGTCAGTATTTTGAAAAACGGTCAAATATTGTCAATAATTTTGGGAACATTGTCAAAAATTCTCAAAATTGATCAATAATTGTCAAAAATGGTCAATAATTGTCAAAATTGATCAGTAATTGCTATTTGCTGGATAAATTGGTGAGGAGGCCGAGCCTCCTTAGCCTCCTTCGAGGAGCCTCCACTGGTATATTGGAGTATCAAATACGTAAATAATAAGAACATCGGAATCGGATATAGATATTTCAAACATGATACTATCTATGAATTTGTAATTCCTTGTGATTTGTATAGTCTGTTAAATATGAACTGTATCCACGAATTAAAAGTGCAAATCGTAAAAAATAGTGATGTGCAAGAGGATGACTCTGGTGAATTAGTAGGAGAGGGGTTGATTGATACAACAATATTTAGTCCTTGCCATTTTGTCCGTTACATATGTATGTCGTTTTATCCGTAGAGCGTTTTAAAACAATAAAATTTGTAAATAAATATACATAGAGCTCTTTTTCTAAAAATAACTTGTTTGAGGAATTAAACAAACGCTACATAAATAGATACAATAGCAAAAAACTTTCCATTTGAAATTGTCAATATGAAAAAAACTCGTTACGTGTGAATATCTGTCATCGGCCATGACACCAGGACGACTGAAAGTTCAGATTTCGACAGATTAAAGAGTGCCGCTATGGCCGCGTGGTGTCACTGTCAGTTTCGTGTTAAACTCATAGAGATACTACAGATAGAGGTAACAATCCAGCTCGGAACCCGACAGCTTATAAGAGAGAGATAGAAAGTCAGAGGTTCAGGCTGTCTTTCTCTAATGGCGCGCATGCTATAGACGAGAGACACAGACAAAGAAACCTCTGACGTCTGTCTCATTCTCTCTCACCGGATATCAGACGGACATTCCCACTTACACAGCGTATGGCTTGTTGCCTCTATCTGTAGTATCTCTATGGTTAAACTCCGCCAAATTCAAAATAACCCGCCTATGTCATTTTGTACGTATTTCCCCTATTGGTAGATCACATGCATACTGTTGAATATAAAGTCCCTTGCTATTTAGTTCTTCCACAAGTTCATCCATGATGAGGTCCTGAAGTTTTATCTTCATTATTTGCACATCAGTTTTGACAATTTGTACATAAATTATGATATGGTTGACGTTTTTAATGCCTACTGTTGTTTTTTGTTTAATAATTTTAAAAACGTACAAGGTCCTATCATTAGTTCAGTATAATTTAATTCAGAAAAATAAAACTGATATTTTATTAGAGATTTCGTATTAAAGTGATACATTGCTGTTATTTTTGGAAAAAAAATAAGCTTCTTCGCGATACATCACTAGACTTACGTTGCCATTTCAAAAAATTCAGCTGCCGTACGCTACTCGCTGAAGTCAAAAACATATGCAGAATAACGTCTCATTCATCATCCTAGAATTTCATAACATTCCTTTTATCCATTTCAAAAATAATCCCTTGGTGCGAGACTTTTTCAGCAACGCTATAAATATGCGATTTTTCATAAATAAATTAAATTGGTACTATTTATAGAATAAAAAAGGCATCTGCTAGTCTTTTTATTGTTAACGTTAATTTTTTTAGGTTAACTTTTTTTCAAGCAACAGATAAAGAAATACCATCAAGAGCTTGTGGTAAAAAAGGTATCCTTACAAGAATGTCTAAAGAGGAATATGATTCATGCTTGGCCAAACCAATGAAGCTAGAAAATCCTTTAATTTGTAATATTTGTAATACTTCGTATACAAGCAACATCGACTTCGGCGTCCATTCCTTAAGACACAAACTTTTATACGAGTGCCATATGTGCGAAGGTTTTAGTCACGAAAATAAAACTGTGTTTAAGAAACATATTAGAGACCACGAAGGCACGACGAAATTCAAATGCCCCGTTTGCGAAAAGCCGTTTCAAACTTTAAAAGTAGCATACGAGCACCGATTCATACATGAAAATAAAAAACCGTTCGAGTGCGACTTATGCGGTAAACAATTTTTCGCTTCTTACTCGTTGAAGATACATAAAAAGAAAAAACATTACGACCTTCCCGTTGATCCCAAAAAAGACAGAATCGGTCATAAAATAGACAGACTTTATTGTAAATTGTGTAATAAACAATACAGGAATCGTTCTGGAATGTCTTACCATAATTTCCGAAAACATAAGGATATGTACAGTGCCAATCCGGTACTCTGCGATATTTGCGGACTAGATTTTCCGAATGGAAGTAAATTAAAACGTCACATGAACGGGCATATGGAAGATAAACAGTTTTCGTGTGAAATTTGTTCAAAATCCTTCACACAAGCCAGTACTCTCAATCTACATATAAAAGTAAAACATATTGGAGCGAAACGTTATGCATGTAACTATTGCGGAAAACAGTTTCCTTTCCATGCGGCTTATAGTTATCATTTAAAATTACATACAGGAGAAAAACCGCACGGGTGTCTCATTTGCGAGAAAAAGTTTGTTTCTATGGGAAATTTAACGTTACATATGAAAAAATTTCACAAATGTACAACATAAATTACTGTAGTAGTAATATACACTTTTATAATATATTTAATGGTTTTATTTTATTACACCAAGTCCACAACACCTCAGCTTTCAGGCTTTTTGTGAACAGATTAATTGTCCTTATCAGGCTCAACAAAATCCTCCCCTGGGTGCTTTAATTTCCAATGAGTTATTGCTTTGCATTAGAAAATAATGTGTCAGGCTTTTTTGTGCACTACCCTAGTGAAATTTGTGTTTAATCTCGGAATGGAAGATAACCAGCTAAAAATTTGTAAAATCCTTCGTTTTGATGTTGTAATGACTGGCAGAAAAGTTTCCGTGCCGGCGTCAGAAGATATTCAAGGTCAAAGGTCACGAAAAACAGTTTTTCGCAATTATCTCGTTTCCTATGAAAAATTTTATTTATAAGGTTATTATAAAATTTGAAGATCATGAAATTGTTTACATTTTTTATTTGAAATATTTTTTTGTATCTCCAACCATTCTTGAGAAAAATGGCTGAGAGAGTGGGGGGCGCACATCAGTATATAGAGTAACTATGTTTAATGCGGAGCTAAGTATATATAGTTTATCTTGTAAAATTGATAAATGAATAAAAATACAGTTATTCGGTATTATTATTATTTTTAAATTTGATAAATTTATTTATATAGACGCATCACGCATACTATTTATATATGAAAATGTAAAAAAAAGCACAATGTTAAATTTATTTTTATTCTTATATTAAAAATTGAAATAGTTATTTATGAGACAAGTGCGCGAAGTGATACTTTTGCGCACGAGTTGCGAAAATGAAAGGCACGAACGTAGCGAGTGCCTTTTTTCGCAACGAGTACGCAAAAGTACTTCACGCATGAGTATCATACAATATTTTATCTACGACCACATTAAAAAATACTTTCCCATAATTATATATTACATATCGTCGGCTTAATTCTAGCACTTCGCAACCCACAAATAGAAAATTTTACAGAACAACCAAAAACGATATAAAACTGATTCTGAAAAGGGCATTATGTAAATCCAAAAGTTAAATGGAAAGAGAAGAAAATAATTTGTTGAAAACAAAATTATAAACATATATTTGTGAAAAAATTTTACAACTTAAGTTACATAATCTAACAATGTAACAATCTAACATAAAAACTAATTTTAATTACTCAAATTAATATTTACAGTGAAATTTTGACAATTGTTCATATTATTAATTATTACATTTGGTAATTTTTTTTGTTTCACTGTAACCTCGCTACACAAAAATTGTGACGTTATAGTTTCTATTTTTGAGGCTGAAGGCGCCCTAGTATCGAGAATATCGACAATTGTCGTTTTGGGCTCTGGCTCCTCCAGTGACAGTACAAAATTATTACAATTACAGAACCTTTGACAGTACACAAAACACAAAATTATCTAAGGTAACTTAATAAGTATACAAATAAAAAAGGTGAGCGGTCGTCGGACCGCCGACAGAAGCTTGCTTCTTATGCACAATAGAATGACCATTTTTCGAAAAAATTTACAATTTTTGACCCTTTTTTCGAATTTTTTGACAATTTTGGACGATTTTTTCAAATTTTGACAATTATTGACCATTTTTTCGAATTTTTTGACAATTTTGGACTATTTTTTCAAATTTTAACAATTATTGACCATTTTTTACAATTATTGACCAATTTTGACAATTATTGACCAATTTTGACAGTTTTGACAATTATTGATAATTTTTGACAATTTTTCAAAAATTTTGACCATTTTCAACAATTATTGACCATTTTTGACAGTTTTTTATAATTATTGACCATTTTTTCAAAATTTTGACGATTTTTGATCATTTTTTCAAAATGTTTACAATTATTGACCATTTTTGACAGTTTCTGACAATTATTGACCATTTTTGACAATTTTTCAAAAATTTTGACCATATTTTAAAAATTTTGACAATTTTCAACAATTATTGACCATTTTCGACAGTTTTCGAAAATTTTTACAGTTATTGACTATTTTTGACTATTTTTTAAAATATTTAACAATTTTTGACCAATTTTGACAGTTTTTGACAGATTCTGACAATTATTGACCTTTTTTTACAATTTTTCAAGAATTTTGACCATTTTTCAAAATTTTAACGCAGCGTTGGTTATATAGTATCGCGCGTAATTTCAATGCGTCTCTCTCTGTATCTCTGCACTGAACGTACACTATAGCCTGCGTCTCTCTCCCTCTCTCTCTCTTTAATGTTTTCCCAATCTCCTAACGCTGCTTGAATGAGCTGTGCGATATTTCCTAGATTGTCCCGACGAGCTCTAATCCTTCTTTTAAGCTGGTCCCACAAGTTTTCAATTGGATTCAAGTCCGGTGTACATGCAGGCCAGTCTAAAATTGTGACACCTTTCGTTTCAAGAAATTCGAGCCACTCTGCTAGTATGAGGAGGTGCATTATCTTGCATAAAGATAAAATTATCCCCAACTGCACCTCGCCAAAGTCTAACTATCAACATACCTTCGACCGGTTAAAGTTTGTTGGAGATGTAGCAAAAGAATTTTTGCTTCCCTCATAATTCCTCCCCAAAACATTACGGTTCCTCCTTTATATTTTGGGATAGATCTAGCAGCCTGGAGTCTAGCTTGTCTTCCTGGAGCTCTGAGAACCCGAATTCGACGATCATCTGATCTAAGGCCAATTCTGGTCTCATCTGAAAATAGTAAAATTTTTCCAATTTTCAATTGTCCAGTTGTCAGTTTTGTTTTGCCTGGACAACTCTGGAACCCGTAACTGTTTTCTGCTGTACAATACTCGAGCACGAAGTCTTTTTCGTATAGTTTCAACTGAAACATTTACACTTGCTTCTAGAAGTTGTCGTTTCAGTTCTGGATGAGAAACATTCGGATTTCTTCTAGCAATTTGGCACACAAAGCGGTCCTGTTGTTCAGTTGTAACTCTTTAACGACTTTGTTGAGAGTTCCTAATTCCAAATACCTTACATACGTTTTTGATACAACACCCTGGGTAATGCCTACTACCTCAGCTACGTCTCTTTGGGGCATTCCTTGTTCAATGAGAGTAACAATTTTTCCCCTCTGCACATCTGTTAGTCCAATGCATAAGGCATTATTATCTTCTTTGGACCGAAATAAAATTACAGGAGTAACGTGATTTTACTACTAAACACAAAATTTAAAAGATTATAATTAATGTGCAGCCGTTTATTTTTTGTTATCATGTTTATTTACAGCAAAAAACCTTATCTTCAACTAGCATACCAAGTTTTTTCCCTACAATATATTTTAGTCACAAATACTGAGTGATTCCATATAAGTTTGGTTTGTGTATATACTGATGCGCGCCCTCTACTATCAGCCGTTTTTCTCAAGAATGGTTGGAGATACAAAAAAATGTTTGAAATAAAAATTGTAGACAATTTCATGATCTTCAAAGTTTATAATAACCTTATATAACGAATTTTGCATAGGAAACGAGATAATTGCGAAAATCTGATTTTCGTGCCTTTGACCTTGAATCTTCTGACGCCAGCACGGAGACTTTTCTTCCACTCATAACAATACCAAAACGAAAGTTTTTACAAATTTTTAGCTGGTTATCTTTCATTCCTCTTTTTTTGTCTTATTTAACTGGTGTACACGTCTTTTATATAAAGTATTAAGTTGCAATAACGGGTGAGAGAATCTACATTTTTGTGAAATTTAATATTTCGTTATTTTCTTTTAACAGTGTAGATGGCGGTGGCTTTAGCAGCCGTTGATAGTTATGTTTTTTTATTATTAGAAAATACAGAAAAAAGTTTTATATAATTTTTATAATTAACACCATTTTTTGTGAGATCAAGAATGCTTTAGAAAAAATGAAATTGGTAGGACTGTAAACTGTAACTGTTCAACGTGTGTTAATGTAAATTGTTTTAGGATTCCTTCGACACACGCAGTAGAAAAAAAAACCACGAAAGTATCAACGGGATGTGGAAAAAGAGGCATCCTACTAAAAATATCTCAAGAAGAATACGATTCCTTGTTGGTAAAACCAGTGAAACTAGAAAACCCGTTGATATGCAAAATCTGTAGCACTTCGTTTACTACCAATGTCGATTTTGGCTTCCATTCAGTGACACACAACGCACAACACTTGTATAAATGTCATTTATGTGAGGGGTACAGTCACAAAAATAAAACTGTATTCGAAAGACACGTAAGTGACCACGAAGGTATGAGAAAATTCAAATGTCGTGTATGCGAAAAACAGTTTCGATCTCTAAAAGTAGCCTACGAACACCAGTTCTTCCACGAGAATAAAAAACCGTTCGAGTGCGACGTATGCGGAAAACAATTTTTTGCTTCTTCTTCGTTGAAGTACCATAAAAATATAATTCACATCGGTCAAAAGAATTTTGATTGCAAATTGTGTAATAAACGTTATAAAGGGCATGACGGTATAGCTTACCATAATTTTCGACACCACAAAGAATTACTAAATGCGAATCCCAGACTTTGTGAAATTTGCGGAATAGATTTCCCCACTGAATTTAAATTGAAAATGCACATGTATAAACATACTGGACATAAACCGTTTTCCTGTGAAGTGTGTTCAAAATCATTTACTCAAGTAGGTTCGTTAAATCTCCATAAATTAACTCACACAGGTGAAAAGCGATACACGTGTGAATATTGTGGTAAAAAATTTCCTTTCCGTTCAAACTATAATTATCATTTAAAAATACACACCGGGGAAAAATCTCATGCTTGTTTGATTTGCGAAAAAAAATTTATATCCAAAGGTAATTTAAGACTACATCTGAAAAATTTTCATAAACAGGAACGCGAATGAGGAATTAAATACACTAAATGTAGGTAGAAAAACCTCTAATTGAAAATCTTATCCCCATAGTTATTGTATATGTGGAAAAAATGTATATGACTAGGAAATTTAAAGCTTCACATGAAAAATTTCAACAAACTGACAAAATAAATTATGGTTTTAAATTTATGTCTGTCTTTTATTCCATTCTTTCAGATATATCTTAGAGATGTGATGCCTTTTGGCATAAAATAAAATAAGAAATAAATAACCTTGAAACTATTTTCAATAAATCATTTGAACGTTAAAGAATGCATAAATAAAACCCACGAGGCCGACAGGTATCGAGAGTCAAGTTCATTACGTAAATAAACATATAACATTAAATAGTAACTATCAGCCTGAACTTTTTCAATGAACTGTTACGCGATATATTTGATCACTGTTTGTTCAGGTTACAAAAATGTATAGATCAAAATGGACAATACTTGGAACATCTTAAATATTTTTATTAAATTAAATAATTTATAATGTTAATTTTTATTAAAATTTGATTCACCTTTCAAGTTTGTTTTAGTTATTTCTAATGTTAAGTCATGCTTCTTTCAAAAACATTCAGTATACTTTTTTTAAATGTAGGTATTAGCAAAGTTTACAACATTTTTTGTAATGTTTGGTATTAGTTAGCAGGTAAATTTTGCAATTGTTTTTTATTTAAAATGTATGCGTTATAAACGATAATCATTAAAAACCAAATAACTTACTCATTATACCTCAATTATACTTTTTCGGAAAGGGGAAGAGTTCAGCTTTCAGATAGAATAAAAATATATGAGGTGTTAAAAAATACCATTTTTTCAAAACACCCTATATGAGATCTCACTAATTAAACATTTATATTGAAAAAAGTTTATATAAAAAGCAATTGTTCATCGAAAACCGCACCTATATCGTTTCTGAGTTCCGAGATTTTTACAGTTAAAATGGGTCAGAAACTTCAAGGACACCCAGTATTATAAGGCCCTACAAAGTTTTTGAAAAATATTTTTCAAACAACAGAGACTGTCCACTAAGAAGCAACAACTACTTCTCGGGAAATAATAATGATAATTATTATTAATCCCTTAAGACATTCGTACAAATGTATAGGATAAGTCAAAAGTGATAGACGACATTATTAAATTGGTTAAACAGTATACAAAATAAAGTAGATAGACATATAAAAAATAAAATATTCAAGTAAAAAAACAGACAAAATGGTTTACAGAGAATTATTTGACTGAATAGTAGCATTTAGTTACTAATAAATTTTTAATCTCCTTTTTGTCTAAGAAGTCCTACCTCCAACACTAGAATCGAAAATTCTTATCCACCAAGACTTCAGTTGTGAACCTAAAAAAATTAAACTATAGTAACACTTGTAAATAAAAAAGAAAAACATAAACTGCAACTAAAGGGTGCAAGGACATGTTATAAAAGGTTTTGAATAACCAAAATGCTTTAATTTTCGAAAATTTAAAAGAAATCATTTTGACAATGAGAAATTTTTAAAGTGTGATTTCTACGTCTAGAAGAGGTTTTAAGATGTAAGATTTGTACATTTAATATTATGTTTTATGTAGATTATAATTATATGTGTAAAAAAGGTGTGTGTAAGAAAATCAAAAATACCAAAATATCTTTTGACCATCCTCGTATATCAGTTTTGACACAAATTTTATTAAAAAATTTAACATAGTGACCTGTGACTTGTGTGTTTAATAAAAGTAAAAACTCCAAGAGGATGGCTCATTCCAGTTTTTTCACTTGCACAATAAAGTCTAAGAAAAAGTAGTTCCAATATCGATAAAGTAGGGAGTCAACTTACCCTGACTTTTGACAGAAGGACATTTTGAAGTTTAAAAGTGTGGTAAATTTAAAATTCTTCACGTGCTGAGAAATCAGCAAGATTTCTTTTAAAAATCTCACCAATTTGTTTATGGACAAATTTTTCTTCCTAAGGTGAGAAGGAAAGAAAATAGATTGGAATCCGATGCTTGAGCATCTAAAGAAGAAAGACTAACAAGAAAAAATAAGGTACCTAATTCTTTCTTCCTACAATATAAAAGAAAAAGAAAGTTAATTATTAAATAATAACAATAATATTCTAAACAGATTTGCTATAGCTAAAAAATATAACTCTAGATAGAGACTTAAAGGCCATAATAATAATAAGAAAAGACAAACAAAAACAATAAATGCATTTAAACTAAAAAAAGCAATTAAAGAAGATTGACATATTCATTATTTACTGTAGTATTTATATTTTTATGTATTATTATTAGATTGTAAACATCTATCTATTTTTTTTCTTTCGCTTATAGACTAAACAAGTTTCTAGTTTTCCTTTATGAATAAATACTTTACTAAAATTAATTTCCACTTACCTTGTTGGTCGATATACAATTTTCATCATTGATTTTGTACTTATATGATAACCATTGTTTTTGTGAACACTTCTCACTTGCAAACTGATTTCTTGAATTTAGCAATTATTTTTACTATTCTTCAAGTGTGGAAGGATACATAATTTGCTACTGTGTTAGATTTTGTTTCTCAATAAAAAATATGATATTTCTTCGTTTAATTCACCAACTTGTCTATTATTGAACAGCCATTTTGGAGATAATTAATAAGAGTGCGTAGAGCGTGGACTCCAAACACAACTAACGAATCCGACTGAGATAGGTAGTTTCGTGCTTTATCAGAGTAAGTTACAGGGTTGTACTGAGAAAGAAAGGTCAGGTAAATTTAATAAAATTTTAATAGGTGGAATTATATAAAAAAATAAAAAGATCATTAACTGTATTCAATACTTCATATTTATTTTATTTTTATATAAATATTGGCGCCCAACTATACAATACAATAAAATCACAAATTCAATAATCAATTTCAATAAATAAAAATAATAAACCCCATTACCCCATACACACATTACAATATATATTCAAAAAAATGACATGCAGCAGTTAATGTTGACCTCTCTGACCTAAACCCCATTGAAATTATCAAGAAAACATAATATCTAATATTGTAATGTTTTTGTTATTTATTTAAAAAGTTTTACTTGTGGGATAAAATTATACACACTATGGCTAATTACTATCTATTTATTTAAAGGAACACACACACACTGTATTAAACTTAATTTATATACACACTATACTCAATGTCTACTAATTTATTTACACTCGGTATATTAGTTCTAATTTATTTTCACCACTTGGATATTATCCTATTTATCTGCACTATTTAATTACTGTCCGATCACTAATTCTTCCGAACTAACTAACTGTTTACGCACTCGAAAACCCGCGTATATATAGTCCTCATCGGTTCTGGAAAGTTCTAGTATTTTATGACGCTCCTCATATGCGTAAATACTGCAATAGACCAGAAGGTTCTAGAAAGCGCATTCACCAAAATTTATAATCGAGGGACAGGACCGGCTTTGAGTTGGTGACCTCGCAACAATATACAACTTTCTCAAAAATCTTCGATAAAATACTCAGCAATGCTACTGGTCTATAATTTGAAATCAATTTTGGATCTTTTTTTTGTGGATGGGAAAAACTCTTGCACTTTTAAGTGTGTTAGGAAATTTACCATTAGCCACAGATAAATTTATCAAGTAACTCAAAGAACTAGAGAGGGAGTGTTTTCCAGATTATCTAAACCTGTACTTGACTTGTTTTTGAGACTATCAATTGCGTCCTCAACATCTTAATCCGTGACTGGTGTAAAGAAAAAAAAGTGTAATTAAATATAGTAAACATACGTGATGACCTTGAACCTAGCCTTGCTTATGTTTTGAATTCTTTTACGTTTATTTCATTGTTGATATTAATTTATATATATATATATATTAAGGGAATTTACTTTTTATTTTATTTTATGCCAAAAAGCAAATAGTTAATGATTGTTATGATTATTAGAAAATACAGAAAAAGGTTTATAGAATCTACACCATTTTTTGTGAGAACAAGAATGCTTTAGATAAAATAAAATTGGTAGGACTGTAAACTGTAACTGTTCAACGTGTGTTAATGTAAATTGTTTTAGGATTCCTTCGACACAAGCAGTAGAAAAAATATCCACGAAAGTATCAACGGGATGTGGCAAAAGAGGCATCCTACTAAAAATATCTCAAGAAGAATACGATTCCTTGTTGGTAAAACCAGTGAAACTAGAAAACCCGTTGATATGCAAAATCTGTAGCACTTCGTTTACTACCAATGTCGATTTTGGCTTCCATTCAGTGACACACAACGCACAACACTTGTATAAATGTCATTTATGTGAGGGATACAGTCACAAAAATAAAACTGTATTCGAAAGACACGTAAGTGATCACGAAGGTATGAGAAAATTCAAATGTCGTGTATGCGAAAAACAGTTTCGATCTCTAAAAGTAGCATACGAACACCAGTTCTTCCATGAAAATAAAAAACCGTTTGAGTGCGACGTATGCGGAAAACAATTTTTTGCTTCTTCTTCGTTGAAGTACCATAAAAATATAATTCACTTCGGTCAAAAGAATTTTGATTGCAAATTGTGTAATAAACGTTATAAAGGGCATGACGGTATAGCTTACCATAATTTTCGACATCACAAAGAATTACTAAATGCGAATCCAGTTCTTTGTGAAATTTGCGGAATGGATTTCCCCACTGAATTTAAATTGAAAACGCACATGGCTAAGCATACCAAAGATAAACCACACTCTTGTGACATTTGTTCAAAACCCTTTTCACTAGTTAGTTCACTCAATCAACATAAAAGAATTCAACATCAGGGAACGATGCGTTACGAATGCAACTATTGCGGGAAAAAGTTTCCTTTCAATGCTGCCTATAGTTATCATCTAAAAATACATACAGGAGAAAAACCACACGGATGTCTTATTTGCGAAAGAAAATTTGTTTCTATGGGAAATTTGAGACTACATATGAAAAAATTTCATAAATGTACAACATAAATTTATTGTAATATACAGCTCTTTTTTAATTCATTACTAACATATAGTTTTATTGGATATATATACATTGGGGTCATTCACTGAGACCTAAAAGATCTATTGTGCCCTCTTCCTTCTACTTAGTTTCTGAGGGAAGTCTCAGAGACTAGTACCATTACCAGTACCAGAACTCAGCGCTTTAATGGCTGCTTTGCCTATCCGACATGATGATAATCCTTTGCCTTCTATATCCTTCTAAATATTGAACTGGGCACACTTTCTTATGGCTTGAATTTCCGCTTGAAAGATACTTGTGGTCTTTCCCAAGCTTTGATTCCTGGCTCCTACACTCCCATCCCAGTTCCTTATATTGCTTTTGAGCCGTCTGTATACTATTGAATGGTGAATTATGATTATGTGTTCCGACGTCCCATCTGCATGCTCCACTATCCACTTTGCCCATCTTACAGTGAGTCCAATGAGAACTTCTGTGATTACTCTGATATCATATTTCTGAAGTTTCAAGAGCAATTTAGCGTAGTGAGCAGTAGATGGCATGGAGTTTTTTTCCAATAGGCTGCACTAAGTTACTTTTCCCATTTCTGGGCACCTTCCTCGATGCGGATATGAGTACAACCTCCTTCTTTTGCAAGACCATGAGCAATCGAAGTACGTCTATACATGGTGGGGCGCGAAAAATTTTGATTAAAAGTAATGGCGGATACAGTTATGTTAAAAATATGAAATTACGAAGATGTAGGTTTTGGATGACGCTGAGTTCAAATATAATTTCCACTTCATCTCATTTTAAAATAACACAAATGAAAACCATTTTCATAGCATTTGGTGCAACACTTGAAGACCCAAGAAGATAAAAACTTCATAAAAAAAGTTATATGGTGTGATGAAGCAAAGTTTAGCAAAAATGGATTATTCAATCGACATAATTCCCATTTTTGGTCTAATGAAAATCCACATGTTAGTAGAGAACGTTATTTCTAAGATAGTTGGAGTTTTAATGTTTTTTGTTCAATAAAAGACGATAAAATTTTATGATGAAAATTTGAATGGTTAAAGATATTGCCACATTTTAGGAGAAGCCATAAAGTCGCTTGGGGTAATTGAACGCACTTTCACGTTTAAAGTGTCAAAAATAGTCAACATTTTGAAAAAATGGTTAATAATTACCAAAAATTTGGGAAAATGATCAAAAATTGTCAAAATTTTGAAAAAATGGTTAATAATTGCCAAATATTTTCAAAAATTGTCAAAAACTGTGAAAAATAGTCAATAATTGTCAAAAATGGCCAATAATTGTCAAAGACGGTCAATAATTGTCAAAACCAATCAAAAATGGTCCAAACGGATCAATAATTGTTAAAATTTAGAAAAATGATCAAAAACTGTCAAAATTTTGAAAAAATAGTTAATAATTGCCAAATATTTTCAAAAATTGTCAAAATTAGTCAAATTAGTCAAAAATGATCAATAATTGTCAAAGGCGGACAATAATTGTCAAAACCAATTAAAATTCGTCAAAAATGGTCCAAAAGGATCAATAATTGTTAAAATTTTGAAAAATGGTCAAAAATTGTCAAATTTTTGAAAAAATGCTCAATAATTGCCAAATATGTTAAAAATTTTGAAAAATTGTCAAAAATGGTCAATAATTGTCAAAATTCGTCAAAATGGTCAATAATATATATATATATAAATTGTCAAGAATTTGGAAAAATCGTCAACAATTGTCAAAAACAGCCAAAATTTTTAAAAAATGGTTAATAATTGCCAAATATTTTCAAAAATTGTCAAAAATTTGGAAAAATAGTCAATAATTGTCAAAATTTTTGAAAAATGGTTAAATTTTTCGAAAAATTGTCAAAAATTGTCATAATTTTTGAAAAATTGTCAAAAATGGTCAATAATTGTCAGAACCTGTCAAAAATGGTCAATAGTTTTAAAATTAGGAAAAATGGTCTAAAATGGTCAAAATTTTTAAAAAATTGTCAAAAATGATCAATAATTGTCAAAACTGTCAAAATCGGTTAATAATTGTCAAAAATGGTCAATAATTATTAAAATTTGAAAAAATTTGAAAAAATTGTCAATATTTTGAAAAAATGGTCAATAATTACCAAATATGTTATAATTTTTGAAAAATGGTCAATAATTGTCAAAGACGGTCAATAATTGTCAAAAACTGTCAAAAATTGTCAAAATTTTTGAAAGATGGTGAAAAATTCACGAAAAATGGTCATTCTATTGTGCATAAGTCGGCGTTCCGACGACTGCTCACCATTTTTTCTTCGATAGTTACGAGGCATTTTCTTGAAAGAAAAACTCTGGGTAAGTATACGCTTGCGTACACTTAACCCCAAGAAAGAATAATTTTAAAAAACTTCAAATTTGAGGTTATACAAAAAACAATGTGCAAATTATGTTCAGATATGAAACTAAACTTCAATGCATATATATATATTTCAGAAAATGTGTATTTACGTTACGTTTGTTAATCCACACCGAGAAGCAGACACTAATAGTTTGTCGAAAATTTTAGCAAAATGGCCGACATTTTTTATTGGCTTGTATTTCGTAAACGAAAGCCGTTGCAGCCGGTCGCACCTCCCATTGTTACGGTTGCCGACGATGTTCTAAATTGCCCTGTGATGCCTTTCGGCCCAATATAATAATATAATAATAAGTATTTAAAATAAGAATTAAATTCCATTGATCTTATTTCAACAAAACGTTCGAACATTTCATTATTATATAAATATAAATTAAGAAGGTTATTGAATGGAAAGTCAAGTTCAAGCGTGAAGTAAGGCAAAACAGTAATATGTTTATTTGTTTTATTTGAACTTGACATTAGATATAAATATACATTCAGTATTTATTATAAGAGAGGTTGATTTAGAATAAGTCATGAAGAACATTCTATATAGTCGAATGGTCAGAGTTCAGTAATCTTTAACGGCTAGGTACTTATGTATATCATTAGCAATAATAAATAGAGTAATGTATTATAGTAAATAAATCAAACATATCTCAGTGCTAGAAGTAGTTGTTTCATTCCCTTGAGATGATCCTCCAACGCCACCGAGTGCTGCCGCCTTTACTCTTGTACTGAAGATAGCGCCTGCGCACTCTTACCCGCTGCGAACACTTACCCCAAGCGACTCTACGACCGGCGTTACATACTTTAAGAAATGGAGAGGCGGAGTTTCAAAACCTAGAACTTAGTAATTTCAGATTTTTAATATAAAGGTACCCGCCATTACTTTTAATCAATACTTTTCGCGCCACACCCTGTGTATACACTGTGTTCATTTGAAAAGGACCCACCCTTAATATTTCAAAAATGGGACATATTAGAAAGAAATGCCCAAACACGTCAACTTTTAATTTGAGGGGGACACTTTTTGGCGCTAATGTCATAAACGTCAGATTCACCCCCTCCCTACTGGAGACACCCATTACATTTTTTCAAATGGCATTAGGTATCAAGCCACACCTCATTTAAAAGGTCTGATAAATCTCTATTCAATCATTGTGTTTTGCCTTTGATACCATCCTTTTATTGTTATTTAATCGTTGTTTAAAATTGGCTCTCTTTAAAATTTTCGTATGCCCCCGTATTGTGTTATGATAGAAAGACTCTTTAAAGAATAAAAAAATTACAAATAGTAAAAAGACAACTGTTAACAAGAAAAAACTGCTAATTAATCATGTGTTCAAAGTGGCCACCGTTAACATTCAGGCAATAAAAGATGAAAGTGTATATAGTTACTGTGGTACATTGTAAACGTTAAATATTTTTCGCTAAAATTAAAGATAAAAATGTCTCTTCTTTTGGACACTGTGGATACACTGTGAAATGTATTAAATCCAAAAAGTATCAAATTTTCTTTTTTCGCAGATAAAGGTAAGTAACTAATATTTATAAAACAGTTCTTAACAATAATTTTATTTTAGAGATACGTCTCACCTCAAAGTGGAATTACTAGAAGATGATGCAACCAAACTGCACTTCTGCGACAGATGCGGAAAGATATTCGAGAGCAAAAAGAAATTGAGAAAACACCAAATTTCTCACAGTCAAACTCGTCCTCATGCGTGCACGATTTGTAAGAAATCGTTCCGAAGAAAACACGAAGTTACCAGTCACATGAACACGCACAACGGCGTTACATTCGCATGCGAAATTTGTTCCAAAGTACTCAAATCCAAAGGTTCTCTAAACATCCATCTAAAAAGGCATTTAAAAGAATTCATAGCGAAATGCGAAGTATGCGGACAAGGCTTCGTCACCAATCAAGAATATCAGTATCACGTGGGATCGAAACACGGCAACGCTACGTATATCTGTAACATCTGCGGTCGAAGTTGCTATGATAAAGCAGCTTTACAAGGCCATATAGAACGTCACAAAACGGGCTATGTATCAAATTCTAACATTAAATGCGACGTTTGTCACAAAACCTTTTTACAAGAACGATATTTGCGTCAGCACTATCATCGCAAACATAAAGATGGTGGTCAGGCTTTCGTTTGCGATCATTGCGGTAAGAAAGTTAATTCGAAACGTAGCCTTAGAGATCATCTTTTGATACATCAAGGTTTAAAACCTATAGAATGTAAGGAGTGCGGAAAAGGTTTTGCCTTAAGAACTACTCTTAAGTTACATATGCGTACTCATACCGGAGATAGGCCTTATGAATGTCCGGATTGTGGAAAGTCTTTTACGCAAAGAACACCATTGACGGTACACATGAGGTATCATAGCGGGGAACGGCCTTATAACTGCTCGATTTGCAACACTGGGTTTGTTAGCAAAGGAGCATTGACTATACATCAAAAAAACAAGCATAGGACTGCTTAATAAAATATATACTTTATTTTTTGAAAGCTGGTATAATAAAACTGTCACATTCTCATTTAATGGGGAGGAGAAGACGTAAAAAATGATAAAAAACAAAAAAAAATACTAGGATGCGCACAGGTAAACGTAAGGGATCCCAAGTACCGCTCGCGAAGTAGTGCTATTCGCGTACAAGGATTATTTAGTGCTATATACGTACAAGGGTCGGTGGTTTGACAGCTGGTAGCAAAAGAAATTTCGGCAGAGTGATATTTGTGAACACCTGTCTAAATAGACTTTTTTCTATGCTAGATGTACAACCACGTGCAGCAGATTTTGATATTCCAAATACTGTGAATGCAGTTTCAGACACTAGGTTTATTAGGGTGTCTGGGGTTTTGCTTTGCAATGAAGCAAAAGCAACTGGAAGCACATTATTTTCCTCTATATTGCTGCCTACATCGGTATGAAGTTGTGTTGACATAATAATATGTCTTCCTGTATTTGACGCTAAAGCCAATAACTGATCCTCTACTCCATCGTAGGCAAGCAGAAAAGACGACGGTATAGCGTTGATTTTATCGAGCCCAATATTGGCCTTTATATCAAACATTGTCCCCATTTCCTCGCGATAAATCCTGCTAACATCCTCTTCGCCACAGTTCGTTGAATTTCAATTTGAACTTCTTGGTTTACAAGAGTGTTCAGATACTGACAGAAATTCACTCTCTCTCCACAATGCTGGTCAATAAAGTACTTTTTTGTACTTGAAATCTGAGAATTTAAAAAAAATAAGAATAATTAATTGGAATTTTAATAGAGAAAGAAAAAATGAAACTTACTGATTTGCCACACGGTTTACAAAATGCTCCATCTCCTTCTAGAGATAGTTCCGGATATGGTCGGATCCAAGCACTTAACTTAGAAGTCATATTTCTAAATAAACTCACAAAACGTCTAAATCTTTTTAAAATGTACTTTTCGGTATACGCAACAAAACTAAACTCTGATTTAGTAACCGTCTGTACAACTGATATAAAGGTCAAACCATTAGGGATTTCCCATTTGTTAAGCCTCTTCTTAATCCGCAAATAGGTAGGTAAATTTCCCCAGAAGACCATTAACAAACAAACCATTAATATTTTATTACTAGCCCAAAATTTTATTACAGAAAGGTTTAGTAATAAAATGAAGTACCGAATATGAATAACATCATCAGTAGGGTAGCATAAAAGTTTAACAAAGGCACAAAAAGGCATTTTGTCTATAATCCGATATCCTTTAGTAATGATAGATATTATCTAAAGCAGCACTTTTATATTTTTCACATTAGGTCAATTCTAGAAATATTGTTACCTATTGTGGGTACACTTGTTTACTAAACGAAAAGAAGTAAATAAATATCAATATAAAGAAGTATGCACGAATATCACAGGTATACCCACCTACACAGCTGCGATGGGTTGAAAGCATGCAGTCAAGAAGAAACGTTGGTGTGCTACCCAGACGGATCTAAAACTGACATAGGAACAGGAGCTGGAGTCTATGGTGCCAGACCCAGGCATCGTTGGAGAAGTTTGCATCTGTATTCCAGGCAGAAATTTACGACACTTGTTTGCAAATGAACATCGAAAGAGAGTATAGAGGCCAAAGGATTCTTATACTCTCAGATAGTCAGGCAGCACTGAAATAATTAGCATTTCCCCAGATCACATCTAGACTGGACTGGGACTGCCCGATAAGCCTGATAGGGGCCACTGGTCTCTTCACATAAACGGTATAACCAAGAGCACAAAAGGCCTAAAGGCTGAGGTGCCGACGTCTCTAAGCCTCTGACTGGAGGTGAATCGTAGGATCATTAAATTCGCAGATAAATAAAATAAGCTGTGCTAATTTGCTTGTGATGGCTTTGGTAGCTAGCTGGCTTACCTGTTGCCTGGGATGTTTTAATTTTCACGTTTATTAAGGTATCTTCATCACTTTTTAATGTCAATAATTAAACACTCTATATATCACTTGACGAGTTTGTCCTTCAGTCATTTACGATTTTCTTCATTAACGGCTGACATTTTTACAAACACTCTATTGTACAAAGCAGAAACAATAACTGTGTGACGCTACGCTACTGAAAATCTCAACACCTGATAAGGTTCGATGCAATTGGCGTTTGTCAAAATTTTACCACCAATAGCGGCCGAGTAGGCAGGGAATTATTACTCTGTTTCTCTTAGTTGGTAATTTCTGTACGCTTGCAATAATCATCAATTCTAATCTTCAATAAAATAATGGAAGTGGACACCCCTACCTTGTACGCAAATAGCACGACACCCCATATGCACCATGCCTTTATCTAGGTGGGGCGAAGACCAGCATAAAAAAACTAGCTATACTAATATCGATTGTCAACATCTTGGACTATGTCTCTTTGAACCCATACCAATATTTTCATTCTGATTAATTTTTTAACGAAAAAAAAAAACAACTGAATTAAAAATGACAGGTTGTGTTAAATAAAAGTTGTGACAGTATTTAAAATAACCACATTGTGTTTCATCTCATTATTTTTGTACATTTTGTCAATGGTTGTTAATATTATAAAATGTATTATTTCCTATTGTAAATACATAGATTATTGAAAATGTTGTAACAAAGAAATTATAATAAATTAATTATTTTTATTCAATCCCTTTATACCTACAGCCTTTTTAGATATAATTTTAACCCGTGAAAATAATTTTAACCGATTAATTATAGTACGAGCAAGAGATATAGTGCCGACATCTTACTTCTGGCGAATTTAGCCAGAGTAAATAATTAAATATTTTCTGTGAAATTGTTAAATTGAGCATATCATACGCTGAAAAGTTGACATGATTTTACAAATATTAATTCTTTACTTACTGTTAAAACCACACGTTCAACAATTTATAAATTTAAATTTAAGTTCCTTTGTATATTCATGTATATTCATTCGAAATTCCTACCGGCGCGCCACTGCCTCCAAAATACTCCTTCCTTACTTCAAAATCGCGTTTGGTTTTTTTTCCTTGGCTGCTGACCGACGCCTTGCAATATTTACTATTATTCTTCAGCAGTATGCATTGTCTCCCTGGTTTTTACGAGGCTAGCTCAGATAATAATAGTCGATGTTGACTTTCCAACCCGATCGGTCTCCCAGCTAAGACCTACCACTCCTTTACCGGTATAAAACCGATATTTTCAGACCAAATGGAAGTTGAAGTTTGTATAGTGATTCAACCCGAAGCAAACTTATATTTCAAGTGAACAGTGCTTTCAAAACAACAAAGGAAAGAGTAAGATCGTTCTAATAAGTACTATTTCATACTGAAAAGCTTGTCTATATTCATCGTTCCATCTGTATGTATTTTCGACGTTGAAGTTTATTAAAGTTTATTGAATTGTTAACAAAATATAGTTATTATTTATGCGGGAGAATAAGCCCACGTTTACAGTTATACTTTTGGCGAGAAATTATAATGAAAGCTTTATTCAGGATCTTGCAATTACTGTTCTAAGACTGCCTGGAGTTTGCGCAGTCGAAATTGGCTTGTTCGGGTTTTAACAGGATGGTTCTGGCTTTCGGGTTTATTTTAGAACATTTCTTGGACGGTTAGAAAATCGTTTAAACCAGACAACGCCAAAAACGAAAACTTTGTGATGGACCATGAGGGATATTCGGGTTTTTTCAAACTCTGTCCAATTTCAAAAGGTCCGAGAAGAGTTCTTAGGACTGAATAAATTACGCAACTAGTTCTGCGCAATTCCAGATTAGTTTACGGATTGTCCAGAAACAAAAACCCGAATAAAGCTGTAGCAAAGTCATAATTTTGTCCACCACACTGTACATGCGATGAAAAGGTGAACCAGCGATTATTACAGATGAATCCAGCTCCATCTCTGCTTCTTTCACAGTGAACCCTTCTTGCTTTACTGCGCGTTTTAATAACGATGGAAGATATTGTTGACATCGCTTTGCATCACTATATCTTTTTGTCGTACTATAACAAACATCACTAGTTCAAATCTAACAAGATTGCGAAGGTTCCCATTGAAATGTAATTAAATTTGTTGGAAGAAAAGTACGGTCAAAAAAAAATAGGTTAGGTTACAAAATGTAAATTTTCTGGTACTTTATGTAATACTAGAAGAGATTCTCTATTTAGATATTAAGATCGTAGGCTGAGCTTCCAATATCCTGGCCAAGTTCATCAGGATTACCAATATAGAGAAATGTACTCTTTTGTTATAGTAAGCGATAAAATTTGTTGAAAAATTAGTGTTTTAACAGGATGTGTTATGAATAAAAAATATAATTAGGTAAAAATACTTTCATTGTAACAATAAATAAAATTTTTTTCATTAAAAATACTCACAACTCACTTTTTAGGTCACAATCCAAACCCAGGAAAAAACGTTCGAAACTTAAATCGAAATTAACCCACGAGATAATCATTAAAGATGAAAACTCGGAAGAAAACCATTTAAAATTCGCCTGCGAACTTTGCGACGAAAAAATCGGCACAAGTATATTTTTCGCGATGCATTCAGCCAAGCATTCACCCGATCAAAAATACCACTGCCATTATTGCAACCACAAAAGTTCCAAAGTAAAAGGCATAATCAAGCATATGAAGTTTCATGGTAACATGGGCAAGGAATACCAATGTGAAATTTGCATGGCGACATTTCCAGAATGCATTCAAGCTATCGAACATAAAAATTACCATTCCGGAGAAATGCCTTATCGCTGCGACGTGTGCGAGAAACATTTCATGTTTTCTTGGCTTCTCTTCACCCATAGAAGAATATTTCATCCGAATATAATAGATCCAGCTTCTCTTATCTGCGAGATTTGTAATATGTCCTTCGGTACGAGATCCGGATTGCGAAAACACCATTTCCGTAAACACAATAAATGTCCGATGGAGCCACCTCTGTGCGAAATATGCGGCAAAAGTTTAGCGAACAACGAAACCCTAAAGTTCCATAAACGTACGCACACCGGGGAAAAACCGCATACGTGCATAACTTGTGGAAAATGTTTCAGGAAAAAAGGTTTATTAGTGGAGCACGAACGTACGCACACCGGTGAAAAACCTTTCGTCTGTCCGTATTGTCAAAAAGCGTTTTCTCAAAGAGCCCCGCTTAAAATTCACCAGAGAATACACACCGGGGAAAGGCCTTATATTTGTAGATTATGTGGAAAGGGATGTATTTGTAAGAGTGTATTAGACGCTCATATGAGAAGTTGCAGAGGTATTATTTTGGAATAAAATTGTTTTTCTTTTTGAACTTGTTAAAACACACTGTAAGCTGCACTTCATCTGAGTTACGTTTTAATTTTAGAATTGTCTTATTTTTATTACCAACAAAAACTTATTTTCAAATATTAAGTGACCCAATCCCGTTTTTAATTCAAAACTCAGGAACGATAAAAAGTTGTGGTTTTCACTGAACCTAAACATAATAATTTTTTTTCTCCTCCCTATATTATAAACAACGCATTTTGACACTGTTTTGAAGAACGTAAGTAACAATTAACAAAAAGGTATCGATTGCCCTTGACGACGGGTTATAAGTCAACCCAAGGGTGGTAATTATTTATCGTGTATTTTATTTATTTATATGAATATTAATAGTACAATTATTACAATTATGAACATTATTTACAAAATTTGGATAAATGTTTTTTCGTTTTTTCTCAATTTGTATGAAATGGGCTTTTTTTTTCTTTTTCCGGGTCGAGATGGGAAACTCACGTTCGAATGGGTCCAGGACCCAAACAGTGTTGGACTCATCCCCAATGGTCTGACACTCTAACCAAGTTTTCTGTAACTCTTGAAGTACTGCAGAAGACTTCTGGCTTCGTTATATTGTATAAAATTTTATTTCCATTTTATATTATTTTATTTTCCTTTTTATTCACGAATTATTACAGTTTCCTGTAAAATTGTCGTATTTAGTAAAGCGTGTTACCAACAGATCTTGTAGATCATACCAACCCCATTTGACTTAGAAGTACAATTCAATGTATGTCGGGACATATAGCCCGGGAAGTAGTTGTTGCTTATTAAGTTGAACGGTCACTGTTTTTGAAAAATATTTTTCAATACTTAGTTGAAAAGCGTTGAATAATATTTATTTATTCTGCGATATCTATTCCTTTTTATTGTTGACGCTCTCCGCTACATAACATTCCGTAAATTCGTCATAAGTGATCTTATAACAAAGTAATTTCGAACTAGTTTGAAATAACGAATCTTCTCATCGTCACTGTAAATTTACGTGCCATTCCATTCTTTTTTCGGGTCGACATGGGAAACTCATGTTCGAATGGATCCAGGACCCAAAAGTCTTGAACTCATCCCCAAGGGGATGCCTACCAACCAAACCCACCTCAAACTCGCCGTTACCCCCGCTTCGGAATCACTACCCTAGCATACTTCGAGAACGGCGGCGGTCCCTCGCACACTCTCCGCTCACACCGTCGTCTTCTCCCTACTATCACTCCTACCTCTTATGCCATATCGAGTCCTTCTCCCCCCCTAACCATGCTCTCTACTACGCCTCTCACCTCCATTCACTCCTCCTCCCCCCCCCTTCAACACTACCTCCACCATGTTCTCCCAGTACACCACCTCCCCTAGTTTCCTCTCCAACTTCTTCAGCACTTCCTCGTTCCTCCAGCATCTAAACACATGCCCCACATCATCCATCACTTCACCACACCCCAGTCTCTATTTTGCCAATCTTGTGGAGGTACCCAATGTCCAATGAATACCTGTGTCAAGAAATAATTCACCTCCCCGAATTTCCGGTCCATCCAATCTCTCCTATTCCCAATTGCTCCTTTTAGCGCGCCCTCGTACTCCTTCCACCTTCTCTTCATTTCCTCCTCCATCCATTCCTGGTCGCACCCCTCCAGCGTTTGTTCCTGGCTCTAGCCATCACGTCCAATGAGTAGGACCATGCACCGCTGCTGCCAGCCCAACCAATGTCCTGTACCATCGGTGGTATAAATTCAACACTGTCCTCTACCGTCCTACCAATTACCCTCCTCTTCCACTCTCCCGGCCTTTTCACATTACACATCTATTTCCCCAGCCTTGCTGCCCTCACTTTCCCCTTCTCTGCCGCCTTTAACATATTAGTTTTGAAGGATAATTGACTATCCCACCACGCCCCTAGGTATTTCACAGACTCCTCCATACGAATTCTCCTTCCCTTCACCATCACTACCACTTCCCCCGTCTTGCTCCGTTCCTAAGCTAGCAATCCTACCGTCTTATCTTCCGCTTCTTCCAGTCCGCACCGCTCTATCTTCTCCACAATATTCCTACACATTTACCCTAAAACCCCCATTCCTACCAACTTCCTCCTCAATCCTAGCCTTTATTATCCCCTCCATCAATTTACCCATACCAAACATTAGGCTGATACGCCTGTAGCCCCCCTCCCCTCCCCTTCTCTACCAGCCTTCTTCATCAGTATCACCTAGTCACCTTCCAACCTTCTAGGAACTCTTCCTCCCTCAGCACCCTGTTGAGTTGAGTTCTGCGGGGAGGAGAAAAAATCTTATATACTTCACGGGGTGTAAGTATGTTTTATTTACTTACAACCCTTATAGTATAAATAACTATTGCTTTTAAACTGTTTCTATCTTTCTTGATCCTACGTAGAGTTAACACTTTATTGGTCACTTTCAGGCAATAATATCTCAGTTGTATAAACCTGGAACTTTCCTTAATGCATAAGAGTCATTTTTCAGTAAAACTTATACTGGAAAATGACACTTGTGCTATCAAGTCGAGCTCCAAGCTTAGACAGTTTATTATGATCTAAGTTTCATTTGTTGTCTGAGAGTTATTATGCCTTGTTATTCCAGAACACAGTTCAAGTATTTAGACATTTCTGAAACGGGGCACGGAATCATTTGGCAGAACCTCGGATCGTGCTAGGCCAAGCATAAACGTACCAATAAAAAAATTACTTTCATTTTTGTCTCGAGTTAAAATAATTATTTTCCAACATTATAATTTAACCCTGGATTATGCAGTTGTATTTTAATAGGTTTGTTCCAACAACAATCAGAAACTGTCAAAGAATAGTCGACCATTGCAATCAGTGATAGGAATTACCCGAAAGTAAACCCCTTGTTTGCTGCGACCAGTTATTTTCTGATCGTTGCTGACAGTTTCTGATTGTTGTTGGAACAGACCTATTGTTTATCACTCAGCAGTTTCCAAATTTCATTTAACCCTTACATCTTTCTGACATACAGGAGAATCCCGATTATCCGGATAAAAAAGGGGTATTCCGTATAATCGAAAATCCGGATAATCGATTTCAAGGTCAAATCAAACAATATTTAAATTTTAATCGATCTTATTATGTAATGGATAATGAATTACTTTATACCTATATGTAATTTGAAATTTTGATTGGAAATAACTTATTATTGATCTTTGAACATTTGTTATGAGACAAACGAAGCGAAATTCTGTTTTCTTTCTTGAACCGCCTAAGAACTTTACCAATACAAAAGTGTCAGCAACGATGTTTTCGAGGGTTGGTTGAGTATATTCTAGAGGCTCGCCTTCGCCTGAGCTTATATCATCCTGGGTGTCATCGTCATCTAATTCCACTGTCTTACTTTCATCTTCCTCGCTAAAAGACTCTTGAATAGTGGGAGCTGTCACACTTTTTCCTGGATCCTGCCTTGGGCATTTTCTTTCGCTGGGATTGTGTTTTTGGAAGAATATCTTTGATTTTCCAAATATTCCGTGAGACTGTCTGTGACTTCTCTATCGACATTTTCATCATCAGGAAGTTTACGTAACATTCGTTCAGGATTAAAGGGTACCAAACCACTAGACTCGAAACCAGATATAAAATTCCGTTTAACAGCGCTCTTCTCTTTAGAAGCATCCTTTGGTGGAACCTTGTCCATGTTATCTAAACACTGCTTTAGTAAATGGAGAAACTCGTTTTTAGGAATCCCAGATGACTTAGTGTTTCTCATTTTCCACGCCGTTAATGTCTTTCGCCAGCTTTCCTTAAGAGGACAGGAAAACGCAACATCTAGCGGTTGGCACAGATGTGTGCAATTTGGAGGATGGCACACAAACGAAATATTATGCCTCAAAACGTCTGGGTTCAAAAGTGACGATTATCTCCTAAAAGCACTTTTCGCCCCTACAACCTTTTTGCGTGTGGCAGAAAAGCTGTAGAAAACCGTTCGTTAAATGTGGGCATAACTATCCAACCGTGACTTGTACGATTGTATCGGGTTCCCCCAGAACAGCAAATCATATTACAACATGGGTATCCCACAAATTTTCTGCCTTATATATTACGTAATGTGCACGAAGCAGAACCACAAATCATTACAAAAGTTGCAGACTTTGAGTGGTTACACACTTTCTCCAGATATTTTGTTCCCCTGCGATATAAACACAACTTCTTCCCTGGATCATCTGCAAGATTAGACTCATCATAGTTGAAAAAGTTCTCTGATGGAACGCCATTTAGTGTATCTCGCAAATAGTCCCTTATCACAGTTGGGGTTACTTGACTTCGTTTAGCAGTAATGTTGGATGCTATCCTTTTTCCAGCATCATTTTGATGTCTTTTCAAGGAGCTGCTGACCCAGTCAGGACCTGGCAAGTTGTTTTTCAAGAGATGTTTGATTATTCCGGTTTTATCTAAAAAACATTCTTAAATCCTGCTGTGTTAAAGGATTTCATTCATTTCAGTATATTGATCAAAATTTCCTGTTCCTTATTGGCTGACAATCCTGTCTGCCCACCACTTTTCTTTATTCTACGTCCATGGAATCTATATTATGGAGCGTACCGTAAGTCACGCCGTAGGTTCTGGTTGCCGCGCGAATAGATAGGACGCCATTTGCAATATCTCTGAGAGCTGATTCTATTGGTCTTCTGAAAAATTTCCGTAATTTAGGCTGCCTAGCCTTCTTTTGTATATTCTGCCCATCTTGTATTCTCGACCTGCAACCTAATTAATTTATTCATATCTTAAAATATATGCTAAAGGAACGGGGTAAGTTTGATCACTTCCTTTCAGTGATCAAACTCGCCCCGTCGAACTTTCGAGGTTATTGCACAAAAATAAAAACACGTACAGCAAGCGCAAAACGTGATGACCAGCCCGCCCCAATTTTTCCTTCAATGACAGGCAAGAGTCTATACCTGCGCGATTGCTCGCCATCACGTTTGGCGCTTGCTATACTCACCTGCTGTTTCAACTACAGTATTCGCCAGCTAACTTGATTAAACCCAGAAATTACCAACTAAGAGAGACAGAGTAATAGTGCCCTGCCTACTCGGCTGCTATTGGTGGTAAAATTTTGACAAACGCCAATTGCATCGAACCTTATCAGGTGTTAAGATTTTCAGTAGCGTAGCGTCACACAGTTATTGTTTCTGCTTTGTACAATAAAGTGTTCGTAAAACAAACAGATATGTTTTATGACGTCAACCCTCTTGTGATTACTCTAGATGAAAGTGATTCCAGTAGCGGTAGTGAGTCAGATTCTTCGTAAAGATAAAAACTATTCTTAGAAATATACCTAGCTTAAATAATTTCCCATTATCTTGTGTTTCTTTTATTCTCATTACTACCTGGAAGAAATTATTTAGTTTCTAACAAAATTTAATTATAGTCCGTCCGGAAATATAAGATCCTAACTTTATAATCTTCAATTGGATAAATAACATGTTATTGTAATGGGTACCTTATTGTTAAAATATTATTTATGTACTCAGAATTCAGGTATAAAGCAGATCCGTTTCTATTAAAATCAATATACCAATAATTATAACAAATAATTAAATATTATTTATTAAGTTAGGATCATATATTTCCGGACGGACTTTACTTTATTACTTGTACAAGTTGTGTTAATTTGTATCAGAAAGCGTATCCTCAGAACCTGCACGGCACTGTTTACAGTTGTCGGATGGGCGGCGTCAATAGCTCCCTAGAAAGCATTTAGGACATCAAGTTAGCTGGCGAATACTGTATTAACTTTCCAATGAATCAATGTGTAGCCTACTAAAACCATAATGCTAAGAACGCATAAACACTATTATAACAACTAAAAGTTCTAGACTTTTAAAAATTCGGAAATTTTACTGGTTTTTGAACTCGGTTTTGGTTCGCTGACAGAAACACTGATCCGTTCAGACTGCATGAATCGACTGATTCACCATGTGGCATATCATCTTCTCTACTGATTGCCCGGAAATGGTAGATCCCGCTCTAAGCGTGGCGCGTAAATTTAAATATATTCAGAGAAAGACCTAAAGATCAATCTCGCCCCCTGGAATCAATCCCACCCCACTTCACGGTAACATCTTTTCATTGCGGTCAAATTGTAACAACTGTATGGGATCCGATTCGTCCTGTCTTCCAAACCATTTAGAAGGAACATCTAGAGCTTCAAAAGCTTCTGCGTGAGATGGTACTTGACATACATTCCCAGTTCCAGTCTCTTCTTCATCTTCTTTCACGTTTCGTTTTAAATTGGCAAATAGAGTCGTGATGAATGAGTCCGGATAATCGGGATTCTACTGTACTTATAAGCAGCTGTTAATTTTAAATACAAAGAAAATTTGCTTATTTTTCTCCGGATAATCTTATAGTCTGTATATACATAATGGTAATTAGTTTATGTTTTATTGAATAAACTTTTGTAAAACTAATATTTATTTTTATATTTTTCCCCACATATCTATCGGTTTTTAAAGGTAATAAAGTTCAAAGGTGAAGGTAAAATTTCACTCGATTAGAGAAAAAAAAACAACCTAATTAGAGATTAGATTAGATTTGATGACGTGGCTTCTCGGCCTATTCCATTATTATGACTATTATGACCCTCGTGCCCTGGTACCCAGGCTACCATGACCTTGCAATGGACTCCGAGTGCGTTTAAGGCACCTATGCAATTCCATACTAGCTTAGAATTGACCTCTATGGAATCGAGTGCCTTCGGTGCAGCTTGGCTGTCGGTGAAGATTGCAACTGAACGGTATGTCCTTTCCCGCCTTTCAATTTCTTCAACGCAGTGGTGAATCACCATCACTTCCGCTTGGAAAGGTGTACCGTTCTTAGATAGACTTATTGAAATAGCTATCCTTTGTTTTAGCCCTACAATTCCGGCTCCTACACCTACTTTTGTCTTGGAGCCGACCGTATACCAGGTCGCCTCAGCTTGTACGGGTACACCTTTCTTCCAGTCTTCCCTACCTGGTATAGTTATTTGGAACTCATTATCAAAGCTATATCTCGTGGACGTTGCGTCTATGGGTTACCCCATTAATACATCCGCTTTTAACTCGTCGATAGCTTTCGATAGTCAGCACCGTGCGTTTGGCTTATGTGTTGTTGACTTTTCAGTAGTCTAGAACAAAAATTTATCGTTGAAACATTTCGCCCCGCCTCTATTTTCAAACTCCACGAGTGACCATCAGTCATTCTACCGGCAACATGTCCCTCACGCTTTTCGTGCTAATTATAAGTGAGTAGTTAATCGCTAGTCTCCCAGAGCGGATAGGCTCCAAGCAGCTAAGACATACCGATTGTAAAGAAACATGTTAAAAAAGTGCAGTTGAATAATGTGAGTTGTACGTTGAAAGGCTTTGTAGGTGAATTCACATATCACCTGAAATGTGTAAACATCTCTTTTTACTTGTTTAAGAGAAAAAAAAACAAGTTGGCGTCCAGACTACCTTTTATTGCTTCACCGGCCCTTTTTCCAATGATGAGTGTCCAACACATCCTAATTCAGGCGAAGATCCATACCCTGAGATCAATGAAAGAGTTTATGATCGACGTCCAGCCGATTTTCTACGGTTTATTATCTTCCTCCGACAGATAATGTCCATTTCATCTTACCGTTGATTGAAAAAGAAGTTTCCTGCAGGCATGGTAAATACCTTATCTTCTCTTCTCATCTTACCGATTCATTCCTTTTATCTTCCCTGCTCTTCTACCGAAAGGATCATTACTGGAATTTCTTGCATAGGGGTTACAAATTGGCCCACAACGCTACAGGGTAAGTTCCCACTTTTTCCCACACATTCTTCTGCATCTGCCAAGGGCAATGGTAGTTTTCTGTGTGGTCTTCTGAAGGTGAGGGTTCCATGAAAGCCTTTGATCAAAATTTACTCCTAGGTACTTTGTTTCTTTGGCAAATAGAATCATCTCTCCTCCTAAAACTATTGGCTTTGGGCCTTGCAGTGCCGTCTTTTTCGTGAAATTGATAATTTGTGTTTTCTGAGCATTGACTGTCAGTCTCTCTTGTATGCACCAATTATCAACTATATTTAAGGCTATTTGCATTCTTTCCGATATCACCCCAGCAAACTTGCCACTGACTACAATAGCGATGTCGTCTGCGTATCCAAGACAGTTCTGTTAGGAGGTCGTCTACTAAGGTTGCCCATAGTAGAGGTAATAGCACTCCTCCTTGTGGACATCCTCCACCCGTCCTTGCCTCCAGAGTTGCCTTTATCCAACGGCATATTGTTGTGGATGTCCCCCGGCTATTCATTGCATTAACCAATGAATTCGTGGTTACATTGTTAAATGCTCCCTCGATGTCTAAGAAAGTGGCCTTCGCTATCTCTTTGTCTTCTATTGACTTTGAGATAAGCCTGTTTAGATCATCCATCGCTAGATCCGTAGATTTGTCTGGTTGACAGGCATATTGACGATTGCTTAGGGGGTTTATCCTTTAACACTTCGTCTTTTACGTACCTGTCCAGTAACCTTTCTAATGTTTTTAGTAGAAAGGAGGATAAGCTTATTGGCCTGTATGACTTTGGCGTTCCTTCCGGTACGTATCCCCATGCTAGACTAGCTTTGAGGATCTTAGTTACGTGTGGTATTAACACATCGATTCCCATTTGTAGTTGAATGGGATATATACCATCTATCCCTGGGGATTTAATTGGTTGAAATTTATTTATGGCCCATATAATTTTATTTGGTCTTGTGTCTTCAGTGGCTATTTTCCAATCCGTAGAAATTGGCCTGTTTGGAATTCGTTCTCGAATGGTAGGCCTAACTGCGTCGGTGGCCAGAATTGATGAGGCTGGAAAGTGGAGGTTTATTAGTTCCTGGTTTCTGTATAGGTGCCGTTAGCTTTTCTAATGAAACCTACTTCCTTTCTGGTTGTCCCATCCTTTGCCAGGACTTTGTGGATTCGAAAGCATGCGGGGAATGTCCTCGCAAAATTTCCTCCATGAGTTCCTTTTGGCTTTACGAATTTCTTTGTTATATTGCGTGAGCTTAACCTGTACGTATCCCACTCCTGGTTGCTACTACCTAACCTAACTCATAGTTATTATAATACACATATACACAGAATTTATTAAAAACACGGTAGAGATCTGGTGGGAGATTTGCCTCGCTCTGACCGGCCATCAACGTCTTTAATTGAACTGAGGGAAATGGTGCCTGAAAATCGCGACGTTCAAATCTGCGGAAGGTAACTGTTGAAATTTCTGTGTCTCGCAAATCGAATCGAACCAGCATAAACCCATTTTTGGGCATGAAAGAAGAGGTAGACATCTGGTTACTTTTTAATTTTCGATTCGGTTAATCGGACCTAAAGGTCTTTTCTTTTTGGTCAAAACATTCGTCCATTATATATGATTATAATTAACCATTCTATTTGTTTTAATATAAAAAAAAACGTATGTAAGTAGATGTGTATTTAGTGTTATGTGTTTAATAATAAAACATGTTCTCACGTTTGTTTTATTTTAGGTACTTCGACGCGGGTATATTGAAAAAGTTACTCTATGGTCCAGGTCTCACTATAACACCGATAAAACAAGAACCTCCGGATAATTACCCTATCGATTCTTGTATAAACAATTTCAATGGTTTTAACGATAACCTGACTAATTTCCTCAACCCCCTCGAATTACCAGAAGATCTATCGCAGACAGAAGAAATAAAAGTTCCGACCGAAAATATAATAAACTGTTTAAAAAAGAAACCCAAGAAGAAATCGAAAGCTGTAGATAAACTTCAACCTCCTCCCTTGGACGAGCCCGTGCACTGCGACATATGCGACATTACTTATAAAAATAACGTCGAATTTGCTCTTCACACTGATCAACATAACGATGATGGAAAATTCGCTTGTCATCTTTGCGAATTTAAGAATTCTTCCAAGTACCACATAGAAATGCACATAAGAGCCCATGAAGGAACGACGAAATACAAATGTGAAGTCTGCGATAAAGCCTTTACCGTCAGCACCCACGCCATAGAACACAAGTATTACCACACCGGGGAAAAACCGTTCGAATGCGATATATGCGGAAAACACTTTATGTTTTCCTGGTTTTTAACATCACACAGACGCACTCAACACTGGGAAGTGGTTACTGGTAGCCCTCTGGTTAAATACGATTGTACGATTTGCAATAAGCATTACACCTCGTCAACTGGTTTGAAGAGACACAATCTCAGCAAGCATAATTCCGGTATAGACCCTTCGGTGTTATGCGATATTTGTGGAAAAAGACTTTCCAGTAAGGAAAAGTTGAAGTTTCACAGAAGAACACACACCGGTTACAAACCGTTTTCTTGTGAAATTTGTACGAAGAGTTTCTCGAGGAAGGAACAGTTGAAAGAGCACGAGAGGGTGCATACTGGAGAGAAACCTTACAAGTGCCAGTATTGCGGTAAAGGTTTCACGCAAAGATCGCCTTTGAGGATTCACGAAAGAACCCATACGGGAGAGAGGCCTTACATATGTAAAATATGTAATAAGGGATTTATCTCTAAAGGAGTCATGGACACGCATATGAAAACGTGCGCTGGGGCTAATGTAGATTTTTAAAACTTTTTATATCCTTAATACAACAAATAATATTGATATTTTGAATTGGCGTAACGTACAGTAACTATAAGTGTTGGTGTTTCTAATTAATTCCACTATTTAATGAAATAGAAGATATTGAAAATTATTTCGGTATTGACATATCATCGTCAGAATGACAGAAGTTACAGTTTATGTGATGTTTACCTGATGTTTAATAGTGACCTATCTTGTGATTGACTTGATATACAGTGTGGTCCGTAAGTAATGGTCCAAAGTGGAATGGAAGATTCTTGGCCTCAAAATATTACGAACTGATTAAACTTGATTGAAAGATTGATAATAAAAAAGATACAGTTGAAATGTAAAAACTCTTTTTTGGATATACAAACGTGAAAATTTGAAGATGGGGGGTTTTAAGGCATGATTGATTGATTAATTCGGCACCACCAGTCAGAGGCCTAGAGACCTCGGCACCTGAGCCTTTAGGCATTTTGTGCTCTTGGTTATACCGTTTATGTGAAGAGACCAGTAGCCCTAATCAGGTTCAACAGTCTTTTCACTAGGTCCTTCTTGGAGAAATCCTTCTTTGGATACTCTAGACCTAGGAGTCCAATCTCCAATGAGACAGTGCTTCGCATTCGAACATGATGTGAGAGGCTGTTTCCTCTTCTTCCATGCACAACCGACAGATAGGTCTGCCTTTTCATTGCCTATAATATCCTTGTATCCCGGGAGAGGATACAAGAGTATTAGGATCTTTTGGCCTCTATATCCCCTTACGATGTTCATTTGCAAACACGTGTCGATAGTCTGCTTGGAATACATATGCAAACTTCCCCAACGATGCGTGAACATTGCACCTGGGTCTAGCACCATGAACTCTAGCTCCTGTTTCTTTGTCAGTTTTAGATCCGTCTGTGTACCATACCAACGTTCCTTCCTGACTGCATGCTTCCAACCAATCCCAGTTTAGCTGGATATGGTATGGTTGGTTGTCGTTAATTGTAGCCAACATGTTATCACTTCTTATTTCATGAAGCGAGTTTGTGATAACATCTGTGATTCTGGAATGACTATGGGAGTTTTTTCCTTCGTGCCAATTCCCATTGCATTCCAGCCTGTATGCAGCCATTCTCGCTTCGGCATCAACATGCAGAGCAAGAGGCGGAATATTGAGAATGGCTTCCAATGCCGCAGTCGAGCTGCTTCTCATCGCACCCGATATGCACAGACAAGCAAGTCTCTGGAGTTTTAATAGCTTCATTTTGGTTTTCCTCTGATCTGTTTTTGGCCACCAAACTATGGCTCCATAGGTAACCATGGGTCTCACCACAGTTGTGTACAACCAGTGAACTATCCGTGGATTTAGTCCCCATGTGTTTCCTATCGCCCATTTGGCAGCCATTAGGGCCATCTTCCCTTTATTGGTTTTGTCATGTAGGTGTGAGTTCCAGGTTAGCTTTGCGTCCAGAATTATGCCCAGATACTTGACCTCCTTGCTAAGACACAGCTGCACATTGAAGAGACTTGGCAGTTTTAGTCTATCAAGCTTCCCTTTTCTAGTGAAGGAAAAGAGCGCAGTTTTTGCAGATCTCCACCATTTCCAGAGCTTGTTGTATCAGCTCCAATATAACGTTAGTGTATAGCCCCAGTACAAGTATTGTTAGATCATCTGCATACCCCTGGGCGTATATCCCCTTCCTGTTCAATTCCTCCAGGAGTCTCACAGCAAGGTGATAGGACTCCTGCCTGTGGGCCTCTATGGAGTCTCCAAATAAGGTTGTCGTTGCTGTCCTGTTGAAAAGCATGTTTTTCATCCACCGACATGTGGTGTCGTCTGCAACAGCAGCTATCATGGAGTCGAAGGATGTACGGTCGAACGCTTTTTCTATATCAAGAAATGCTTCGAGAGCTATTTCTTGATTTCCAAGGGAAGCCTCAATTTTTGACACCAGTTGGTATAAGGCTGTTTCACAGGATTTTCCTGATTGATAGGCATGTTGTTTATAATGTAGTGGCCTTTCAATGAGAAAGTTTTCCCTAACATGCCTATCAATAAGTTTCTCCATTATCTTCAACATGAAAGAAGACAGAGTTATTGGCCTGAATTAGTTTGCCTGGGAATAATCCTTACCTGGTTTGGAAATAAAGACGATTCGGGCCCTTTTCCAAGCAATTGGAATGTATCCAGTTGCTAGTAATGCTCTGAAGAGTTTACAAAGTACTGGAGATAGATGTATTTACCCCTGTTGCAGATGCGCTGGGATTATTCCATCTGGTCCAGGTATGGCTCAACCGAGTTAATAGCCCAGTCCAATTTGCGCTGGGTTATTACCTTATTAGCAGCACCCCAATCCTTTTTCCTAGCACGAGCCAGGGGAGTCGGAGGTCTGACGGATAGCTCCGTTCCTATTTCTACAGAGTCTGGTAGATGTGCCTGCAGTAGAATCTGCAGGGTCTCGCTACCAGTTTCCGTGTATGATCCATTAGGTTTTAAAATTGATAGGATCTTTGGCAAGGAGCAGTTTCTGAGGTTGTTTCCACCTCACCACAGAATTTCCTCCAGGACTCCCTTTTTGCCTTCCTGATCTGTTTGTTGTAAGCAGTCAGAGTGGAATAATATTCTTCCCACTCTCCTGTCCTTTTCGCACAGTTTGCGAGTTCTCGATTTTAGATTGGGAAGCTTCTTGTTCCACCAGGTTAATTTCTTCCTAGAGAAACGGGTTAACTTAGAGCAGTTGTTGCGATAAGAGAGTTCGATGGCCTCGCGAAGTTGTTCGGAGACAAGCTCTATGTCATCACTGTTTTTTTATTTTATTTTTGACATTCCCTAGTAGGTGTCATTCCTGTATTTCTCCCAGTATTTAAGCCTCACTGCAGGCTTAAGGCATGAGAAATCATAATATGATATCCGTTTCGATGTATTTTCTAGAGGGCGCCACATGAGCTTATTGGTGTAACTTTTTTATCGTTAATGCTATCTCTCTTTTTATTGGAAAATATTGAAACTACATCATTTTTGCAACCCCATAGTGCTAATAATACCTAAGCGAAGAAATATTGTCCGTAGGACATTTTCTGACCTTTTACCACTTTAGAAGATCCTTTATAATGTGGCACTTAGATATACCTCAAGTGTTTGGTCGTATAAATGAGATCATCGCTCCTTATTTTGCAAGAATTTCTGTTCCATTTCCGTCGATATCCCGGCAACTGCGCAGGGCTCCATTTTTTCTCTTTCATCAATGGTTTGGATCATTTTTCCATAGCCGAGCTGATTTAGAGCAGTGTACCACTCCTCTATCCAGTTATTGGTATTTGCTATTTGTTCATCAATTTTTCGTTCGAAACTTCATTCAACTGACAACTTTGACACATACGACAGCGCCAACTATTCGTAAATAGAAGATTGTGTAGTTTTATTGGTATTACGTGCGTATTAAGATATTAATAATATTTGTTTTATACAGGAATATGTCGAAAATATACTTATTTGTTTACATTGGAATATGCTGCAATTTAAAATGTATATTCGTGTATAAAGTTTTTTAATCGATATTATATGCTGGTTAAATTAATATCACATTTTTAACATTAATTGGTTTCTTTTTTAAACATATTACTTGTTCTTTTTGTTGATAATTTTGGGAAAATAAACCACAATATTTTTTATATTTTTTAATTCAACGTTCCGGTGGCGTTCCAGCTACAATTAAATTTTTAAAAATATAAAAAAGATTGTGGTTTAATTTCCCAAAATAATTAATAAAAAGAATAATGAATACACCACAAGGAACATACATATAGTCCAATAAGAAGTTCCGAGATTCTGCATTGGTGAGCTGTATGGCTGGGGTTGCTTAAGTTAATTTGGGCACGCGGGATCGAATGGCACTATTCGCAGACACCAATTTTCCCGGGAAATAGTGAAAATCGCGGAAAATTACTTGAAATTCGAGTTTCCTCGGTAACTAATTGATTTATCGAAAAAAATTTCGAATAAATGTTGTAGAGCGCAAAATTTTACGTCGAAATACTACCTTCCTAGTTAAATTTCATTCGGTATTACTGATTTTCCCACCATTTCCGAATCCGCTGGAAATCCGCCGGCGACTGGATTTCACATGTACAGAATTTTATGTGACATGGAAATGCATCTTGAGAGTGGGGCAAAGGGGAAAGGAGAAGGGTGCGCAGTAGAGCAATGCGCAGCGTCAGCTGTAGTGGCTCGGGATGTCCCCGGCGGATTTCCAGCGGATTCGGAAATGGTCGGGAAAATCAATAATACTGAATGAAATTTAACTAGTAAGGCAGTATTTCGACGTAAAATTTTGCGCTCTATAACATTTATTCGAATATTTTTTTGATAAATCAATTAGTTACCGAGAAAACGCGAATTTTAAGTAATTTTCCGCAATTTTCACTAATTCCCGGGAAAATTGGTGTCCAAATTACATTACGCAACCCCAGTCATACAGCTCACCAATGCAGAATCTCGGAACTTCTTATTGGACTAGAAGATTTATTACTTGTTCTGAAGCATTTTTATGTTTTGCTCACCGTATAGCACCACCTTATACCACCAGGTGCTTATTTGCACCGTCCGGATGAGACTGTCGATTCTAAATCTTCTATCCTCACAGTTATTTCCTGAGAAATGATTCACTGACTCAAGTAAGATATTTTCTTTACTAGCGATGCTAATTTTTGGCTGGTACAAGATGGTCTTTTTAACATAAGAAACTTTATACACAAAAAGCTTTTTAAATTACCGGCGAATTAAAAAAGTGTATTAGATTGTTCAGAAATAAACTAGTCATTATATTTAACGCTAGACTGGACTTCGAAATTAGATTTAAAATAATTTAATTTTAGCTAGTAGTAATTTTTTTTAATATAATGGATTGTATTTATTTTAAACAAACTGTATTATGGTAGGATTTTCGTTTGTTTTTTTCTTGGGCCCTTTTTTGCTTACAATATATCGAAAACTGCCATATGCGTAACAAGCAGGAATTGTTTTAAGTCTAGGAATTCAATTAATTGAAAATATGATTCATTATATTAATTTAACTAAAGTAAAAACGTATCACATTAAAATAAAAATAGAAATTGATCTCTTATATTCATTATATATATAATTTACATTTTAAATTTTACAAATATAAACAATGCTCTCTTTGTTAGGTTTTATCATTACATGTTTTTTGTATTAATTAGTTTAGGTAATTCATAAAAATCTATTTATTTGTATTTTTAAGATTGAATCCAATCACAGTCGAAAAACTTCACATTAAAAATAAATAAAAATAGGAGCTTCCAATTTAATAAATACTTTATTTGACGTTTGACAATTGGGTTTTTGAAAGTTTGAAAGGTATATAAGTTTTCTAACAAAACTATTTTTTATTTATATTTTTTTCGCAATAATTCAAAAGTTATATCAAAATGAAAATTAATTTTTTCTACAGTCGCGCGTAAAATGACTAATTACTATATTCAAATGAAATTGTAAAGTCGACAAATGCCAAGGATTGTTACTTTACGCTCTAGAGCAAAAAAAAGGAATCTTTTTCGCTCGCTTATTTAATCAAACCACGCCCTCCGAATTAACTCAATTGGTGAATAATTAACAATTTATCAGATTAAAAATTGAATAAAATTATATCAAAATTGTCAAAAATTTTGAAATATGGTCAAAAATGGTCAATATTTGTCAAAAATTGTCAATTATTGTCAAAAACTGTTAAAAATGGACAATTTTTATCAAAAACTGTGAAAAATGGTCAATAATTGTCAAAAAAGGACAATTATTGTTAAAAATTGTCAAAATTTTGAAAAATAGTTGATAATTGTCAAAAATTGTTAAAGTTTTTCAAATATGGTCAAAAATGTTCAATAATTGTCAAAAATGGTCAATAATTGTCAAAAATGGTCAAAAATTTGGAAAAATGGTCCATAATTGTCAATAATTTCGAAAGATCGCGGCGCTCCGTTCCGCGTCGCGCAGCAACATTCTTTCTCAAGCGGCAATCGTTTTTCGCATTAAATATCGATATTATTAATAATACAGTTTTAAAATACATAAAAAAAATCAATAATTTTTTTTTAAATTCCCAATTTTGAAAATTTTATAGTAAATTAAAAAATCACAATGTACGCCTCTGGAATTATTCCCAATTTTGAAAATTTTATAGTAAATTAAAAAATTACAATGTACGCCTCTGGAATTATTCGCTAGAAGGAAAAATAGCATACCGGGTGTAAATTAGTCATGGCCCTCCTCTAAATCGGTTCAAATTTTGGTGGGCAATGCTGGGGCTAATTTTGATTTTTTTTTCTATATTTTTACTTATTTGGATTCTCCAGCTTCAGCTGTCAAATATCAATTGCCATTTTCATTTGCATTAAAAGTTTATATAATGGACCCAAAAATTATCCCCTAAATATTACTTCTTCAAATTATATATTTTCAAAGATTGACTTTATAAAACAGATTTTTTTAATTGAAACTTACTTTTTTATTCACCCTGTACGATAGAATATTTTTAAAAAGAGTAAATTAAAATCAAAATCGACATATTTCGGGATTTATACATACGAATACTATTTAAATATCTATACTATTTTACATTTCGTATTCAACGAAAAATTTTATCTATTTGTAATACTAGTTATCGCTATATTTGAATTGTTTTTGTTTATTGTTGATTCAGAAACTTATTGGAAACAGTTACCTGTAATTTTTTACAGGTAACTGTAATTAAGTATAGTTGAGAGTAAAATTAATTTGCATCGTTTCAGGTTAAAATATCTCTGTGGGGATTAAAAAGCCCACAAGAAAAAGCCATAAATCATTTCGAGTCTTGCCCACCCACAACCGAACAATTGATTCTCATTGGCGCAATGTAACTTCCGATTGGTCTATTCAAAATTTACTTCAATTGCGAGTCCACATGGACGCGCAGGATAGGCTTAGTCCATTATTGTTATTTACGAGACATTGTGTTCTGAATAAGAATTATATATCTGTTAGCTGTTTCTGTGATTAAGATTTTGGGTAATTAGAATTATTTTATTGATTAAGACTATTTTGTTGATAATTATCAAAATTATGGCTTTTTGGCGACCATTCGAAGATATTGTTATAGGTATGTATTTTATAAATATGGACAGGAAATATTTCTCCTATTATACTGAAAAAATGTATTCAACAAATGCAACAAAATTAGGTTCTAGGTTCAGATATACCGACCCCGTTTAATTTAGAAGAACAATATCTGTCGGGGCATATAGCCCGAGAAGTGGTTGTTTCTTCTTAGTGAACGGTATGTTCTTTGAAAAATATTTTTCAGATTTTGTAAAGCGTTATTAAACTATTAACTTTGACGTTTATTTGAAGGTATTTTGCCCCTTTTTTGTTTAAAAATATTGTTAAATTGTCATATTATTCACTTGATATTTCTTCTTTTTGAAGACATATATTCCATTTTAAAAATACAAATAAAGATTTGATTAGTTATATAAAAATAGAGCATACATTTAACCCCATGTTTATAAAAGACTGCGCTTAAAATTAGGAAGTAGCTTATTGTTTTATAAAATTTCTGATCTTGCCGTAAAATTTATTTTACGGTTCGAGAACTACATGTTGTTTTAAACTATGTAAAGTGATTTTTACATAAATTTTAACTACGTTATTATAAAATAGTACAGGTAACGAAGGAAAAATAATTCATGTAGAAGCCAATTTTGGCACACTCGTAGAGGAAGGTGTTCTTAACAACATACTAAAAGTACTGAGGGATGGGGGTGAAGCTAAGGGTGGGGGGGTCTCTAAAGGTTCCCTTTTTTCAGTTTTTTGTTAATAACTCGAATAACTCTATTTGGTATTTTTTGGTCTTCGTTGCCTGGACTACAATGTTAACCATTTAAAATGTAAGATTCACCTAAAAATTTAATGTAGCAAAGAAGAAATTTGGAATTTTTATGTCAAAAATGGCAATATACACTGATTGTTTTGTGAATTTTGATATAGATCTGTATTTGAAAATATATGTGAAGAAATTTGAAACACTCTGTAGGATGCAACAACTAATAGAGGGTGACAACATTTTGCTGTTTTCGACACATCAAATTTTCATATTTTGTGCCATAATAGATATTTAGACATTCTACATTTTTAAATGATTCACTATGTACAGTGTCATCCCAAAAGTATGCACCATATGGGAAACTTATTTATTAAGGGTTTTTGGACAAAAACTTTGTGCATCCTCTTAAACCATACAAGGTAAACATCTACCCACACGTGAATACAAAAAAATGAAGTAAATAAAGTTTTGTTGAATTTATCGAAAAAATAATGGAACGTTAGAGGTGGGTGCGATGTTATAGTCTATTTGAAAATTATTGAGAGCACATTGATTATGGGAGTGGTTGAAAAAGTTTTTTCATTACAATTATTTTACGTTCTTAGCTCTCCGAAAACAACACTAGACCCAACCAAAATACTACAGCTGCTATGAAGATGTTGTCAATGGCAAAATTTTTCTGATTTTAATAAGCGATTTTTTGGTAGCTCCATAAAATTTGTGCTGTCAATAATTTCTAAATAGAATATAGATCTGTATGTGCAGCGATTACATTTATACAAATTTTCTATGCAGAAGCAAACCTACACTCTATTCAAATCCAAGAAATAATCATTTAGGGCCAATCGCAATTATTTACTTCCGCCTCTTGGATTTGAATAGAGGTCGAATAAAGGCCGTAACAGCACAGCACCTGACAAGTATCGTCACAGCACCGTCAAGTGTTCAACTTGACGGTTGTGTATGGGTTCACTTAACGCATCGACACTTTATATTGTCAGAGATAGTGTATTATACTGTACTAACCGAACTGTGATGATAAGTGAGTGTACGACGTCGGCAAAGGATCTGCACACCACAAAATATTCTTTCTGAGAAATGTGTTTTGGTTGAGGCGTTGACGTGTCTTGTCGGTGCTGTGCTGATGTTGTTAGGTGGGCGCGCTTATATTTAAATACACATAAGAAATGGAATCTGCTGGTGATGATCAGTCGCTGTTCCTATGAGGTACCTATGAGTGAGTTTCGACCTTAACTTGACCTGGTGACTTTTATTATGTTCGTTGTTAAATTTCTGTGTTAATATCTAAATATGTTACCAATTATATACCTAATTTTTTTGTAAAGCTTTTTAGAATAATCACTTGTATATTTAGAGACCTAATTGTCTTAACGTATACTGGAAAATATGATATAGAGTTGCCAGAGGCAAACGAAACGGATCCATTGTCAGTTTTGGGAAAACCCAATTTTTTTGAATTTAATTTCAATTTTCGATCCATAAAATACTCGTTTTATGTTCCGCTGAACACTTTTTGGCTGAAACTTTTATCTTTGACATATCCTGAGATGTCATGTACCGGGTGGGCAAATAAGAACGACCTTCAGCCATAGCTTATTATCGGATTGTAGTACAGTTTTGGAAAAAAAAAATTCTGTAACAAAAGCGGCCTTGAGGAAAACGTGGAAATTATTTACCGAGTTGTAGGTCTATTGCTAGAGGGCGTAATTGAATTTAAAAAGCCCAATTTTACCCGATTAAGGAGTATGACAAAAACAATCAACAAAATTTTTTTGATGAATTTTGTAAAATAAAATTTTTAAAATTCAATTACCCCCTCTAGCGTTAGACCTAAAAGTCTGTAAATAATTTCCAGGTTTTTTTCGAGGCCGAGGAAAAGATATGGCCGAAGGTCGTTCTTATTTGTCCACCCGATATACACGGGGTAATTGTTTAGTGTGATAAAGCTCAGTAGGTCTGTTATCATGGAAGATACCAAAAAAGTTAATTATAAAAATTGTAAGCAGCTTCAAGCTTCATATTTCAAAATTGGTTACAATGTTACATAACCCTGTATAACAGATTACAACCTCATATTTTTAAGTGAAATATAGAGTGTTCCATTTAAAAAAAAACAACTTTGATCTGGCACCGAGCTATGGACCACCCACTAACATTGTAACTAATTTTGAAATATGAAGCTTGAAGCTGCCTACAATTTTTATGATATATTCATTGATAACAAACATACTGGGCTATATCAGACTAATCAATCACCCTGTATAATTAAAAAAAATAACTACTTGTTCTATAATACTGTATCTGTTTCTAATCCTAATGCCATTTAATATTTTCGAAACGTAGCTCATGTCAAAGGTTTTTTCCGTTTTCATCTGGACACTCAGTATAGAAAAACAAACTAGATTTGTAACATGCGTATGTTTAGGTTAGATACAACATGTATAGTAATAAAATAAAATGAATAAAACAAGAAAAATTATTGTTACTTCTATATAATAAAATTAATCATTATGTTTAAACAGAAGTTGCTTCAAGAAATAACCAGGCAGTTCTTCACCTGTTCTCAGTAACCAAATCTCTTCTAATATATCTTTGGAAATATTAATTCCTCCCATCTGGATGCGTATATTTCACTTTTAAAGAGGATCCATAAAAAAGGAGAGTAACTCCCGGAAATTCTGTCAGACCGCGCATTTTGAAATGTCCACAGCTGCTAAGCTAGTGTACGCCAACGACTGGCAATTAGGAATAATTTTGAAAAGAAGAGAGGGAAGAAACAATTTTGTAAAATACTACCAGAACAGCTAGAGTGTTGGAAGTGCGCGAAGAAAGAGAGTGAAAGATGCAGAAATGAAAGATAGAACATTAACGCGTTTGCTCGCTGCAACAGTAGCGTACCAACAAAATAATCAAATACAAATAGTAGGTAAATACTCCCTCTCTATTGTAATATTTCAGAAACAGCCTATTATACCTATGATTGTCATATTCCTCCTCCGAATCTGAATGAGCGTTTGCAAAATTTATTAAACATTTTTCGACGATCTGATCAATCATATGCTCTTTCTGCATATCATTTTCAAACGACAAAGCATGCTTGCATCTAAACCTGCAATCCTCTACAGAAAAGTTTTGGAAGAATTCATCACAAAATTCTGCAACCTTGTCAAATTTAAACGTTACATTTCTGTGAGCAACATATTTTTTTATTACACCCCAAACTAATTCTATTGAATTCAGTTCAGGATAATAAGGAGGCAAGGAGGAAATCCATCTCAAACTCGCCGTTACCCCCGCCTCGGATTCACTACCCTAGCATACTTCGAGACGGGTGCCGGTCCCACACACACTCTCCGCTCACACCGTCATCTTCTCCCTACCTCTCATGCCATATCGAGTCCTTCTCTCCCCCTGATCATGCTCTTCATTAAGCCACTTACCTCTTCCCCCCTCAACATTATCTTCACCATGTTCTCCCAATACACCGCCTCCCCTAGTTTTCTCTCCAACTTCTTCAGCACTTCCTCGTTCTTCAAGCATCAAAACACATGCCCCTCGTCATCCTCCACTTCACACCTCTCGTCCAGTCTCTCTTTTCCCAATCTTGTGGAGGTACCCTACTCTCGACCCATAGTGAGCACTTTCCATCCAAGCTCTCCTACTCCCAATCGCTCCTTTTAGCGCTCCCTCATACACCTCCCACCTTTTCTCCATTTCCTCCTCCAACCATTCCTGTACGTTTTTTCTGGTCGCACCTACGCCAGTGCAAATTTGTCGAAGTGCGTTGTCTGACAAACTTTTACCGTCGGCGTTACAAGAAGTTTGCTGACGTGCCTACAATTCTCAACACTCTAGCTGTTCTGGTCGACCTATACCATAATCATATCACAACCCTCGTTGTTAAACATTCCATTCCTCTGCTCCTTTAATAAACTTTTAGTAATACCTTTTTGTTTTAGGGATGACGAGATAACCGAAAATATTTACATAGTAATAAGCGGTAGCAAACCAGCGAGACCCACAAAACGACCGCCGGTTTGTAACGTATGCGAAAAGGATTTTAAATCGACTATAAAATACGCTAAACACTCCATAAAACATTCTCTGGATGGAATATTTCGCTGCTACATTTGCCACATAACAGCAAAAATGACGTTGGATCAAATAGAAACTCATATAAGAATCCACGAAAACAATCCAAAGTACACTTGTACTTTTTGCCCAGCGAAATTATTTTCAAAATATTCAGCTATTAAACACGAAATATGCCATTCCGGTATAAAAGGCAGTAGTACAGTGGTGTGCGAGGTGTGTTCGAAAGGTTTTATGTTTCTGTGTAGTTTGAAGGCTCACGTTAAAGAATCCCACCCAGATTGTGTTCTAAAGATTGATAAAAAACTTAACCACAAAGGTATACTTCCCGAAGAACATCTCCCTGTTCCTATATTCCCTTCGACGAATATTTATTGCCATATTTGCAAAAACACTTACAGCGATAATATTTATTACGCGTTACATACGGTAAAACATAACAGCAACGGTAAATTTAATTGTTATTTATGCGCTTTACAATCAAAAATGTCCGGACAGGATATCGTGGATCACATCAAGATGCATCTAAATGCTACAGTACATTCTTGTGCCGTATGCGATAAGGGATTTTCTAGAAAAATCGACGCCGTGGAACACGTTTACTATCACAAGTCGCACACACCCTACGAATGTAAACTTTGCAACACTCGCTTCATGTTCTCAAGATGTTTATTGAGCCATCGGAAGAATCATCATAATCTCACCAATAAATGGGTGCGGGGATGTTCGGCTTGTGATTTTCATCAGTTATGATTATTAGGATGCTTTCATTCTGTTTTAGTTCAAATTAGTTAATCGTTTTTTTGTAATAACTCTAGAATCATTGGGATGTTGAATACAAAATAAAATTTATTTTTAACGTAAAGTGGTAGTTTTTATGATGTAAATACTAAAAACTTACTTTTAGTAAATAACAGTAAGCAAAAAAATATCTTACAAAAATTTCATAGTACGCTCATGGAAGATGAAAGTTTACGCTAATAAACGAATCCCTTTCAAAAATTTCATAATACGCACATGATATAGGAATTATTACAAATGAATTAACCCATTACAAAAATGTCATAGTGCGCTCATGGAAGATGAAAGTTTACGATAATGAACGAATCTCTTTCAAAAATTTCATAGTACGCCCATGATACAGAAATTATTACAAATAAATTAATCCACTACAGAAATTTCATAGTACGCTCATGGAAGATGAAAGTTTAAGATAATGAACGAATCTCTTTCAAAAATTTCATAGTACGCCCTTGATAAAGAAATTTAAACAAAAAAAATTGATCCTTCAAAAAAAGAAAATATTACAAATGAATTTCTTTTAAAAATTCCATAGTAAACCCATGGTAGATTTTCACAAATTAACACCTTTAAAAGTAAAATAGTACCTCCCTTAAAAATTTCATCGTACTTCCATAATATTGAAAGTATTACAATTAAATTAATCCCCAACAAAAATTTCATAGTACGACCATGGAAGATGGAAAGAGTATAGCAAGCGCCAAACGTGATGGTGAGCAATCGCGCAGGTATAGACTCTCCCAACTAAATTACTATTGGATTACGATAAGCCCCTTGCCTGTCATTGGAGAACAACTAATGATACGCCTCTGTACAGAGCATTTATATGTCTTGCAAGAGCTGTACTGGGAGGTAACATTGAAAATGAGTTTGTGCGCATGGGGGCGGGCTCGCCATCACGTTTGGCGCTTGCTATAGTAGGTATGTTAACCGGACACAGTAAGCTTAACAGGCACGCAAAGCTGCTGGGGTTGACAGACGAAGCCATGTGCAGATTTTGTCACCTAGAAGAGGAAATTGCAGAGTACATCTTATGCCAGTGCGACTGCCTGGCGAATGTGCGGTTTCTTGTATGCCAAGATGGGAAACTCATGTTCGAATGGGTTCTATCCAGGACCCATACAGTGCTGGACTCATCCCCAAAGGGATGCCTACCAACCAAACCCACATCAAACTCTCCGTTACCCCAGCCTCGGAATCACTACCCTAGCATATTTCGCTCACACCGTCGTCTTCTCCCTACCTATCACTCCTACCTCTCATGCCATATCGAGTCCTTCTCTCCCCCTTATCATGCTCTCCACTACACCACTTACCTACATCCATTCCTCCTCCTCCCTCAACATTATCTCCGCCATGCTCTCCCAATACACCGCCTCCCCTAGTTTCCTCTACAACTTCTTCAGCACTTCCTCGTGCTTCCAGCATCTTAACACATGCCCCACATCATCCTCCACTTCCAGTCTCACGCTCCAATCTCTATTTTCCCAATCTTGTGGAGGTACCCTACTCTGAGCAGCTGTGTCCCCGAATATCCGATCCATCCAATATCTCCTATTCCCAATCGCTCCTTTTAGCTCCTCGCTCCTCCCACCATCTCTTCATTTCCTACTCCAACCATTCCAGTACTTCCTCTCTGGTCTTACCCCTCCAGTGTTTATTCTTGGCTCTAGCCATTGCGTCCAATGCACCGCTGCTGCCAGTCCACCCACTGTCTTGTACCCCTGCACCATCCTCACCTTAGGAGTATTCCTCTCTGCTCCCTCAGGAGTGGCCGGTTTCCTATATTAAGCGATGGGAAGCCACCGGCAAGAAATTACAGTCTCGAGGTTGATTGGCTACTTAAAAAGAGTCGGGCTGGAGAATGTAATCTAGATTCAGAGGACCACAATAGATCTGGAAAGGTCGCAGTGGAATAGGCCGACTAGTCACCTCATCTAATCTAATAGAAGATTGAAGTTTTTGCTACAGTATTCGCCAGCTAACTTGATGTCCTAAATGCTTTCTAGGGAGCTATTGACGCCGCCCATCCGATAACTGAAAACAGTGCCGTGCAAGTTCTGAGGATACGCTTTCTGTTACAAATTAACACAACTTGTACAGTTAATAAAGTAAAGTCCGTCCGGAAATATTTCATCCTAACTTAATAAATAATATTTAATTCTTTGTTATAATTATTGGTATATTGATTTTAATAGAAACGGATCTGCTTGATACCTGAATTCTGAGTACATAAATAATATTTTAACAATAAGGTACCCATTACAATAGCTTGTTATTTATCTAATTGAAGATTATAAAGTTAGGATCTTATATTTCCGGACGGACTATAATTAAAATTTGTTAGAAACTAAATAATTTCTTCCAGGTAGTAATCTTAACACCAGATAAGGTTCGATGCAATTGGCGTTTGTCAAAATTTTACCACCAATAGCAGCCGAGTAGGCAGGGCACTATTACTCTGTCTCTCTTAGTTGGTAATTTCTGGGACATCAAGTTAGCTGGCGAATACTGTAATAAATGAATTTAAAAAATTTCTGTAGGTATCGTGGGGGTACTTTGAAATTTTTACAAAAAAATTGATCCTTACAAAATCTTTCATAGTACGTCCATGGAAGATAGGGTATTTTGTTAATAAATGAATCCCATTTGAAAATTTAGCAAAAATGTTGTATTATACCGGTTTTCCTATTTAAAAAAATTCTTGGGGTCACGTAACCGAAATCAGTTTCAACTGTTTATAGCTGCCAAATTTCACACCTGTAATGTGAACAGTTTTCGACTGTCAAAACGGTATTGTGGTAATTATTTTGTCCGAAAAGTGTCATATGTATAAACGTAAATAAATGTGTTCTAAAGAATTGTCATTCTAGGTACCCAGAAAACGTAAAAAATGAGATAAACGTCGAAAAAAATGACGCGGCAACATTGGATACCAACCAAAAATCTCCAAAACCGAAAAAAATAAAAGGAAAAAAAATAAAAAAAGAAAAATTCGACGATATTGATGACGAAGAATATCAAGAAGAAGAAGGCGAAGAAAGCGATGAAATGTCCTCCAAACCGAAAAAAATAAGAAAAAAGAGAGTAAAAAAGGAAAACGCAAAAATAAAAAAAATCGGTCGGAAAAGAAGCGACGTATCACATCCTCCGCCAGTAGAACTGGACGAACCCATCCAATGTGACCTTTGTGGCGATACATATAAAAACAACGTTGCCTTTTCTCTACATTCTATCCGTCACAGCGACGACGGAAAATATTCTTGCCATATCTGCAACTATAGAAATGCTTCCAAATATCACATAGAAATGCACGTTAGAGCGCACGAAGGTACCACCAGCTACAAATGCGAGATTTGTAACAAAGCATTTACTGTTAGTACCCACGCTCTAGAGCACAAGTACTTTCATTCGGGAGAAAAACCCTTTCAATGCGAAATCTGCGGCAAACACTTTATGTTTTCCAGGTTTTTAGCTTCCCACAGGCGAACGCAGCACTGGGAAATCATTACCGGTACTCCTTTGATAAAGTACGACTGTACGATGTGCAATAAACATTACACATCCTCTAGTGGTCTTAAAAGGCATAATTTAAGAAACCACAACTATGAGGGTATAGATACTTCCGTTCTTTGTGATATTTGTGGAAAGAAAATTTCCAGTAATGAGAAATTGAAGTTCCATCGTAGAGTACATACAGGGTACCGTCCTCATGCTTGTGAAGTATGCGGTAAATGTTTCTCTACCAAAGAACAGAAAAAAGAGCATTTAAGAGTTCATACCGGGGAAAAACCGTATATTTGTAAATATTGTGGAAAAGGCTTCACGCAAAGATCGCCTTTGAAAATACACGAAAGGTCGCATACTGGCGAGGCCCCTTATATTTGTATTCTTTGTACGAGAGGTTTCATTTCCAAAAGTGCCATGGATAGTCACATGAAGCACTGTAAACTACACGTTCCTTTTGATTAATTTTAAGATATTTTCATGAATAGTTGTAAAGATGAATAAAGTTTTGTTTTTATTTTAATATCAGGTATAATGTAATAGTTATTTATGTACCAAGGACGAAAAACTTTCTATTATAGTCGAACCTGCAAATTGATAGTCAAGGCTACCAAGCAGGCGAGACACTAGTCGAGGTGCATGTTACATTTTTTCTTGTACCTTTACAAAAAATTTCTTTGAAGGCAAACTCTTTTCTAGTGATGAGCAAAAGCTGTCTTGGTCTTGGTCTTGCAAGAATAAGAGCAAGATCATATGTAATGTTACCAAGACTGTCTTGGTATTGGTCTTGGTTTTTGCTCTTCTCGTCATTACTTTTCGTCCGTTGTGCAAAAGATAAGTTTCTTCTGGGGCATCACGAAGAAATCTGTTTATTTTACCTCGACCACATATTCTAGATTTTTTCCCTTTGTACCCAACGCTTCCATACCTCAAAACTAAAACTATCTTGCAATTCGACCATTTTCCATGCTCCACCTCTCAAATACAGACAAAAACACTTAAGAAGCCTAAATAGAGTCTAAAACAATGCAAAACACACAATGCGACGTTATTCTATCCAAATACGCTCAATTTCACGTTCTAACTCTATCAAAGTGACAATGGAACTCGGAATCACTCAAAACTCCTCTATCACACAATAAAGAACTCAAGATGACTTAATAATTTACAAAGCCACTAAAATATACAAAAAAACAAAAATAAGCGTGCAATCGGACCATTTTCCATCCTCGTCCACTCAAATACAGACAAGAACATGGAAGAAATCTCAATAGAGTCTAAAATCATGCAAAACACAAAATGCGACGTTATTCCATCCAAATACGCTCAATTTCACGTTCTAACTCTCCCAAAGTGTCAATGGAACTCGGAATCACTCAAAACTTCTCTATCCCAACGCCATAGAGGAAAGTACCACAGGCCCGAGCTTGGTCCAGACCTGGCCCAACTATGTAGAACTCTGAGCCAAGCTTGGGCCAGCGTTGGTAGAAGTCTGGAGTGATAACGATGGGCCAGGCTTGGTTGCCAGGACTAGGCCAGGCTCGATTGCCAAGACTAGGCCAGGCTCGATTGCCAAGACTGGACCAGGCTCGATTGCCAGGACTGACCAGGACTGGGCCATGCTCAAGTACCAGGAGTGAGCCAGGCTCGATCGCCAGGGATGGACCAGGTTCGGTTACCAGGACTGGGGCATGCTCAATTGCCAGGACTAGATCAGGCTTATTTGCCTGAAATGGGCCAGGCTCGATCGCCAGGACTGGACCATCCTTGATTGCGAATACTGGCCCAAAATTAAAAACTAATTATTGGCTAATAATTAAACAATTGGATTAATAATGGTACACACATATTAACAGAAACTCTGATAATAATTATTTATTTATTCTTTAATGATAATAATAATAATAATAATCCAAGTCCCGATTTCAAGTTAAACCCACTTCTTCGCCTTTTTTTCATCTTTTTTTGGTGGCCATAGACACATACTTCCGTTCTCAGTAAGCCCACCGATCGGTACTAAATCCACCACTTTTTTATTGTTTTTTATCTCATCAAACTCAACCACTGCGTAGTTTTTAACACATTCGGTCATTTTAAAAGTAAAAAAATCAACACTATAACCCGAGAAAAATTGTAAATGTTAACTGAAGGACATTATCTTCACGAAAAGATCTCAAATAACTGACTGCGCAAGAAAAATGGCTGTCGACCGAGCACTTACGAAAATACTCGAATCACCTTCGTGCGGCCAGGGCTGGATAAACCAGCCGTGCTTGGGTCACCATCGTTCGGCCACGGCTGGGTTATCTAGCCCTGGGCCGAGCTTGGGTTATCATTGGCATGACCAAGGCTGGTTTATCCCGCCCTCGCCCAAGCATGGGTAATCAATGGTTTGGCCAAGGCTAGGTCAGACAGTCTTGGTTCAAGCTTGGATTATCATAGGCATGGCCAAGGCTGGGTTAAGTTACCTGGCCCTCCCAGTACTGGTCCAGGCTCGGCCCCTTTGTCAACTCTGGGGAACTCCTGCATGGTTTGTTTTTTCAAAAATGCAAAGTTTCGGAAATTCCTAGTTTTAGCTTTTTAGCGGTCGAAAAATACTTGCCTTCAAAAATAGTCGATTTTCATTCGGAAATTAGTACGTAAAATGTCAGTTTTTGTAAAAGTCGACGAAAAAAGTGTTTAGGCTCTTCACCGGTTGACTGTTGTTTTCTTCTCGAATAATGCCTGTCTGATGTTTGTGTTCTGGAACTCACACAAGTTATTTTGTTGTGTTTTGAGAGGCACTGAGCTCAGACTGAACGTAACTTTTTAGCAGTGGCGGTTCCTCAAAGGAAGAAATTTTCAGTAAATAATTCGATACAGTCCCTTATATAGTACCTACGGCATTAGGTTTCGCCTAAATGTGCCATTATAGCATTTTATTACGAACGTTTACTAAACCATAGGAGGCCAGCTCCATATTCTCTTCGGTAACGAAAACTGCTTACATTATGCCTGATCTATTTAAAAATACAAAACTTTTTATGCTATTTGTTTTTCGTTACATCCCATTTTAAGAATGTTTGTGTTTAGTGTTTGTTTTATTTTTGTTGCATCTTATTTTATAAAAATAATGATTCGTTTCAAAGAATTCGCTTTTTCATTTAACGAGCTACAACTTTTTTTATTAAAGCTTTAAGCTTGCCAACCTCTGTAACGACATTTCGTAGTAAAAAGAAAAAGTTGTTAAAGCTATATTTTTATGACGAACATAACTTAATAAGATTAGAGAGATTTTGTGCCTTTTTTCATCAAATTTTAATTTTGTACATGCGCAAAAGAAGTTTGTCGATATTTTAAATGGATAAATAGTGATTAAACAAAACAAATTCTGAGGATACAGAAAAAAATTAAAACAAAACTAGAGTCGCCTGTTAAGGGGGCGCCCATTAATTACGTGAGGCTTTTTGAGGATTTTTAACCCCCCCCCCCCTGGTAAGATGTAGTCAGATTTTTCTCGACCCCTTTCTTAATCTGACGTGAGATTTTTCAAAATTTGTGTTTTGGGTGTGAAAGCGTTGGATTTATAAAAAAAAATTTGCTTGATTACTTTCATTTAAGACTAGTATTTGGAAATATTTCCGTAATCCAAAATCACAGTGATAAAAGTAGATCGTTTTTTATTTTAATGTAACTCAACTTTGACGCAATTTTACATAGTTTTCTCCTAGAAAAAAATTTCGTGATATTTGCGAAGACCCCCCTCCTCCCCCAAGTGAGATTTGATCAGATTCGGCTCGCTCCCCTCCCCCTTTGAACACCACATGTAATTGATGGACGCCCCCTAATTTATGGTTTTAAATGCCTTGATTTAAAAAGTAAGACTTGAAATCCCTCAATTATATAAATTGTTTCTCAGTCCAAGGTGAACCACATATTTAAGTAACAAGTCATATCATTTTGATGTAAGTTCACCGCGAATAGAGATAAATTTTGTTAATTAAATATTTAAATCATGAAATGTTCCTATTTGTGTGGTCGAATGTTTTATTTATCAAATATAGGATTTTAAAGAAAATTTGATGGGTAATAGCGACTATAATAAAATAAAAATAACTATCTTCATAAAAAGACCTAAATTTTTTAATGTGTAATATATTGTTGTTTTTTTTTAATTTTACAACCTAAATTATATAGTGACAGTGTCTAAATATTTTAAATAAATTACTTTTACTTAGATCGCAACACCCAGTTATAGCTTTTAATTGATGGATCTTTAATTATTAACAATTGATATATGTCAGTAGCGTACATTTTTAGGAGACTTAAAACCTAACGTCGATTTATCAAAAAAAATTATTAGCGATTTTTTTATTGGACTTTTGGTTACCACACTGTAAAGAATCACCTAAAGGTAAATTTTGAGTAATGTAACTTCACCGGTAACTGATATGTACGTCGTCAAAAATTGTTTTATTTTTATTTTTGAACGTCCCTGTATACACGTTTTATAGACTCCAAATTTTGGTGGTCAGTAAAATACAATTCGTTGAACGGTTATGGATATTGGGTTTGAGTCCAATAAAAAAATCACTAAATTTTTTTTTAATCGACGTTTTGAAGCCTCATAAAAATGTACGCTACTGACATATATCAAATGTTAGTCCCTTTGTCGACCTTTTTAAGCTACCAAAATTTGAAGTTTATCAATTGTCAATTAAAAGCTATAACTAGGAGTTGCGATCAAAAATATTTTTCACTATTAACCACTATTGATGTTGAGAGGAAAATATTGTAAAAAAATTTTAATAATGAAAGGGTTATCATTCCGAGCCAGTCCAATGCGACCACGTACTTTTTAAAATCAATTTAAAATTAAAAATGTATCTTCTTATAGGCTAGAAAAATGAAAATTTACTAAGAATAAGTTTTCGTGATGTCTAGTAGATTACTACTGAAAATATTGTTGGAAATGACGAAAATAAAATACTGTAAAAGTTTGAACTCTTAATATTTATTAATTAATTTATATTAACTGATAATTTCTATTTTCCATTTAAATAACATTGTGTTGTGCTTTGGAATTTTATAGCTCACATAGGGAGCAATACTTCGGAATGACTAAGATATATTCTTGTAGGAAATTTGACGCTGTACAAAAAAGGCCTCTTATAATTTTTCATATTTTCACTACTTTCAAAGTTATTCAAGGTTAAAGTTAATTTAGTGATACATTTTGACATATTTTCAATTTTTCGACGCTACAATTAAGTTTATGAAAATATTTTATAGGATATTTTTTGTAGAGTGTTTTATTGGCTATAATTTATTTTTACAAATTTTTTTTATATTTTTAATGGGTCGTAAGTTATTCGCATTAAATTGCATTAAATAATACAAGTCAATACAGCAAGAAATTTCCTGATTTCTCAAACAATTTTTTTAGTTCAACAATTACAATTAATAAAACTATAATTAAAAACAATTTCCAGATGTAAAATATAATTATTAAATTAATATAATTAATTATAAACAAAAAAATTATGATTCTTTAAGAAAGTTTTCAATTTATTGCGAATAACTTACGACTCATAGGAGATTAAAAGAATTTTTATAAAGATAAATTAGAGCCAATAAAACGCTCTACAAAAAATATCCTATAAAATTTTTTCATAAACTTGATTATAGCGTCGAAAAAATGTCAAAATTTGTTACTTACTAAGTTATTCAATTAAAATGCGAATAACTTACGACCAATAGGACATTTCAAAAAATTTTATAAAGATAAATTATAGCCAATAAAACGCTCTACAGAAAATATTCCATAAAATTTTTTCCAAACTTGATTGTAGCTTCGAAAAATTGAAAAAATGTCAAAATTTATTACTTACTAAGTTATTTGAGGTTAAAGTTAAATTAGTATTATATTTTTTTTAAATTTTTCGACGCTACATTCAAGTTTATGAAAAAATTTTATAGGATATTTTTTGTAGAGCGTTTTATTGGCTATAATTTTTTTTTCTAAATTTTTTTTAAAATTTTTAATGGGTCGTGAGTTATTCGCATTAAATTGCATTAAATATTACAAGTCAATACAGGAAGAAATTTCCTAATTTCTAGAAAAAAAATTTTAGTTCAACAATTACAATTAATAAAAATATAATTAAAAACAATTTTCAGATTCAAAATATAATTAATTATAAACAATAAAATTATGATTATTTAAAAAAAATGCAATTTAATGCGAATAACTTACGACCCATAGGAAATTTAAAAAATTTATGAAGATAAATTATAGCCAATAAAACGCTCTACACAAAATATCATATACATTTTTTTCCAAACTTGATTGTAGCGTCGAAAAATTGAAAAAATGTTAAAATGTATTACTGAGTTAACTTTAACCTTGAATAACTTTGAAAGAAGTGAAAATATAAAAAAATTATAAAAGACATTTTTTGTAAAGCGTCAAATTTCCTACAAGAATATATCTTAGTCATTCGGAAATATTGCTCCCTATGTGAGCTTTAAATTTCAAAGCACAAGACAATGTTATTTAAATGGAAAATAGAAATTATCAATGGGACACCTCTTAATATAAATATTAAGAGTTCAAACTTTTATTTTATTTTTGTCATATTCAACAATATTTACAAAATATTTAAGGAAAAAAAGTAATCTAGTCTACAGGGATGCAAAAAAGTATGGAAAAAATTGAATTTTATGTATGCTAAGTATTTCGTTGTCCTAATAATAATATAGTGTATTGTTTAAATCTTTTTCATATTATTTATGTGTTAAATAATATTTTTTGCTCAACATCACGAAACTTTATCTCAAATGTCATTTAGAAAAATATATTTTATAATACATTTAAGGCGGGGGTACTATTTTAAGGTAAATTTGTTGTGATCATTTGTAATTATTATTTTTAATAATAAAAATTGTTCCAAAAACGTTTTTCTTATACAATAATATATATATTAATTCATTAATTTTATACAATAGTCCGCACAATTTTAACGATTTTAATGAGCAGATCCACCCTATATTATACATACAATAAATACAAGTGTAATAAAATAAAGTATTTATAATAAGAATGACCCAAAAGTCTTATAGAGTTTTCAGGTAAATGAATACGACCCTGTCACGGCTAATACTTTTATGGCGTTACTGCATGTCATTATCCCATCTCTGGTCAGGTCAGTTTCTTAGATCGTGAAAAGAACTATACTTGTGCTCTGATACATAAAAGGTTTGTACCAACTGGCATTTAGGAACCGTTCTGGAATCGTAAACTCAAATTCGGGATGGACCAGTGTGGCCAGATTGGGCGATTTATCGCCATTTGGGTTACGTTGAACAATTTTAACGAAAATCGCGAGCAATGACAAATGACGTGACAGTTTTGACAAATTATTGTAATACTAACGGAAATATCGAAGAAGTTTATATTGTTTATTAAGATAAAATATTGTAGCATTCCTAATTAACAAAAAAATGGGACAGATAGTGGGGTAGATGTAATAAGTGCCACAAAAAAGAATGGGAACCGGAAGTCATATTTCGTAGTAAGTTACTGATATTGCTGTTATGTTCATGTATTTAATAAATGTAAAAATTGTGTTTTCCAAATTTGTGTTTAATTTTATGAGTTAATTGGACAGCTGGCGATTTTTGGGCGACATGGCAACGTTGGAACATTTGCTGGTCGAGTTGGCGCTTAAAGGCCGAAACTGACTTAACAGCACAGCACCTGACAAGCACCGTCGAGTGGTCAACTTGACGGTTGTGTATGGGCTCACTTAACGCATCGACACGGGATCAGCCCGCCGCGAGTGAGTTTCGGCCTTAAGGCGGTTGAACATCTGGCCACACTGGGATGAACACATCAACTTTATCACCCCTTCCAGAAGGTAGTTTTAGTACCCAACAACGATACTATGATCAGTTGGAACGTGAAAGAAATACATCACTTGTGCGAACGACACCTAGAACGGTTCTATCGCCAGTTGGAACCAACCTTGTGTTATTCCCGCCAGTGGCGTTGTGATTTGTGTTGTGTTTAGATGTGTAGGGCAGTATTTTATTTCAACTTGGTTTGTCTTTATCATAATTGTTTGCTGAACGACCAGTGAGTTTTATAAATATGTGGGGAATTTAATAATTTATAAAAGATATATGCACGCCATTAAATAAGTTACAACTTGTACGATTATACATTTTGCTAAAATTCACTCATTTTTAGGCACCTCGACCGCAAGAAAAAACGAAAAAAAACAAAAACTCTAAGAAAATCGAAATATAAAAAAAAATCTCCAGATGACCATCCGCCACCATTAAAATTAGACCAGCCAATTAAGTGCGAGGAATGCGAATCAACGTTCGATAACAATATAGATTTCGCGTTACATTCAAAATCACACGATCAAGACGGCAAATACACCTGCCATTTATGCATAAATTTCAGAAACGCCTCCAAGTACCAAATAGAGATGCATGTTAGAGCACACGAAGGTACTACAAAGTACAAATGTGAAATATGTAATCAAGGATTTGCTATTAGTACGCACGCCGCTGAACACAAGTATTTTCATACCGGAGAGAAACCGTTTCAATGTGAAATATGCGGAAAGCATTTTATGTATTCCTGGTTTTTATCCAGACATAGAAAATCAACCCATTACGAAATCCTCACCGGTAATCCTTTGGTTAAATACGACTGCTCGATTTGCAATAAACACTACGCTACTGCCTCTAGTTTAAGTAGACACAAACTAAGTAAACACAAAAAGATAGATGGATCCGTTCTTTGCGATATTTGCGGTAAAAGATTGTCTAGTAGGGAAAAATTAAAATTCCACCTTCGAACACACACAGGCTACAAACCACACGCGTGTCACTACTGCCCTAAAAGTTTTTCGAAGAAAGATCAACTCGTTGAACATGTCAGGGTGCACACCGGTGAAAAACCGTATATTTGCAAATATTGCGGCAGAGGATTCACTCAAAGGACTCCATTAAAAACCCACGAAAAAACCCATAACAGAGAAGAACCCACAGCGTGCGTAATATGTGGGGTTACCGGAGACTGTCCTCATTTTTCTAAAAAACTCCCTCACCGTAAAAGTATCACACCTTGTATAATTTGCGGTGAACTAGGTCCTTGTCCTCACTTGCCAGCGATGCCTTTGAAAGCTCCCAAAGACGAAGGTGTGGCGTGTCCTATTTGTGGATCTCAAAATATTTGCGAGCATATACTTAAGATGAGTATGATGACTCCGACGCGAGACGACGTTGCGTGTTATATTTGTGGAGACTTGGGTTATTGTCCACATATTCCTAGAATTCCTTTTAAAACTACGAAAAATGAAGAGATCATATGTAATATTTGCGGGCAGATTGGTTCTTGTGTACATTTGCAGAATATGATGGCGTTTCCTTTTCCTTAAGATTATTTATTATAGTCTGTATACAGATGTTCTGGGGTAATAAAATGTTAATAAAAAAGTTGTATTGTAAGGGTGTCCCATAAATTACACCAAATATTCTAGGGACAAACAGGTGCTGACCCCCTCTGAAAATCCATAATAAATAAAAATAAATGAACGCTACTACTTCCAGTTTGTGGGTTATCATATACTAGTGACTTATAAATTTTAGAGGAACCTTTAAAAAATGAATTTAAAATTTCAAATAAATCACCTTGTAACTTTTTTTGTATCCACTTTTGTATATAGGTAAGATTTTTGACACCAGAATATGTGGTATAATTTATGACCAATCTTTTCGGGACACCCTGTATAGAAGCTAAGTATTATAAATTACAACATAATATTTTATTGTTTAAATATTTTAAAATACTACCAAATTTTTTTAGAATTAAAATACGAGGAAACACGACAAAAATTACATTAAGTCAATTAATGAAATCATTATGATAACAATAGTTTATTGTGTAACAAGTGCGCAAAAGTGCTAATTTCTCACTCGTGTGAATTTCGGCACGTGTTGTACACTGTATTTTTCCTACGACCACCATCCAAAACGACCACCGTCCAAAAATCAAACAATTTGTTGTAGGTATTTATTTTGGGTGTGCCTAATGTCACTTTGGCTATGCTTTATGTCACTTTGGTTATGCCTTATGCCACTTTTCCCACAACTTTTGTTGCTATGAGAAATTGTTAATTTTGTGTATTATAACCAATGTGCAAAATAGTGTTTTGGAAGGATTTTAATTTTTTTTCCTAGTTGAACTCATTACCTTTTTTACAAAATATCGCACGCCAGAGAAGTCCAACGTTCGTGGATGGTTCTGGTAGAATTATTACCCAGCTCGAAAGTATACAGACTATAGATAAAAATAACAAACTGCTTAATAACATTTCTATAGTTTGACATATTCTGCACAAAATAATAAAACTTTTAATAAAAATAATATAGTGCCGATGTGACTAATTTTTAAATACTTTCCGATTGTGGCCTAAGAATGAATTACTTTTCTCCAAGAAGATGATGATAATATACAAGTTGTCTCACGACGAGCTTACACTATTTATACACTGTGTTCATTTGAAAAGGACCCACCCTTAATATTTCAAAAATGGGACATATTAGAAAAAAATGCCGAAACACGTCTACTTTTAACTTGAGGGGACACTTTTTGGCGCTAATGTCATAAACGTCAGATTCACCCCCTCCCTACTGGAGACACCCCTTACATTTTTTCAAATGGCATTAAGTATCAAGTCACACCTCATTTAAAAGGTCTGGTAAATCTCTATTCAATCATTTTGTTTTGCCTTCGATACCAGTTATTTAATCGTTGTTTAAAATTGGCTCCCTTTCAATTTTTCGTATGCCCCCGTATTGTGTTATGATAGAAAGGCTCTTTAAAGAATGAAAAATTTACAAATAGTAAAAAGACAACTGTTAACTGCTATTTAATCATGTGTCACAGTGACCACCGTTAACATTCAGGCAATAAAACCTGAAAAAGAGCCAATTTTAAACAACGATTAAATAACAATGGAAGGCTCGTATCAAAGGCAAAACAAAATGATTGAATAGAGATTTACCACACCTTTTAAATGAGGTGTGACTTGATACCTAATGCAATTTGAAAAAATGTAAGGGGTATCTCCAGTGGGAGGAGGTGAATCTGACGTTTATGACATTAGCGCCAAAAAGTGTCCCCCTCATGTTAAAAGATTTCCTTCTAATATGTCCCATTTTTGAAATATTAAGGGTGGGTCCTTTTCAAATGAACACAGTGTATATTGAAGACTACTCACACGAGTTTTATGAAAATTGGTTTAAAAGGGTCCCAAGTAATGGCAAATTCACAGAAAATAATTTGACAGAAATGACATTTCCGGTTGTACCGGGCAGTAACTTTGTTATTTTCAATAGAACACCCTGTAAAACTTTTCGGATTCTGCGTTATCATCTGTTTGAAATAGACAGAGAGATTTACATTATAATTCACATCTTTATTCTTATATTTACCTACCCAACCCTGTATATAATGGAAATCCCATCTTCGGGTCGCTTGTAATTGCAGGCATAGCCGTACCTTTAGGTAAAGCTGTCAGTAGATGTGATATTAAATGAAAAACATGATTTCGACAAAGACTAGTTATCGAAAAATTAAAATCTGATGAATTTTCATCTGGTCCGAACTTTATATCTATTGGCTCCATGGTTTGTTCCATTAAATTGTCTAATTTCCACATTTGGTGCTCTTCTTTGATTGCATGTTCTATGGATTTTCGCCATTTCTCTGCATTAACTTGTTCTTCTTCTTCAAAATATGCACGGTCATCTTTCATTTTATATGTGATATTTTTCCTTGTCACCAAACCTTTTATCTGAGCCTAATTAACTCTATAGGGTTTAGCTAGCAAAGGTAAGGAGGAAGTCGAAGTATTAGGTATAATATTACGGTTTTTTGCCATTTCGACAATAGTATTATTAGGAAACGATCTCTATGTATATTTGCAGTTCTTTTTTTAACATATCCTCTTTAAATTTAATTTCTTTACCTAAAAGTCACTGAATGATTTCCACTTTTTCCCAAGCAGTGGTGAGCAATTTCTCACCAGTGCTTGGGCGGAATTAGAGTTATCATTTGTGAAAAATAGTCCCAAAAAACATCAGCATTCATATTTCCGGTGTGAATTGATTCAAATGCTAACAAACCATCTTTCACAAACCCATCTGTATTTCCAATATATGCATAATTATCAGTCGTTTTCCTTTTCCATTTTCATTGCGAAAATCCCTTATTGATCGCAAATAATTCCGTCTCCAACATACAATTTCATCTTTTTCGATAAAAAGCGACTTTCTGTTTACTTTTGAAGCTTGCTTCTTATTGCACGACAAAGACTGTCAAAAATGGTCAATAATTGTTTAAAATTGTCTAAATTTTTGAAAAATAGTCAAATTTTTTAAAAAATTGTCAAAAATAGTCAATAATTGTCAGAAACTGTCAAAAATGGTCAATAATTGTTGAAATTTTGAAAAATGGTCAAAAATTGTCAAAATTTGGAAAAAATGGTCAAAAATTATAAAAAAACTGTCAATAATTGTTAAAAATTGTCAAAATTTTTGAAAACTGGACAAAATTTTTGAAAAATTGTCAAAAATGGTCAATAATTGTCAGAACCTGTCAAAAAGCTAAACAATTGTCAAAAATGGTCAATAATTGTTAAAATTTGGAAAAATGGTCTAAAATAGTCAAAATTTTTGAAAAATTATAGAAAATGATCAGTAATTGTCAAAACTGTTAAAATTGGTGAATAATTGTCAAAAATCGTCAATAATTGTTAACATTTGGAAAAATGGTCGAAAATTGTCGAAAATTTTGAAAAAATGGTCAAAAATGGTCAATAATTGTCAAAAATTGTCAAATTTTTTGTAAAATGGTCAATAATTATAAAAAACTATCAAGAATGGTCAATAATTATTAAAAATAGTCGAAATTTTTGAAAAATGGTCAAAAATGATCAATAATTGTCAGAAACTGTCACAAATGGTCAATAATTGTTGAAATTTTGAAAAATGGTTAAAATTTGGAAAAAATGGTCAAAAATTATAAAAAAACTGTCAAAAACGGTCAGTAATTGTTAAAAATTGTCAAAATTTTTGAAAACTGGACAAAATATTTGAAAAATTATCAAAAATGTCAGAACCTGTCAAAAAGCTAAACAATTGTCAAAAATGGTCAATAATTGTTAAAATTTGGAAAAATGGTCTAAAATAGTAAAAATTTTTGAAAAATTATAAAAATGATCAGTAATTGTCAAAACTGTTAAAATTGGTGAATAATTGTCAAAAATCGTCAATAATTGTTAAAATTTGAAAAAATGGTCGAAAATTGTCAAAAATTTTGAAAAAATAGTCAAAAATGGTCAATAATTGTCAAAAATTGTCAAAATTTTTGAAAAATGGTCAAAATTTTCGAAAAATTATCAAAAATGGTCAAAAATTGTCAAATTTTTTGTAAAATGGTCAATAATTATAAAAAACTATCAAGAATGGTCAATAATTATTAAAAATAGTCAAAATTTTTGAAAAATGGTCAAAAATGGTCAATAATTGTCAGAAACTGTCACAAATGGTCAATAATTGTTGAAATTTTGAAAAATGGTTAAAATTTGGAAAAAAATGGTCAAAAATTATAAAAAAAACTGTCAAAAACGGTCAGTAATTGTTAAAATTTGGCAAAATTTTTGAAAACTGGACAAAATATTTGAAAAATTATCAAAAATGTCAATAATTGTCAGAACCTGTCAAAAAGCTAAACAATTGTCAAAAATGGTCAATAATTGTTAAAATTTGGAAAAATGGTCTAAAATAGTTAAAATTTTTGAAAAATTATAAAAATGATCAGTAATTGTCAAAACTGTTAAAATTGGTGAATAATTGTCAAAAATCGTCAATAATTGTTAAAATTTGAAAAAATGGTCGAAAATTGTCAAAAATTTTGAAAAAATAGTCAAAAATTATCAAAAATGGTCAAAAATTGTCAAATTTTTTGAAAAATGGTCAATAATTATAAAAAACTATCAAGAATGGTCAATAATTATTAAAAATAGTCAAAATTTTTGAAAAATGGTCAAAAATGGTCAATAATTGTCAGAAACTGTCACAAATGGTCAATAATTGTTGAAATTTTGAAAAATGGTTAAAATTTGGAAAAAAATGGTCAAAAATTATAAAAAAAACTGTCAAAAACGGTCAGTAATTGTTAAAATTTGGCAAAATTTTTGAAAACTGGACAAAATATTTGAAAAATTATCAAAAATGTCAATAATTGTCAGAACCTGTCAAAAAGCTAAACAATTGTCAAAAATGGTCAATAATTGTTAAAATTTGGAAAAATGGTCTAAAATAGTTAAAATTTTTGAAAAATTATAAAAATGATCAGTAATTGTCAAAACTGTTAAAATTGGTGAATAATTGTCAAAAATCGTCAATAATTTTTAAAATTTGAAAAAATGGTCGAAAATTGTCAAAAATTTTGAAAAAATAGTCAAAAATGGTCAATAATTGTCAAAAATTGTCAAAATTTTCGAAAAATGGTCAAAATTTTCGAAAAATTATTAAAAATGGTCAAAAATTGTCAAATTTTTCGTAAAATGGTCAATAATTATAAAAAACTATCAAGAATGGTCAATAATTATTAAAAATAGTCTAAATTTTTGAAAAACTGTCAAAAATGGTCAATAATTGTCAGAACCTGTCAAAAATGCTCAAAAATTATCAAAAATGGTCAATAATAGTTAAAATTTGGAAAAATTGTCAAAAATGATCAATTATTGTCAAAACTGTCAAAATTGGTCAATAATTGTCAAAAATGGTCAATAATTGTGAAAATTTGAAAAAATGGTCAAAAATTGTCAGAAATTTGGAAAAAATGGTCAATAATTGTCAAAAATTGTCAAAATTTTGAAGAAATGGTCAAAAATTGTCAAAAATTTTGAAAAAATGGTCAATAATCAGCAAAAATTGGCAAAATTTTGAAAAAATGGTCAATAAAATATAAAATAAAACGTACTGGGCCTAATGTAATTCCCAACATCGCATTCTATTGCGCGTATTTTTATTGATGGTTTTCCCAACCTCGCATTCTATTGTGCATAAAAAGCAAGCTTCTGTCGGCGGTCCGACGACCGCTCACCTTTTTTTCCCATCAAAATTCATCTCTCGCAGGATTTTTCACAATTTATCTCTTCCAATTTCAGAAATAATGGCGAAACCCAAATAAGTCAGAACCATTTTTCGTGAAAAGAATCTCCTTGTCTTGATTTAAGGAAATAGTTTATTGTCTTTGCCTTTCAAATATCTAGACAGTGTAAACTCGTCAAGTTAATCGTAACTCATACCTTATCCCAAACACCGCCCAGACCAATTTGCATTTAATTATGAAGGTTTAATTCTTTTAGATTTAGATTTTTTATCGTTGCATGTTTGTAATCTCGTATTTTGGATCTCTTCAATCATTTAATATGCTATGCAATTTTATTTGTGCAATTTTAATAAATTTGTAATCAAAACTATCGAAGTGATTTTTAAAATGTATCGTAATATACGGAATGAGTTTACCTAATCGGTTGTAAAAGTGTATAGAATGTTACTTGGACCTTGGATTCTTCATAAAAAATCAAAAAGCTCTCGATGTGGATGTCTCTCGTTATGGCTTTTTCCTGGATTCTTCGTCAGTTTCAATGAAAAGTGTGTCGAAAGAAAGGATTTATGTCAAGGATGTGAAGAAGTCCCTTGATTGACTGCGATTGTTCCCACGGGATTTGAGAGAAATTTGGAAGATTTGGAGTAAGAAGAAGAAGCATGTAAGATCGATGTGTGTCCTTCCCAGAAAGGATATGTATCGTATTTGGAAGTGTATTTTTTGGCAATATGTCCCAGTTGTAATTTTCACACTATTTTCTATTGCCCCACCCCCTCAGCTATTTTCCCCATACCTTTTATTCGTTTTAGTATTAACTTGCCTTGATGTTGGCGTAAAAAGTCTAAAAGGCAATTAGCCATCTCGTTAAATATTTTCATCTTGGTTGGTGAGCTCATTCCGCATTTACATATTTAGAAAAATGTGATTTAACTATAGTACGCAAACGTTTTTAAATTTATTTGATTTATATAAAATAGTTGGTTATTTTTTATATTTTATTATAGGTATTGGCATAAATGTGTAAAAAGTAAATTATTAGAAATATTCTAAAAAATGTATTATTCCAGCTTTGAGATATTTACCGAATAATAATTAAAAAAATAAATATAAATTTCTTTTTTATTTATTTTATAATTGTGACATGTTTAACCTTTATATTACTTCAATAAATTTCTGCTTTATCGTTACACCCTGTAAAATTATGACTTAGATTGTTGGAAAGCATTTTCTACTGGCTTTCTAAATCACAGGTAGGGGGTTGCCATTAAAATTTTTGGAGGTGGGGCATAGGGGGTTGATGGGGGTGCATTCTCTCTCATGTTATTTTAGTTCCCCCTCTCTACTCTAGAAACGGTTTTGAAATTTTTTTATAATTCACCTTATACGGGGTGTCTAAAAAAAGTGTACTTTACTTCCTTCGTTGAAAGTAGTGAGACAAACATTTTATATGAAGCACTATCATTATTTTCAGCCCCTTTATCATCTTGATTTTGGTACGAACTCCTGTATACATTTAAAATTTATTTTCGAAAGGTAAAGTACTCACTGGTACCACAATATTAATAAACTAATTTCTAGATTGGGCAGTAAACCACCAACAGAAGTACCTCCATTAAAAGCAGCCAGAAAAAGAAAGATGAAAAAAGAGAAAATAAACGAAAACGAGGAAGATAAAAAATCCCGAAGAAAAAGCGCAACACCGAAGAAAGTAGTTAAAAAAATCACAATATCCCATCCGCCACCGATAAAATTAGAAGAACCAATACATTGCGATAACTGTTCCGATTCTTATTATAATCACGTCGATTTCGCTTTTCATTCGATCAAACACAGCGAAGACGGCAAATTCACCTGTCACATTTGCAGCAATTATAGAAACGCTAAAAAATACAGCATAGAAATGCACGTGAGAGCTCACGAAGGCTCTACAAAGTTCAAATGTGAAATATGCAGTAAAGCTTTCACCATCAGCACGTACGCTAGCGAGCATAAATATTTCCATACCGGAGAAAAACCGTTCCAATGCGAAATATGCGGAAAACACTTTATGTTTTCCCGACAATTAGCTTCTCATCGCCGTACCTCCCACTACGAAATCCTTACGGGTAGTCCTTTAGTTAAATACGATTGCAGCATTTGTAAAAAGCATTACGAATCAGCCTTCGGTCTTCGACGCCATAAAATGACGATTCACAACAACGTAGATTTAACGGTTATATGCGAAATATGCGGCAAAACCATATCAACCAAGGAAAAACTAAAGTTCCATATGCGTACTCATACTGGGGATAAACCTTATCCTTGTGAAGTATGCGGGAAATGCTTCTCCAAGAAGCATCAGATGATCGAGCATATGCGCGTGCATACTGGGGAGAAACCGTATATTTGTCCGCATTGCGGACGGGGTTTTTCGCAGCGAACGCCACTGGTTTTGCACGTACGTACGCATACGGGGGAAAGGCCGAATGTTTGTCGGATATGTGGCAGTGGGTTTATCTCGAAGACTTCTTTAGAAGCGCACATGAAAAATTGTTTGATACCATTTTCTGCGTATTAAATCAAAATTAGGGAGTTTGGACGTGTACCGGGTGTCCCAATAATAATGGTTCTGAGCCTTATCTAGGTTAAGTTTGTGGTGAGTGGGTCTATAAGGCACTCCACTGAAACCTATTTAGATTTCACCAAACAAATTCAGCTTCTTAACAAAGTCGATTAGTTTCTTTGGTGAATGATATTTCAGGTCAGAGGGCGAAAGAGAGACCCTGCTAAACATCAGATTCCTGATTCAAGATGCGGCGGGGCAGGCACAAATTATATGCTCTGCTGTTTCATCATCTTCCAGACAAAGATAACAAGTCGGATCTTCCGAAGGTTCAGGTCTTAGCACACGATGATTCAGATAACAGTTAAGAGGTCTGTTAGACAACGTAGGTCATGTCTGCTATAGTCTAACATTTGTTTGGAGACATTCTTCGAAGCCTTTGAATGAACCAATCCTGGTATATTATGCCACAAGTCTAAAGCTCTTCTTGGTGTCCAGGTATTTAGTGTTTGTTTGGCAAAACTTATTGCGATCCAATTGTAGGTTCTAGTCCGATAAAAACGCGTGCGGCACACTCCCTTCCAAGAGAGTCAGTCTTCTCATTGTCATCCATGCCAGAATTGCCAAGTATCCAGAGCAGAGATACTCTATTGAGATCTCCTATTGAGGAGAGTCTTTTTTGGCGGTCTAAAACCAGTTTCGACGTTACACGGTAAGAGCCAAGTGCTTTCAAAGCCGCTTGGCTGTCAGAGAATTTTTTTTTTGGTTTATGTGTGAGATTGGTTTGCTCTAATCTCTCCATGAAGCAATGGCGTAAATTTACGCCTGAAATACGGTTGCATAGGATCCTAGAGAGGTTGAAATTCCTGTCCTAGTTCTTCGCTCTCTGTCTGCTCTCAATAGTTCATCCTTACGGAGGACCCATTCGTTTATATTAGGACGGTATAAGGCAGATCGTAGTTTACTCTTGGAGGCATTGTGTCATTCCCAAAATACTGTGACTTTCAGTATCCACTAGCATTCTGCTTTGCTCTGTATAAGCCTATGTGTTATCCAACTAGCCTCCCTTTCCAGAAATATATGGAGAAGAGGTAGGTCTAGAAGGATTTACATGGCTGTTGACGGTGTGGTTCTAATGGTACTAGTAATTGCCAGACAAGCCTGTTTCTGTATACCAGAGAGCTTTGCTTGGGCCTTTCACTAAAAAGCTTTTGACCACCAACCAATATGTGATCATTGGTCTAACAATCATTACATATATCCAATGGCTTTGTTTGGATCCCAAGCTCCAAGATTTTCCACAGATCCTGCGACATATCCACAAGGATAGTCTGGCCTTATGGATAACTTTTCCAAGTAAGCGTTCCATGTAAGTTTTCTATCTAGGATAATCTCCATCCTCTTATCTAAGGAAATGTTTATATGAGATAGCTTCGGATCCAAAAATATGGTCGAAAGTCATTTTTCTTGGGACACACGGTACATCAGGATATTTTATACGGGGTGGTAAAAATTTCAGATAATTGGCATTTTATTTGAAACGTGAAAGCTAATTTTGAATTTAACTGGATAAGACAAGATATGGAGGGATTGTGTTATTTTTTAAAATTCCTAGTTTTTTGAACTGTAAGACCAAATAGAAAGAGGTTAATGAACGTACTGAGTACTTTATTCAATAGAAGTGTTCAGTCTAAAGTCAGTGACCTTAAACTGAACTCCTCTTTTGAAAATAAAAAGTAACTCGGCAAAAGCAGACCTCGATATTTAGATTGGAAACTCTGGAAATTGAATACTGGCATGGATAAACAATTAAATTTATTTTAAATAATAATTTGGCTGCTTATAATTTGGTTAAGACTCACATACTTGGCTCAGATAAATTTCAGAAACATTATTTCTCTGTAATTCCCAAAAAGGGCTCTAATTCTTCAAAACATCACTTTTTTTTAGCAAATCAATTAAGTTGTAAAATATTATTTCGACGTTGTTAGTAAATTTAACATTTAATTTTGTTAATATTAATTTAATAGTATTATTTTTATAAACATATATTTTTATTATAATATAAATATACACTAAGAAATTCGATTAAATTTTGATGAATTCCTATAGGTGCACCTATTTATTGTTTTTATGTTACTTTGTTGTGCAATATAAGCAAATAAACGTTTATACACTTTGTTGTTTTTATTATATTTAATTAGGATACAAAAGGTGAATATTGCCGAACTGATATTATGCCGGACCACCGTACACTAACAAAGACTAGTAGTCCAAGTCACCCTTCGGGTCTTTGATGTCGGTGTTATAAAGTAAAGTGAATGTCACCAGTGTGAGCACGTGCCTCCTATTTACGAGGGTCGTACATTCATAGATTGTTGATTTATAGATTGAGTGTTTGTTGGGGGCAAGTAAAAACGTACCTTGTTAGAAAACTATTTTTTTTTAATAATGTTTTCTTTTGGTAAGTAGCTTTCGAATATTAACTACTACACTAGAAGTTTAACTAGTGCTGAATTTTTTACAAAATATTTGACTCAAATAAAACAAGAAGTAGCAGGAGTAAGCATTTAATAAACATAACAGACAATTTTTACAAATTTTTTAATATTGACAACTTATTTTTTGTAACATGTCTATCGACCTGTTTCGATTTTATAGAATAAATCCTTTCAAATACCGCTCGCCGCCACATTAGCCACTTCCAATTATAGTTCTGTGATCTCAAATTCTCCTACTTCAAACGCTAAGACAATTGACACTTGTCAACGGCATTTTCCTTTCTATTACCTACCGCCTACGGGGAAAGACCATCTTCCGCTATCTTTCATATTTTTTTAAGTACCTAATGAATTTTGCTGTGGTAAGCACAGCCCCTAGGCTGGGATAAAATCCCTAGGTTAGAATATAAGCCCTAGACCAGGACACAGCCCTAGTCCAGGACACAGCTGCTAGGATACAATTCATATCAAGACATCTCTATGTACCTATCTTCTTCGAGATCTAGTCTCCATCTTCTCAAGACTTCGTAGAGGCAAGACCTATCTACCTTCCTCAACCACCACCTTTTCCGGAAACAACAACTTCATAAACCTATAAAAGTACAAATTCTCTTCGCATTTCTTTCCATTTCCTGTGGCAGAAGCATAAATGAAAATTTGTTTTAAAATCTATTTTTTTCATCTTTTTCTAAATCCTCAACTATAAAAGTTGAGGGAGATATCGCCGGGAGGTAAAATTTCAAATGTTCTTTTTTTTAAGTAACTTTTTTTAATTTTTGATTTCTGTTTAAACTTTTATCTAAATTCTACAAGGCATTTCTACCTTTTCCGCCTTAGTTTGTTAGTAGTTTTTATCGACGTCAAAAAGGTAGTGGCGCCCTCAATTTCTACAACCTTTCTGTTATCCTTGTGCGACATAAACTTGGGGTCGAATCACCCTTGAGAGGAGTCTCTAGCCGGAGCCCTTCAAGCTGGAGCGGTTACAGATACAAATTGGCGCCCAACTAAGGTTACAAATTGGCGCCCAACTAAGGTTATATTTTGTTGCTTTTAAGGTCGCGATTTATAAATTTTATTGTAAAATAAATACGTACTCTAGTATGAAGCTATAACAAATAACTTTCGGGAAAATTTGTACAGGGGTGGTTAAAAGGTACATTTTAAACCATCTCTAGCAGATTTTTTCCAATGCCATATCTGCCAGCCATTTTATTAAAATTAATCTAGTTTCTTTGTAATATGGTAATTCTTGTGATTTTATCTACCTGCTCCTAAAAATGGACAATAATGGCGATTAAAACCAATTAACTTATTGTAACCAATAGGTAAGTAGGTACTTGTTTTGGTATTTTATATTGGGTTCATTTCAAAGAAAATGAATAGGTTCCAATATTTCCCACAATAAGAGTGACAATGAACTAGAAGTATTTAATTTGTGTATATTAAGGTGGTACAAAAAAAAGTATGAACCCCAAAGCATTTTTCCAAACGTTACATCTAAAACAATCACAATACATAGTTAATAACTAAAATAATTGCATAAGCACTCAACAGACAGGCGTGTACTATGAGTATATTTTTAATTTCTCACCTAGCTCCATCCTTCCGAAATCGAAAAAAAGAGACATCTAATCCTCTTTTACTCTTGCAACCATCAACAGGACACAACAACCCCATTTCCCGTAACTACAGACGACACGTCTGTGAGACACCTCTGCCCTTGAATTGTTCAAGTACTCCCCTCCCCGAGTATCTTCGACGGGTTCAGTAATAAACCGTCCGTGGTTGATTGGTATGATTTTGAATTTTTCACTAGCGATTTTATGTTGGCTGGTGTCTGTGAGACGTAAGGTCTGTGTAAGTGTGATTTTTTATACGGTATGAAAATGCCCTGCAATTTTCATCATACCAACTTTTATGATTTTTTGATTAAGTTATAAGTATATTTTATAAGTCAAATCAAATCAGTACCGGGTTTTCTTTTATTGGGGATAATTTCAGATGAAAGTCAAAATCCAAACATTGTTGCTTAAACGTGTTAGTATTTAACAATTAAAATAATCTCATTTTGTAGTCAGTAAACCTAAAATGATAAATGATATATATAAATAATATTATTAAAAAGGCCTTATATCAATTTTTGATAAAATAAAATTGCAGTCTAAGAGACATCACGTCTGATAAAGTGTGACTGAACTGTCACGTCTGCGGTTACGGGTTTCTAGATTTAATTATTAAAAAATATAAACAATGTTCTCACAATATTACACAACGCAACAGGAAACTACAACCGGTATAATCCGCACTCAGCGGAACCTGTGGACAACTGGTATACACGAAACCCAGACGAAGGGTAGCTCTGGGCTCGGCCAGCTCCGAATTCGGCGACGGGGCAAGGAGGGAACGTTTAGGGGCGTGCCGAAGAGTTGGAATACTAGTCTTAGTTAGTGTACGGTGGCCGGACGAACAAATGAAATTAATTTTTCCATCCCTTGGGAACAGTATTTGTTTTCTGGATAAAAAGTGTTCTGTACCCATGACAATGTATGTACAAAATTTCATGATGATGTTATGGAAAAAGGTAAGTGAAAAATAAATATTATTTCAGGATATTAACCACTTCATGACGAATTGCGGTGTAAAGGATAGATCTACTGAACCAAGTGGTGTTAGTTTATAAGGAACATAAGAAACATCACGAAGTCTCGACCTTTCTGGTCTATAGTGGTCCACTAAATCTGGAGATTACATTCCCCAGCCCGACTTTTTCAATGTAGTCTATTAAAAGAAACCGCATATTCACCAGGCAATCGCATTAGCATAAGATGTGCTGAGAAATTTTTTCCTCCAGGTGACAGAGTCTGTACATGGCGCAGTCTGTCAATCCCATTAGCTTTGAGTGTTTACTAAGCTTACAATGCCCCGTTAGGGTACTAACTACGGCTTTGACAGTTTTCCTATTAGGTCTGCCGTAAATGCTGGCAAATGTTCTCTAATGAACTGTTTCTTTCTCCTGGTGAGATTTCCCACATCTCTAAAGAGTTCTGTGCCACCCCCTTCTTGTAGTCAGGTTTATTGTCGATTTTCTGACGCACCAGAAGGGTCCCACTGCAATGAATGGAGTTGATGCACCTTATACATATTTGAACCCCTGGTACCTTGGCTACCATGAACTTGTAACGGTCTCCGAGTGTGTTAAGAGTACATACGCTTAGAGCTAGATGTAGAGCTTTTTGCTATTGTTCTTCACACCTAAATCCTAATTTTGGAAATTGTTTAGCATCTTAAGAATAATCTCAAATTTTCTTTGTTTACTAATATACTTTTTATTTTAGAAAATCAAAAACACTGACAAAACGAAAACAAAAAGTAAAAAAAGAGTCGAAAAATATCGGACTTTTAGACTCCATAAAAAAAGAAGAAGTAGAAATAAAACAAGAAAAAGAAGATCCTAGTTTCGCGGAAGAAGAAAAGAAAGAAGTAGTCGTTAAATCTAAAAGGGGACGTAAAAAAGGTAGTAAAAACCTACCAAAAACCGATAAAGATCAACCGGAAAAATCTAGACGCAAAAATCAAAACCCAAAAAAGATCGTACTACACCACCCCCCACCAATGGAACTACCAGAACCCATACAATGCGATACTTGTAATGTATCTTACAACAATAATGTAGATTTTGCATTTCATTCGTTAAGTCATAGCGATGACGGAAAGTATACATGTCATTTATGTAATTATCGCAACAGTTCCAAATATCACATGGAAATGCATGTAAGAGCACACGAAGGTACTACAAAGTATAAATGCGAAATATGCGATAAAGCTTTTACAATTAGTACGCATGCTTTGGAACACAAAAATTTCCACACTGGAGAAAAACCGTTTCAATGCGAGATATGCGGAAAGCATTTCATGTTTTCTTGGCACTTGGCGTCTCACAGAAGAACGTCGCATTATGAAATTTTAACAGGTAAGATTGCTATTTTTTTCCTTGAACCCACTTAAAATACTGTCGTAGACAAGTTCTGGAAGTCGTTGATTGGTACGCACCAGAGACCAGAAAACAAACTGAACTGTGAAAGGTTTCTGAGAGTACTGCCCAGAACAGTACACTGCGACAATTCTGTCTATTGTATACCCATTTAAGTTCAATTTCCACAAGGAATAATCCTTCCCACATCCTCAGGGTGTTTAAACGCAGCTCCTGGAGTATATGGTCAGACTCGTTCAACAGAAGCACAGAATGTGTTCCGCCGATTCACCTACTTCTAGGCAGAGAGGACACTCGGTGTTTTCGATCAGACTTACTCAGCCCTGATGATAGTTTCGCCTGCAGTGCCCAGAAAGGCTTTTGCTTTCAGTTTTGGAGGTATTTTGACCTGTTATTCCAGTAAACACTTAGTTTGCTTGGTTTCTGAGAGTGATGCTCAGAACCGTACTCTGCGACAGTTCTGTCTATTGTGTCTCAATTTACATTACCCCTTTAAGTTCAATTTCCACAAGAAATAACTCTTCCCACATCTTCAGGGCGCTCAAACGCAGCTCCTGGAGTATATGGTCAGACTCGTTCAACAGAAGCACAGAATGTGTTCCGCCGATTCTCCTTCTTCTAGGCAGAGAGGATACTCGGTGTTTTCGATCAGCCTTACTCAGCCCTGATGATAGTTTCGCCTGCAGTGTCTAGAAAGGCTTTAGCTTTCAGTTTTGGAGGTCTTTTGACCTGTCATTCCAGTAAACACTTAGTTTGATTGGTTTCTGAGAGTGCTGCTCAGAACCGTACTCTGCGACATTTCTGTCTATTGTGTCTCAAGTTATATCACCCCTTTAAGTTCAATTTCCACAAGAAATAACTCTTCCCACATCCTCAGGGCGTTTAAACGCAGCTCCTGGAGTATATGGTCAGACTCGTTCAACAGAAGCACAGAATGTGTTCCGCCGATTTACCTTCTTCTAGGCAGAGAGGACACTCGGTGTTTTCGATCAGACTTACTCAGTCCTGATGATAGTTTCGCCTGCAGTGTTCAGAAAGGCTTTAGCTTTCAGTTTTGGAGGTCTTTTGACCTGTCATTCCAGTAAACACTTAGTTTGATTGGTTTCTGAGATACTGCTCAGAACCGTACTCTGCGACAATTCTGTGTATTGTATCCCAAGTTACATTACCCCTTTAAGTTCAATTTCCACAAGAAATAACTCTTCCCACATCTTCAGGGCACTCAAACGCAGCTCTTGGAGTATGTGGTCAGACTCGTTCAACAGAAGCACAGAATGTGTTCCGCCGATTTACCTTCTTCTAGGCAGAGAGGACACTCGGTGTTTTCGATCAGACTTACTCAGTCCTGATGATAGTTTCGCCTGCAGTGTTCAGAAAGGCTTTAGCTTTCAGTTTTGGAGGTCTTTTGACCTGTCATTCCAATAAACACTTAGTTTGATTGGTTTCTGAGATACTGCTCAGAACCGTACTCTGCGACAATTCTGTGTATTGTATCCCAAGTTACATTACCCCTTTAAGTTCAATTTCCACAAGAAATAACTCTTCCCACATCTTCAGGGCACTCAAACGCAGCTCTTGGAGTATGTGGTTAGACTCGTTCAACAGAAGCACAGAATGTGTTCCGCCGATTCTCCTTCTTCTAGGCAGAGAGGACACTCGGTGTTTTCGATCAGCGTTACTCAGTCCTGATGAAAGTTTCACCTGCAGTGTCCAGAAAGGCTTTAGCTTTCAGTTTTGGAGGTCTTTTGACCTGTCGTTCCAGTAAACACTTAGTTTGCAGTCCATCTGATCTGAGATAGTTTTTTCTGCTAGATTTGAAGAGATCTTCAGTCGTGTCTCAGGGTCTATAAACTAGGACTTATTTCCTTTACTGGCAACCTGGTCCACTACTTTGTTATCCAGAATTCCGGTGGGATCCGGAATTTATACTTGGACAACCTTGTATGTATATTTGCATATACTGGGGCGAATCTCACTGAGACCTAGAAGGTCTATCGTCTTCTTCTTCTCAGTTCCTGAGGAAAGAGGAATTTTTGGATATCCGCAAATTCCAGCTTAGGCAAATCTTCCCCTTCTCCCAGGAGGTCTGCCCTATTTTGTAGCAACTTATTTGTGAAAATTGACCTAATTTTTTTTTTAGGAAAACCTTTGGTAAAGTTCGACTGCGTTGAATGCAACAAACACTACGAGTCGGCGAGTGGTCTTCGAAGACACAACATAAAAAAGCACAAATCGAGTGAAATAGATTTATCCGTCATATGCGAAATATGTGGAAAACGACTTTCCAGTAAGGAAAAACTTAAATTCCATCTACGCACACATACCGGCTACAAACCTCACGCTTGTCACGTATGCCCGAAAAGTTTTTCCAAAAAAGACCAACTCATAGAACACATTCGTACGCATACCGGCGAAAAACCGTACGTGTGTAAGTTATGCGGTAAAGGTTTTGCGCAGCGAACGCCTTTGAAAACTCACGAGAGAACTCATAACGTCGATCGCCCTGGGAGCTCTTGCACTCTATGCGGCCTAGTGCTCAGATCTAAGATAGAGCTCGAAAATCACATTAAAGTGTGTTTTGCCGGGCAATTACCTTTCGCTGCGCAGCTACCATTCGCCGCTGCGTACGGTTTAAATCATAAAATGGAACCGCAAACCTAGAGCTATTTTTATTTGTACTTATTTCAATCACAGATTTAGTTACATTTACTCAAAGTAGGTTTACTGTGTATTTTAAATGCGTTGGACCGGGAAGCAGCAAGGAAATTTTGTAGATAGATAAGATAATAAAGGATGAAGAAATCAAAAATGTAACTGCATTTGTCCCTCTTAATTTTAACTATATTGTTCCGCCAATTAAAAAATACTAAAAGAAATTTACCCCATATATCACGTTTTAACGTCGATTTATGCGAGACCGAGATCGGCTCGAAGCGAGCCTGTACCGAATCATTGAGATCAGGTACTGTTCGGGTCTATATTCTAGATACAATGAGGCTGAAACTGGCAGCCGGAGCTAGCAGCTCTATGCTTACAGGTATGCATGTGTTGTGACGTATGGTAAATGTTACTTGGTCTAGACATTACTTTCTGACTCGGAATGGCCTTGAGTACCGCCTGACTGTTTGACATAATATGGATCTGCTATTTTTTTCTCTCGCGCATTGAGTCGTACCGTCTATCTCCGTCTCCTCTATCCTTATTAGTCTACGGAATATAATTTGTTTTATCATAAATACGTCTCTGCAAACATCTCCCACTCATTCGTACCGTCAGAGAATATTTCGCATGTGGGTATGTTACATATCTAATAATGTTAAATTATTCGGTTTGGGTTCCTTTCAATTAGGGTTAAATAAAACACATCTTTCTTCGACAAATGTTTTTTTTGAACCCAAAGCAACAATTCTTTCAATACAGCGCGTGTCTGCTTATCTAGCAATTGTTACTTATATCGAATAAAAATTTATAACCAAACTGTTTAAAGAACGTCAACCCTAATTGAAAGGAACCTTAACCGAATAGTTTAACATTATTATTAACATAAATTCTAACCTAAATAATTAACTACCCATTACACATGGTTTTTAAAATCTAAGATGTTCCACTGTACCCTAAAACACTCGATACAGTATTCGCCAGCTAACTTGATGTCCCAGAAATTACCAACTAAGAGAGACAGAGTAATAATGCCCTGCCTACTCGGCTGCTATTGGTGGTAAAATTTTGACAAACGCCAATTGCATCGAACCTTATCAGGTGTTAAGATTTTCAGTAGCGTAGCGTCACACAGTTATTGTTTCTGATTTGTACAATAAAGTGTTTGTAAAACAAACAGATATGTTTTATGACGTCAACCCTCTTGTGATTACTCTAGATGAAAGTGATTCCAGTAGCGGCAGTGAGTCACATTCTTCGTAAAGATAAAAACTGTTTATACCTATTCTTAGAAATATACCTAGCTTAAATAATTTCCCATTATCTTGTGTTTCTTTTATTCTCATTACTACCTGGAAGAAATTATTTAGTTTCTAACAAATTTTAATTATAGTCCGTCCGGAAATATAAGATCCTAACTTTATAATCTTCAATTAGATAAATAGCATGTCATTGTAATGGGTACCTTATTGTTAAAATATTATTTATGTACTCAGAATTCAGGTATAAAGCAGATCCGTTTCTATTAAAATCAATATACCAATAATTATAACAAAGAATTAAATATTATTTATTAAGTTGGGATCATATATTTCCGGACGGACTCTACTTTATTAATTGTACAAGTTGTGTTAATTTGTAACAGAAAGCGTATCCTCAGAACTTGCACGGCACTGTTTACAGTTATCGAATGGGCGGCGTAAATAGCTCCCTAGAAAGCATTTAGGACATCAAGTTAGCTGGCGAATACTGTAGTGTAATGTACATTTCTGTTTTGCACCAATAAAATTTCTCCTTTTTGTTGTTTTTCTAATAAGCACTTTCATAATGTAACAAATAATATTGAAGTGTAGGCAACAGATATGATTTTATGATTCTATTATATTTTTATTACTCATTATTGACAAGTATCGAGGTGTTTGATTAATTTTTTTGTTACCGCTGGGTATAATGAGTACATTTTTATTAAGTAGGTGGTACTTTACACTTTTAATTGTAATAAATGAATTGTATTTATATTTGAGACTGATTTTTTTTCTATTTTATATAATGGGCAATGATTGTTGAGATTTTATTTGTATATTAATTAGATTAGAATTGTTTATGAATTGAGAATTGTAACCACACATTCGTTCACAAATAAATTTCAATATTTATTAATGTTTTCATTATTTGTTGTCGTACAGGGACCATTTTTTGATACATGACATGTCTTTACTTTAAATATACTATAGTGTGTCAATTTTAACATATCACGTACGAAAAGAAAACTGTTTAAGAATTTTTTTCTCAATGAAACACCCTGTACATAGTGAATAAAATATTTGTCGTTATTTATAGATGACGAGGTAAGTATTGACATAACTTCAACTATATATACATATATATATATATATATACACAGATTGCGAAGATCCCTTTCTTACAATGCGACTTATACAAGTACGACAAGGAAAATATGAGCAAAACTACGTGAAAGAGAGAGAAGACTTGTTAGTCAGTTTAAATGTGAGTTCTCTATGTAAAGGACACTGTTGTCAAATGAAAGTGTTTAATTTTACCTAAAAGTGCATGAGCTCGAAAAAAAGTTAACGATAACGAGACAAAAATATCATTTGTACAAATTAATCTGAGCTTCTGGCAACAGCGGTTGAAATAGTGGGGCGATCAACACACGCCCAACTGTTTTGGTAGAGGGGACTGATCGCTGGGCTAACAAGTCCTCTCTCTCTTTCACGTAGTTTTGCTCATATTTTCATTGTCGTACTTGTACAAGTCGCATTGTAAGAAAGGGATTTTCGCAATCTGTATATATATCTAATCCATTTTTTCAGTTCTAGGAAAAAATCTAAAAAAATAAACTCCTTGAAACCTCGAAGAAAAAAACAAAGTTTAAAACAAAAAACGGACTCTTCCAGAAAATCAGCCCCTCATCCACCTCCTCTACTCCTAGAAGATCCACTACAATGTGATGATTGTACGGCTTCTTTTAACAACAACGTCGACTTCGCTTTCCACTCTCTAGTCCATAGCACGGATAAGAAGTACACGTGTCATTTGTGTAACTACAAAAATTCTTATAAATATAAAATTGGTATACACGTTCGAACCCATGAAGGAACCAATAAATTCAAATGTGAAACTTGCGGAAAGGGTTTTATGGGCCAGAAGCAAGCGGAAGAACATAAGAATTTCCATACCGGTGAGATGCCTTTTCAGTGTGAGATTTGTGGAAGGTATTTTATGTTTTCTTCACGATTGGCGTCCCATAGAAGGAGTTACCACTATGAAGTTTTAACTGGTACGTATAACACATAATCTTCTGGTTGATTGATCCACCGAGATGTACAACCACGTGCAGCACTTTTGATATTCGAAATACTGATTCAGGACCAGTGAATGTTGATTCAGACCATAGCTTTGCTAAAGTGTCTGCTATTTCACTGCCCTTGTGTCCCTTATTCTATTATGGTTTCCGGGGATAAGAGTTTTTGTAGGCAGTGTCAGACCAGTCTAGATCTGATCTGGTGAAATGCTAAAGACTTCAGTGCTGTCTGACTATCTGAGAGCATAAGGATCTTTTGGCGTCTATACCCCCGTTCGATGTTCACCTTAGTCACTCCAACGTTCCTTTCTGGCTACATGCTTCCAATCCATCCCAGTTCAGCTGGATATGGTATGGTTGGTTGTAGTAAATTGTGGCCAACATTTTATCACTTCTCATTTCAAGAAGCGAGTTTGTGATAACATCTGTGATTCTGGAATTACTATGGGAGTTGCTTCCTTTGTGCCAATTCCCGTTGCATTCCAGCCTGTAAGAGCAAGGGGCGGAATATTGAGAATGGCTTCCATTGCCGCAGTTGGGCTACTTCTGGTTCATCTTATGCTTACTGTATTTCAAACATCTTTGACTCTTCTTAATTGCCGACAACCTCCCAATATCAACCTGAAAAGTCTCTTAAAAGTAATGAATCCATGTTACTATCCAAAATATTTGGAGATTCTGTGGTTTCTCGCAAAGATCCAGGAAGAAAAAAAAGGTGAGCGGTCATCGGACCGCCGACAAAAGCTTGCTTCTTATGCACTATAGAATGACCATTTTGGGCCTTTTTTCGAAAAATTTTTACCATTTTTCAAAAATTTTGACAATTATTGACCATTTTTTCGAAATTTTTGACTATTTTTTCAAATTTTAACAATTATTATTATTTTTGACAATTATTGACCATTTTTGACAGATTCTGACAATTATTGACAATTTTCCAAAAATTTTGACAATTTTTAACAATTATTGACCATTTTTGACAGATTCTGACAATTATTGACCATTTTTTCAAAATTTTGACAATTTTTGACCTTTTTGGCAATTCTCCGAAAATATTGACCATTTCTCAAAAATTTTGACCATTTTTCAAAAGTTTTGACAATTTTTAAGAATTATTGACCATTTTTTCAAAAATTTTTACAATTTTTTGAAATTGTAACAATTATTGACCATTTTTGACAATTAATGACCAATTTTGACAGTTTTGACAATTATTGATCATTTTTGGCAATTTTCTCAAAAATTTTGAACATTTTTCAAATTTCAACAATTATTGACCATTTTTGACAATTTTTGAGCATTTTTGACAGGTTCTGACAATTATTGACCATTTTTGACAATTTTTCAAAAATTTTGACCATTTTCCAAAAATTTTGATAATTTTTAACAATTATTGACCATTTTTGACAGTTTTTATAATTATTGACCATTTTTTCAAAATTTTGACAATTTTTCGAAAATTTTGATAATTTTTCGAAAATTTTAACAATTTTTGACAATTATTGACCATTTTTACAAAATTTTTTGATCATTTTTCCAAAATTTAACAATTATTGACCATTTTTGACAGGTTCTGACAATTATTGACCATTTTTGACAATTTTTCAAAAATTTTGACAATTTTTCAAAAATTTTGACTATTTTTCAAAAATGTTGATAATTTTTAACAATTATTGACCATTTTTGACAGTTTTTTATAATTATTGGCCATTTTTTTGAAAATTTTGACCATTTCTCAAAAATTTTGACCATTTTTCAAAAGTTTTGACAATTTTTAAGAATTATTGACCATTTTTTCAAAAATTTTTACAATTTTTTGAAATTGTAACAATTATTGACCATTTTTGACAATTAATGACCAATTTTGACAGTTTTGACAATTATTGATCATTTTTGGCAATTTTCTCAAAAATTTTGAACATTTTTCAAATTTCAACAATTATTGACCATTTTTGACAATTTTTGAGCATTTTTGACAGGTTCTGACAATTATTGACCATTTTTGACAATTTTTCAAAAATTTTGACCATTTTCCAAAAATTTTGATAATTTTTAACAATTATTGACCATTTTTGACAGTTTTTATAATTATTGACCATTTTTTCAAAATTTTGACAATTTTTCGAAAAGTTTGATAATTTTTCGAAAATTTTAACAATTTTTGACAATTATTGACCATTTTTACAAAATTTAACAATTATTGACCATTTTTGACAGGTTCTGACAATTATTGACCATTTTTGACAATTTTTCAAAAATTTTGACAATTTTTCAAAAATTTTGACTATTTTTCAAAAATGTTGATAATTTTTAACAATTATTGACCATTTTTGATAGTTTTTTATAATTATTGGCCATTTTTTTGAAAATTTTGACAATTTTTCGGAAATTTTGACCATTTTTCAAAATTTTTAACAATTTTTGACAATTATTGACCATTTTTACAAAATTTTTGATCATTTTTCCAAAATTTAACAATTATTTACCATTTTTGACAATTATTGACCAATTTTGACAGTTTTGACAATTATTGATCATTTTTGACCATTTTTCAAAAATGTTGACCATTTTTCAAAAATTTTGACCATTCTAGACCATTTTTCCAAATTTTAACGATTATTGACCATTTTTGATAGGTTCTAACAATTAATGACCATTTTTCAAAAATTTTTACAATTTTTAACACTTATTGACCATTTTTGACAGTTTTTTATAATTATTGACCATTTTTGACAGTTTTTTATAATTATTGACCATTTTTTCAAAATTTTAACAATTTTTGACCAGTTTTCAAAATTTTTACAATTATTGACCATTTTTGACAGTTTCTGATAATTATTGACCATTTTTGACAACTTTCAAAAATTTTGACAATGATTGAATATTTTTAACCATTTTTAAAAATATTTAACAATTTTTGACAATTTTTGATCATTTTTGACAATTTTTGACAGTCTGGCCATTTTTTCAAAATTTTAACAATTTTTGACCATTTTTCAAAATTTTAACGCAGCGTTGGTTATATAGTATCGCGCGTTATTTCAATGCATCTCTCTCTCTATCTCTGCACTGAACGTACACTATAGCCTGCGTCTCTCTCTCTCTTTCTAATGAGTCATCGCGTGACGAACGCTTTTTCGTAACATCACACGTTTCACGAGTTCACTAGCCTTCCCCAAGTCCTATGTCGTGCAATAAGACTTCAAAAATTTTCCTGTGCAGATACTTTTTTGAATTTGTTTTTGTATTTAATTAATTTTTTTTAGGAAAACCTCTTGTGAAGTTCGATTGTATAGAATGCAAGAAACATTACAAATCAGCGGAAGGTCTTAGAACGCACATAATCAAGATCCACAAAGCCGATCAAATCGACTTGACAGTAATTTGCGAAATATGCGGCAAAAAACTTGCCAACAAAAAACGACTGAAATTTCATCTTCGAATTCATACCGGGTACAAACCGTACGCGTGTCATATTTGCCCGAAAAATTTCTCTAAAAAAGACCAACTTGTCGAACACATCCGTACGCATACGGGGGAGAGACCGTACGTTTGTAAACTGTGCGGTAAGGGGTTCGCGCAAAGAACACCTCTAAAAACGCACGAGAAAACCCATAATGTTGATAGACCTGGAAATGCTTGTACTTTTTGTAAATTTGTTTTTAAATCTAAAGTTGAATTGGAATATCACGTTAAAATGTGTAATTCCGCGCAAATGACATTTACTGGATAATCAGATAGAGATTTGACAGAAATCCATTCATTCATTTGTTTGGGTTGTGATCAACAGCCCAGCATCTTTGTACCATTTCCCATAATATTTAGCTACGTGTGTTCTATATAGGCCACCAGTTTGACTGGGAGGATTTTTAGTAGTCCAATTCGGTAACTGTCTTCAAATGTCTCTTACCCAGTTAAAATATCACAGCCAGTGAACCACCTCGTGTCGTATTCCTCAGGTTTTGCCCATAACACATTTGCAATTATAATTATTTTAGTCTAAAACTCTTATGCCGTTCAGCGTCGGGTTAGCCCTTCTTTACCCATTTCTTCCAATCGCTTCTGTTTTTGGTCTCTTCCATTGATTTCCCTCTTTTCTCTCCGATTTCCTGTATCCTCCCCATCCATGTTTTCCTTGGTCTTCCCTTCTTTCTTTTTTCATCCCTTCCTGCCTCTGTAACTGCTTCGACTAACCGTTCATTATTACAATGTGTCCATACCAGTTCAATTGCTTTTTTTCAATCTTTGTTAAAATTGGTTCCTGTTTCAGATGGTCTCTGATTTCTTCATTTCTACGTCGGTCATATTTGGTAACTCCTGCGATTTTTCGCAAATATTTAATTTCCACTGCATTTATCGAAGATTCGTGCTGACCCACGTCTCACTTCCAAAAGTAGTTAGGTACTGGTTGGGTTATTCAGTTATAAAGTCTTAATTTTGTTTTGTCGTCGGCTTCCTTCTTCCCCTTTAGTAAAAATATAAATACAAGAAATAATAATTCTCCATCTTAGCTCAAACACCGATTAGAAGCACGTGACGTAATGCTTTCGTAAACATCAATCGACATTTTGTACATCCAATATATGTATGCGCAGTGCAGAATAACTTCCTTTTAGTGATGGGACACCCAGGATACTTTTTATTCCCTCCACCTATCCTATCCTTAACCGTTCTGTAAGGGCCTTAGATAAATAGTGGGAGTACAAAGATTATGCTTTGACAGTGACTGAATTTAATTTATATGTAATAATATTCATTGTAAATATTATTTAAAGCAAATTTATTTAATAAAATATAGCAAAATATGAAATATATTTATTCCAATTAATACAAATATCTGCATTTTGTACTGGGTGTCTGATTTAGAGAGGTAACCCGCTGTATCTCAGAAACAGTACAGCTTAGAGAAAAAAAGTTGTATTACTAACTGCTGGGAATTATTTTCAAGTTTTCTACTCCATCGCTAGAGGGCGCAATTTATAATAATAACACAAAAACATCATTTTTCCATGATGAATGTACCTTTATAGTACCATAACATTTAAATATTAAAGCATTAGATCATTTTACGTAAGTTTGCTCCAGTACTTTTTACAATATTTAATACCAAGAAGAATGATATAAAATCCACGCATACAAAACTTTCCTGCCACTGAAACATAACCTCCACAATAAAACCGTTAAATAAACCTGGAGAGATCTGTAAACTTATAGTATATTTTAATAGAGTGTTTGTTACTTAGTACAGGTACCGAATAAGAGATGCCGCTTCTAGTTTCCTATATAGAGCAAGTGTGTCATTTTAGCAGCTATGTCATTTTAGGATTTTGACAAGTTGAGTTAGCTTCCCCACTCACCCCTACTGAATATTACAAGATAGAGGAAAAAGTACTGGAGCAAACTTATGTAAAATGATCTAATGATTACGAATATTTAAATTTTGTGGTACTATAACGGTACATTTATTATAGAAAAATGATGTTTTTGTGTTATTATTGTGAAGTACGCCCTCTAGAGGTGGAGTAGGAAACTTGAAAATAATTTTACGTATTTCAAATATAAATTGACTTTAACTTGACCCAAAATCTAGTTACTAGTGTCACTATTGAATTTTTCAATTCCTACAAGTAAGTACCAGTTTTTTTTAATAAAATTGCGTAATATTTAATCCATATTTTTTTTAGTTCGATTCAATCAAACAAAAGTAAAGCAAAACAAACAGACAGACGTAGTAAATTTGCCAAAAAACGAAACAAAGAACAAACAGATTTAACCAGAAAACATCGACATCACCCACCCCCTTTAGAATTAGATCAACCACTACAATGCGACGAATGTAAAGAAAAATTCAAAACTAACGTGGATTTTGCACATCATTCCATAGTTCACAGAAAAGACGATAAATACTTTTGCCATTTATGCGAATATCGAAGCTCTTACAAGTAATTATATTTTATCAATCGTTTAGTTCATGAACACATCAAAATACAGGGTGATTCATAAATAATAAGCCAAATTCGTTCAGAAGACAAAAATAATATTCGTAATATTTTACTTAACAACAATGGCTCTAATGTCCGTTTGCACCGTTTGGAATTTAAGCACGCCTTTCGTAACTTTAAAGACACTTAATTGTCTCGCTTATTGCACCGATGCATCTTAATAGAGAACCACTTAACGCATTGCGTACATGGCAACACTGGAAAAATCTAGTAACTTTCTATCTAGTAGCTTTCGTCATATGTGAACGGATCGGATCGGTGCGGTTAGTGTGACTCAGCCTTAACTGTCCAACGGCTTTTGTTTACATCGGACGTAAATGAAATCCGAACAGAGTAGCTGTATAAATTTCGTAAGCAAAATGTGTCATGATCTAAACAATATTTTAAATGCTGTTTTTTAATTGTCATATTATTGTATAAATTATGTTTGTAGATATCAAATTGGTATCCATATAAGGACACACGAAGGTACGACGAAATTTAAATGTGAAATTTGTAATAAAGCTTTTATGGTTCACAAACATGCCGTCGAACATAAGAATTTCCATACTGGCGAAAGACCGTTCCAATGTGATGTTTGCGGAAAGAATTTTATGTTTTCTTGGCGTTTAACGGCTCACATGAAAACTTTTCACTATGAAATAGTAACGGGTGAGTAGAAAGTATGTTTATCGAGAAGCGGTAGCTTCAAATTCCTTAAAATTCACGACCTGTCAAGACCTAGTGAAGTACGACCAGAAATATAAGAAGGTCATAAATCGCCAACCACTTGAGTTATTACCAGGCGGTCGATTCTACGCGAACTTTTGGAAGTCGTCGACTTTGTATCAGAGCAGAAACGCGAGGAGGTGTAGAAAATATCAAGAGTGGCTAAATTTTCTCGATTGGCAAAGTTTGTTACTTTTTATACCTCCTCGCGCTTCTGCTCTCCTGAGACAATTGAAAAATCACCGAATTTAACAAAATTTCTCAGAATCTCAATAACTTCTTATGAAAACGAACTTTTGGAAGTTGACTTAGTATCAGAAGAGCAGAAACGCGAGGAGGTGTACAAAATATCGGGAGAAGCTAAATTTTCTCGATTGACAAATTTGGTTACTTTTTATACCTCCTCGCGCTTCTGCTCTTCTGATACAATCGGAACATTGCCAAATTTAACAAAATTTCTTAGAATCTCGATAACTTTTCTCTTAAAAACGAACTTTTGGAAGTCGACTCTGTATCAGCAGAGCAGAAACGCCAGGAAGTGTACAAAATATCAGGAGAAGCAAAATTTTCTCGATGGGCAAATTTGGTTACTTTTTATACCTCCTCGCGCTTCTTTTGCTCTCCTGATACAATTGGAAAATTGCCAAATTCAACAAAATTTCTTAGAATATCGATAACTTTTCTCTTAAAACGAACTTTTGGAAGTCGACTTTGTATCAGCAGAGCAGAAACGCAAGGAGGTGTGCAAAATATCGAGAGTGGCTAAATTTTCTCGATTGGCAAGGTTTGTTACTTTTTATACCTCCTCGCGCTTCTGCTCTCCTGAGACAATTGAAAAATCACCGAATTTAACAAAATTTCTCAGAATCTCAATAACTTCTCATGAAAACGAACTTTTGGAAGTCGACTTAGTATCAGAAGAGCAGAAACGCGAGGAGGTGTACAAAATATCGGGAGAAGCTAAATTTTCTCGATTGACAAATTTGGTTACTTTTTATACCTCCTCGCGCTGCTGCTCTCCTGATACAATCGGAACATTGCCAAATTTAACAAAATTTCTTAGAATCTCGATAACTTTTCTCTTAAAAACGAACTTTTGGAAGTCGACTCTGTATCAGCAGAGCAGAAACGCCAGGAAGTGTACAAAATATCAGGAGAAGCAAAATTTTCTCGATGGGCAAATTTGATTACTTTTTATACCTCCTCGCGCTTCTTTTGCTCTCCTGATACAATTGGAAAATTGCCAAATTCAACAAAATTTCTTAGAATCTCGATAACTTTTCTCTTAAAACGAACTTTTGGAAGTCGACTTTGTATCAGCAGAGCAGAAACGCGAGGAGGTGTGCAAAATATCGAGAGTGGCTAAATTTTCACGATTGGCAAATTTTGCTACTTTTTCTACCTCCTCGCGCTTCCTGATACAATTAAAAAATCACCAAATTGATCAAAATTTCTTGAAAATGTATTATCCTCTTTTGAAAACGAACTTTTGGTTGTCGACTCTGTATAAGGGGAGCAGAAACGCGAGGAGGTGTACAAAATATCAGGAGAAGCTAAATTTTCTCGATTGGCAAATTTCGTTACTTTTTACACCTCCTCGCATTTCTACTATCCTGATACAAGTGGATAATCTTCAAATTGAACAAAATTTCTTGAAAATTTGGTATCCTCTTTTGGAAACGAACTTCTGGTAGTCGACTTTGTATCAGCAGACCAGAAACGCCATGAGGTGTACAAAATATCAGGAGAAGCAAAATTAACTCGTTGGGCAAATTTGGTTACTTTTTATACCTACTCGCGCTTCTGCTCTCCTGATACAATCGGAAAATTGCCAAATTTAACAAAATTTCTTAGAATCTCGATAACTTTTCTCTTAAAAACGAACTTTTGGAAGTCGACTTTGTATCAGCAGAGCAGAAACGCAAGGAGGTGTACGAAATATCAAAAGTGGCTAAATTTTAACGATTGGCAAATTTTGTTACTTTTTCTACCTCCATGCGCTTCCTGATACAATTGAAAAATCACCAAATTGAACAAAATTTCTTGAAAATTTATTATTATCCACTTTTGAAAACGAACTTTTGGTAGTCGACTTTGTATCAGGAGAGCAGAAACGCGAGGAGGTGTACAAAATATCAAAAGTGGCTAAATTTTCTCGATTGGCAAATTTTGTTACTTTTTCTACCTCCTCGCGCTTCCTGATACAATTGAAAAATCACCAAATTGATCAAAATTTCTTGAAAATTTATTATCCTCTTTTGAAAACGAACTTTTGGTAGTCGACTTTGTACCAGGAGAGCAGAAACGCGAGGAGGTGTACAAAATATCAGGAGTAGCTAAATTTTCTCGATTGGCGAATTTGGTTACTTTTTATACCTCCTCGCATTTCTACTATCCTGATACAAGTGGATAATCTTCAAATTGAACAAAATTTCCTGAAAATTTGGTATCCTCTTTTGGAAACAAACTTTTGGTAGTCGACTTTGTATCAGCAGAGGTGTACAAAATATCAGGAGAAGCTAAATTTTCTCGATTGGCAAATTTTGTTACTTTTTACACCTCCTCGCATTTCTGCCATCCTGATACAATAGGAATATCACCAAATTGAACAAAATTTCTTGAAAATGTATATCCTTTTTTGAAAACGAACTTTTGGTAGTCGACTTTGTATCAGCAGAGCAGAAACTTGAAGAGGTGTACAAAATATCAGGAGAAGCTAAATTTTCTAGATTGGCAAATTTTGTTACTCTTTTTACCGTGATAAGGAGGAGGTCTATTATTATTAAAATGTCAAACTATTTCATGAGATATTTTAATCCGGACCGGGGAATCTTTTAATGGACACAGTCTTTCATTGTTTATCTATATTTCGAAGAATAGGTAATAATGAGGGTCCTCTTATATTGACTTACGACCTTCTTAGATTTCTGGTCGTACTCTAACTCTTTGTTTCGTACACTTATTTGTAAATAATATAGAAAGAAAATCTGGACTTGGACTTCATGGTTCGCCCCTTTTTACCCTTATCCAATCCCCCCGCAACACCAATGATCACCCTTTTTTTATTAATTATAAACCACTTTACCATTTCCTCTTTGCCAAGTCCCGTTAACAATTTTCTGTTTTTTTTTTGTCTCAAAACTGTTAATTCGAATAGTCTATAAAAAATTTTAAACTGATCACTTTCAATGTTTAGTTTTTTGGTGATTTCAACCTGTATATGTTTAATATTTTCAGGAAAACCTCTAGTTAAATTCGACTGCCTGAAATGTAACAAGCATTACCGGTCAGCAAGCGGCTTAAGAACACACAATATAAAAATACACAAATCAAACGACATTGATCTATCGGTAATTTGTGAAATATGCGGAAAGAAACTTGCTAATCGTGAAAGATTAAAATTTCACTTACGTATACACACCGGATACAAACCGCACGCTTGTCACGTTTGTCCAAAAAGGTTTTCGAAAAAAGATCAACTCGTTGAACACATACGTACGCATACGGGTGAAAGACCGTATGTTTGTAAAATTTGCGGTAAGGGCTTTGCACAAAGGACGCCATTGAAGACACACGAAAAAGTTCATAAAAAAAGTTGGCAGAAAGATAAAAACCGATAAAGAAACTGTAGACGTATGGAACAAGCCGTTGGAATCAATCTACATATATTTGAAAGGGATTCAAAAAAATCGAATTATAAAATGAATCCTAAATTACAAAAAACGACATGGACGACAGTGATTATTACGAAAATATATTGAGAAGAAACGATGAAGAGACTTATGGCAAAAATTTTTTTTGTAATTTTAAAAATTAATAAAATTTTACGAGACCATTTTTTATTTTCATGTATAAAATTCAGTGGTAGAAAAAGTATTTTTTGCAGTGCGTGAATAAAGTGAAACTTTTCCAACTTTTGTATATAACGCTTTACAACAAAGTTTTATAAAATATATTACCGTTCAACTAAGAAGAAACAACTACTTCCCGAGCTTTATGCACCAACAGACATTGAATTACACTTCAAACGGGGTCGGTATGATCTACAAGATTTAACCAAACATTCTGGTGACTTTATTCAGTGATGGTTAAGTTAAGTTCTATTTTTTGAAATATTGTTGTGAAGAACTTTGCTAAGTGTAATCTGTGAAACCGTTCCAAGAAGATGGCAGTGTAATATAGTTGAGGAAATTTTGTCATAGAAAAAACCCATCATACTTTTTTACGGGCAATCACCTCCTGAATATTTTCGAATTAATTTAGAAACACCCTGTATTTTGAATATTTTTATTTATTAAAATTCTTATTATGTAACACTAGTTGATTATTATTATTATAACTTTATATGTTCACAAGCTTTCATTTATAATTAAAAAATATCTCACATATGTCAATTTCCCTCCTTTTGCACAATTTTGTATACAGTTCCAGCTAGCAGCTATCGAAAATAAATAAATATCCAAATAATTATAATGTTTAACTTTTTAAATAATAACCTTTACCAGATATAAAATAAGAAGGAATAGTGAAACAGTCACCCAGTAGAAAAAAAAACCCACCAAGCACCGTTTGTATATTTTGTAAGACAATTTTTTTAATTCCCTCACTCTCATAAATAGATATTAACCAAAATTAAAATTGTAGGCCAAAGAAAAGAAGAAAACTCAAAGATTTATCCGAAAGGAAATCTAAGCTTAAAGCGCTGAAACCAAAAAGAGATCCCTCCCCACTTCCTGAATTAATAAAACGGGATGAACCGATCTATTGCAATGAATGCGATAAACATTTCGATTATGACGTAGACTTTGCTGTACATTCTATTAAACATAGTTCGGATAATAAATATAGATGTCATTTATGTTCGAATTACAAAAATATACGAAGAGATCGCATGGAGATACATATTCGAAGACACGACAAGTAAGTGCTACAATTTAAGTCAAACTAAAATAGTTCAAGTTCAAGTGAAATTTATTAAAAGGAAATTACGATATCTTTGACAACCCCGAACTAGTTCACTAAAAAAACTGATAAAATTGATAGCATGATTAGATTAGAACTGAATCTTTGTACCATTTCCCATTTCCAGTCCAGAAGCTTCGTCTATTTCCAGAAGCTCCGAGTCTTCCATAAAGGCCACTAGTTTGACTGGAGGGAATTTTAGTAGTTGTGATGGTTGTATTAATTCCTCTCCAAAGTGCTTCAGTCATTTTGTGCAGATGTTTCCTTAGGGTACAGTGTCCAGTCACCAGGTCGGTAACTGTCTTCAAATGTCTCTTACCCAGTTTCAATAGCCTGGTTGAGAGTACCTTGTCTACCTTGTTCAGTGAACTCTTTGTGTGGAGGTGCCCTTGTGTCAACCTTCATTTGAGTTGGTGTTCCCTATCTTCATATCTTCCATTCTTTAGCTAACTGGTCCGCCATTTCATTATCTGCAATATCCTCATGTAACGGTACCCATATTAGAGACACTTTGTTGTCTCTTGCAAGCCTGTTAAGTGATTCTTTGCAGTTTTTTACCAGTTTAGACCTAGTTGTTGGATTACTGACAGCTTTAAGCAGAGCCTGGTTGTCAGTGAATATTTTAATCTTTTGTCTGGTATATCCTCTTCTGATATTTTCATCAATACGGGCTGCAGCGGCCAAAGAACGTTCTCTTTCTAGGTCCTAGATTAGTTTAATATGGGGCATATAGTCAGCAGTGTTCTTTCAGGATTCCAACCAGAATGCTGGCTGCTAGCCTATTCCTGCTTTGCTGAAATCTTTGGCTTGTCTCATTCCAAGCACCTTGCTCCACCATTTTCAAGACTGCTATTTTCTTTCTGCAGCTCTAAGGCTTTACCACCAAAATGTTCTGAATCAACGGGCGCTCCTTCTCAGGATAGTGAATCTCCCTCTTCCTCGCCCTTGTGACCTGAGAGGCATTTGACAGTCTATTTCGACTGCCCAACTCTTGTAGAGTCCCAAACTAGTTTGGAATTCATCTGCATGGAGCCGATTGCTTTTATAGCCACTTGGCACTTGGCAGCCGAAATACTTCTATGCGATCCATTTCGGGGTCTCGATATTGCAGATTTGATAGTTTCCGAGAAAGCTATGTGGCCCGAGAATGTACGTTGGGGGGCGTAAAGATCCATGTCTTGACTTTGTTTTCCAAAAAAATTTCCCTACACGTCCATATATATATCGTTAGTCCAATTCTGAATTCGAAGGTAGCTCACGTTCCCTGTTGACGGGTTGTTTTCCAACTCCCCCAGTAACTCTTCCCACTTTCCTCATTTTTCCCTCTTCACCAGTTCCTTCTTCTCTTTGTATCCCCCTTTTCCCTCTATCCTTCCTCTTCTCCTCAGCATCCGTCTATGTTCTTTCTTACACTTCCTCCACAGCTTCTCTATTTCCTCATTCCATTAGCCCTCTGCTCACACCTATTGCCCCAAATTCCCTCTCTTTTACAGCCCTGTATCACATTGTACAATTCATCTACATCATGTGTAAGTCCCCTTTCTATCTCCTTTCTTACTTTCTTCCTCATACTCTCTGCCTCGGCCTTCGTCCACCTCCATCCCCACTCTTCCAATAATTCCTTTCTCCATTTCCTTATATCCGTCTCCACATACCTATGTAAGCTCAAGCTTTCCACATCCTCCAGCACCCTCCAACTATTATGCTGTTATATCAATGAATGACGAACCCCCGTCACCCCTCATGAAGGTGGGCAGTAGTCCATCATTCAGCACCACCAACCCGTAGGATGTCAACTCTTCCTCCAGGATCTCTGGCTGTGGAGTGGCTCTTAGAAGCACGTAATCCCCATATTTATCTCATCATGCTCTCTGTCAATCTATTGGTGACTTCGCCTTGTATTTAGACATGAAGTGACGGTAGATGCGACTGTTTGGGGTTGTTTTCGTAGCTCCCGTCGTTGCTGTTTTATGGAAAAACTTTCACCATGCTTGTCTTGTTCCATTTTTCCCCAAACTTTTCCCTGTATGTTTGTTTTGCTTTCTTTCGAAATTTTTTTCAATTCGGACCAGGATTTTTATTATTATTAGTAACTGGTTCAATTGGGTGATTGAGAAACATGTGTTCCAAATATCTAAATAATATACGGGGTAAATCCATTGAACACTCTGCATCTCAGTTAAAAAGACTCGATGAATGTGGTACTTTTAGTACCACCTTGGTGACTTCTAGTCGAGTCAAGTCTCTCGAAAATAGAAAATTGTCTAAAGTATTGTGTTAGAGAAGATATCGAAATTTTCAACTCTCACGCTTTAATAGATGTGGCCACCATTAGATCTCGAGTACTAACTTTTTGGCTATATTGAAACATTTAAACCAACTTTCTATTAAACTGTTTATGTTTTAGCCCGAAAAAACGTGGCCGGCCAGCCACTGGACGGAAACCGAAAATTAGAAAGCGAGACCTCAACGGAAAAGAATATAAAAAACTGCCTCTCCCGGATCCAGTAAAATTGGAAGAACCAATCAAATGTAAAGAATGCGACCAGTACTTCCACACCAACTTAGACTTCGCTCTTCATTCTATAGAACACAGTAAAGAATCTAAATACTCTTGTCACTTGTGTCGTTTTACGAATTTGCGAAAAGACCGTTTCGAAATCCACGTTCGATTACACGAAGGTAGTACCAAATACAAATGCGAAATCTGTCAAAAAGCCTTTAGATGCGGTAGCCACGCCGACGAACATAGAAATTTCCATACAGGCGAAAAGCCTTTCCAGTGTGAGATTTGCGGTAAACATTTTATGTACTCTAGAGGACTAGCCAATCATCGTATCAAGACTCATTCTCAAATTTTGACCGGAAAACCTAGGGAAAAGTTCCGCTGCGAATACTGCGATAAAGAGTTCGAGTCTTCTACAGGACTCACCAGTCATACCAACATAAAACATAAAAACATACAACCGGATCTCTCGGTTATATGTGAAATTTGTGGTAAAAAAATCTCCTGTATGGGCAGGTTGAAATACCATTTAAGAGTGCACAGTGGGGATAAACCTTATGCGTGTTTGATGTGTCCGAAGAGGTTCGCTATGAGAGATCTCCTTATCGAACATTCTCGAGTGCATACCGGTGAAAAACCGTACGTTTGCAAATATTGCGGAAAAACTTTCGGACAAAGGTCGCCTTATAGATACCATATCAAAACTCACACTGGAGAGAAGAATTATATTTGTCCTCTTTGTAATAAAGGATTCATTTCTAATGCTGGTATGAAGAGTCATGTGAAAAATTGCTTCAAGCCTTAAATAATAATATTTAATTTTCAGTGCTTTTGTAAAACGGAAAGTAGGTTTTTGTTGGAATACAATATAGTTTCGGAGTATATTCAAGATTTGGTAGAGTGGAGATTGTTGGTTGCTAGTGGAAGTTGGGTAACTTTTCTCTCAATTTAGTGCGGATATATTTTGGTATACTTTTTCCACATCCTGTAGTTCCCAACTATAGCCTGTGTGCCGATCTGCTATAAGAAATCTTTGGGTGTCTGGAGATTCAACAATATTTCTCAATTCCTGTAGGATCTTATTAGATTTTTGATTGACTCTGGAATACCTGCTTTAAGCTGTTGATCGTACCTTGTCTCTAAAGCTTAATTGGGTACGTCTTGTGGACGAAACTGCAAAACGGGTGCTGACTGCCCGCGAAGCGACACTATTATAAAGAAGCCGCCATTTGTGTCTCAGTTCAACCATTGGCTTGGTCGCAGCTTCAAATTGTTTCCTATGCCGTTTGGCAGTCAGTCTCGCTCTAGGGTCTTGTTAGTTTGGCTTTGAGAAACTGTACTTTGGTTCGGTTATAGAGGAAGACAAGGTCGTGCCTTTAATTTCAATATTAGTTGCTGAAGCTTGGGTTCTTCTTTCTAAATTAACCATTTCAGTTCTAATTTGTCTTTAATAAATTAAATAACTCTAATATTAAGCTGTCCTTCCTCTAACTTTCATTCATTTATTCATATATTTGGGTTGTGCTCATCAGCCCAGGCACTTGAACTGAATTTTAGTACCTTTCCCCATGTTATCTACTTCCAATCCTGAAGCTTCGTGTCTTCTGTAAAGGCTACTAGTTTGACTGGAGGGATATTTAGTAGTTGTGATGGTTGTATAAATTCCTCTCCAAAGTGCAGATGTTTCCTCAAGGTGCAGTGTCCAGTCAGGACAGGACAGGTCGGTAACTGTCTTCAAATGTCTCTTACCCAGTTTCAGTAGCCTGGTTGAGAGTTCCTTGTCTACCTTGTTCAGTAAACTCTTTGTATGGAGGTGCCCTTGTGTCACTCACCATTTGAATTGGTGTTCCCTATCTAGCCAGTTCCCGATTTCCCCTCTTATGCAATCTTTTGTTTGTGATTCCACAAAACGGTTCCGGACCTATGAAGTCTCCTATAGAGCCTTTCTTTAGCTAACTGGTCCGCTATTTCATTTCCTGCAATCCCCTCATGTGCCGGCACCCATATTAGAGACACTTTGTTGCCTCTTGCTAGCCTTTTGAGGGATTCTTTGCAGTTTTCCACCAGTTTAGACCTAGTTGTTGGATTACTGATAGCCTTAAGCAGAGCCTGGCTGGAATATTTCAATTTTTTGTCCAGTTTATAGTGGCAATCTTCTCTGCTTGAAACACAGTCGTATATCGACCAAGGCTAAAGAATATTCTCTTTGACCATTCTCTTTCTAGGTCCTTTTATACCAGCCCCATTGCCATTGCCATTGTTTTGGAGCCATCGGTGAACCAGATGATTTCTCCAGAATTACCTGGGTGCATCACCTGTTCACTCGCTCAGTGAATATATTCTTGGGTGTCATGCTATCAAAACTCATGTGAAATTTGGGTTCGTCTAGTAATGACCCAGTTGTATCAGTGTGTCCTTCTCGAACCACTAGCTTTAATGTTTTCTCAATTTGTGTTATGCCATTCAAAATTTCTACTTCTGCTGGTCTACTCCTCTGTTCCTCACATCTTTTCTTCTCTTCATCTTCCTCCTTTTTGCGTCCACAAAGAAAAATAAGAAGGAAAATTTGATGTCTTGTCTTAGTTTTCCTAGAGCATTTTTGGTTGTTTCAGCCTCATTACATTTTCCCAGTCTTTCCGATATTTTCGTTATTTTAGGCTTTTCCTGTGTCCCCAATATTATATCGGTCACTTTGCTAGTTAATCTGCTATTTCGTTTGCTTTTATTCTAATATCTTTGGGATCCACAGTAGAATGACTATGCTGTTCTTACTTGATTGATTGATTCATTGGTTCGGCACCACCAGTCGGAGGCTCAGCCTTAAGGCTTTTTGAGCTCTTGGTTATACCGTTCATGTGAAGAGACCAGTAGCCCTTATCAGGCCCAACAGTCTTGTCACTTCTTGGAGAAATTCTCCCTTGGATACTCTAGTCCCAGGAGTAAGTATTTCCAATGGGACAGTGCTTCACATTCGAAGATAATGTGAGAGGCTGCTTCCTCATCTTCCATGCACAACCGACAGATAGGTTCCTCCCTATATATGCCAATTTTGCATAGGAATTAAAATTCGTATCATCAATGGGACCACAACTGTAGACCATTGACCTTGTCCAATTCCCTACTCCTTCAATCTTTATATAAAGAGTCAGAGCAACACTTCTTCTATTATTTTTATTCTTCCATCATTACTTCCAATTGGTGGTACTTCTCATATTTCTTTTTTAACTTAACCCCACAGAGGTCCATCTTAGAATTCCTAGTTTTATGATCTTTTGCTCTACAGAAATTTGGAAAATACAGTATTCGCCAGCTAACTTGATGCCCTAAATGCTTTCTAGGGAGCTAATGACGCCGCCCATCCGATAACTGTAAACAGTGCCGTGCAAGTTCTGAGGATACGCTTTCTGTTACAAATTAATACAACTTGTGCAATTAATAAAGTAAAGTCCGTCCGGAAATATATGATCCTAACTTAATAAATAATATTTAATTCTTTGCTATAATTATTGGTATATTGATTTTAATAGAAACGGATCTGCTTTATACCTGAATTCTGAGTACATAAATAATATTTTAACAATAAGGTACCCATTACAATAACATGTTATTTATCTAATTGAAGATTATAAAGTTAGGATCTTATATTTCCGGACGGACTATAATTAAAATTTGTTAGAAACTAAATAATTTCTTCCAGGTAGTAATGAGAATAAAAGGAACACAAGATAATGGGAAATTATTTAAGCTAGGTATATTTCTAAGAATAAGTATAAACAGTTTTTTTCTTTACGAAGAATCTGACTCACTGCCGCTACTGGAATCACTTTCATCTAGAGTAATCACAAGAGGGTTGACGTCATAAAACATATCTGTTGGTTTTACAAACACTTTATTGTACAAATCAGAAACAATAACTGTGTGACGCTACGCTACTGAAAATCTTAACACCTGATAAGGTTCGATGCAATTGGCGTTTGTCAAAATTTTACCACCAATAGCAGCCGAGTAGGCAGGGCACTATTACTCTGTCTCTCTTAGTTGGTAATTTCTGGGACATCAAGTTAGCTGGCGAATACTGTATATTAGCATCTTTGTGTACAGTGGTGACAGTCTCTTCTTGCATTTTTCTCTAAAATATGAACAAGGTGTCCAACTTTTTGAGCCACATAGTTGTATTTCTGTAAAACCTGCTACTCGTTTAAAAAAAAAGCGCTGGTTGCATATTTTTTAGAATTTTACAATGCTCAGTTGATACTTTATTTTCTATTACAAAGCAAATAAATTTGTCTTGTGTTTATTTAAATAATGAGATAATGACCTACCCTTAGTGATGAACTTTTTTGATGCTACAAGAGCGACGGTGGAGAAAATCATAATTTAATAAATACTGGAAAATTAAGTGATACTACAACTAATAAGCTCTAAATAAAAATTCAAAAGTGGATGTTGGTAAAAGGTTTAGAAGATTCCAGAACTCAGTTTTGAATTTACTCCGATTTTCTAATTATTGCTCATAGGTGTCACTCTTAAAATTTGTTTGTTTGTAGTGCAATCACAAACAGTTGGAAATTGGACGACTCATGCGTAGAGATTATCTGCGAACGATTTTTTCACTCTGCGCACGAGCGAACCATTTGTGATTTCAATACGAACAAGCCTACTGTATAACTTCCTATTTATGTTATTTATTCTAACTTTAACCATAATTTCCGGAAACCAACAAATTTTGTTAGTTTAGAAAACGATGTCAATAGAAATATGTTTAAATTTTATCAATTTAACAATTGTAGTGATTTTGGTGACAACCATTTTTCGACCAATAGACTTTTCTCGATTCCCCGAATTTTTCGGTGGGCCTTATTTTAGTTAAGATTATCTTGAAAGTAATTAACTATTTTTACTTGTACATCTCATAAATAAGTTATTTTAAAATTTTTAAAAGAAATGATAATCGCCAAAAATGTTCTTTGTGTGCTAAAACGAACCCCCTTTCAATTTTAATTTTTTCGAGCTGTATTATTAATAATAACTATAGCTTCACAAGTGAAAATTGATATTTGGAAATCTATAGCATCACATACTGTTTTTTCTGATAACGTTAGAAATAAAGATAGAAGAAATTTTTTTTTTTCAACTACTTAGAAGTAAGTAAATTATAATTAATAAAATTTAGAAGTATATATATATGTAAATAATTGTCCAACGTTTTTATTAAAAAAAAATCATATTTCGGTAATTGATTTTAAATTTTGTTGAAAAATTATCAACCCTAAGAATTATGAACGTTTTTTGTGCCAGTAGGTTTTATTACTAGTACAAAAATATGGGGCGTGACATTTTTTTTATGTAAACGTCAACCGAGACATTTACTTTGCTCCACACATTTGCCCATCACTGTATAAACACCTTTGTTATATTTTATATATTATACTGTAATTTTGTTCATACTGTACTTACCATTATTAGGATCTCCATCAATCTTTCCCCTCCGTTATCACCTGGAAAGAAGAAAAAATGACATTGTTGATTACTGCAAATTGTTTTTGCCTTAAATATTATATACAGGTTGTCCTGGAACTTAATGTCAAATGGGTAGATGAGTTAAAAATAATCTTAGAAGTTCAAATAAATTTAAATGAATCTACATCACGCACATAAATCCATGTGCGGATTGTGCCCATTGGTTAACAATCCATAATTTTTATAAAATCTACGGTTTCGAGTAAATTTGAATGTTTAGATCGTGTTAAAATTTTTCCAACATAAGAATTTGACATTCCTTGCTGTTATTAAAAGACAAACTTTACTTATTTTATTTATTTTTTAAAATTTTAAGAAAATTAATTTGTATAATTTATTTTGAATTGAATAAACTTACCAAAAACGTTCATACTTCCTTAAAAAAATGCCCTTACTTATTATACAGGGTGCAGCAGATAAACCGTCTATTGGAGATATTTCGAGAACTTGAGAGGTCTCAGAACTTAAAATTGGTAAGGGAGGTTTCTAATGGTAAACTATCGCCATTTTTTCTTTACTTCCGGTTATAATTTCATTTTTTTAATGGAACACCATGTATATTTGTTAATTTTAAGTATATTTACGTTATTTAGAACAATTTTTGTTAATATTTTCCTATGACACTTCCAGCTCTGGAGATTAATTATCAACGGATTAATTGCCGCACCCTGTATGCATATAAAGTCTTTTGAGCCTATTAGTTTTTACTAATTTGAATAATTTATTTATCTTCAAAACTTTTAAGATTTCTAAACCGCCTGGTACAGATATTTGTACATGGTATTTACTGTAAAGTATGGCTCAAAAAATTTTCAAACATGATTTGTTAAAATAATTCATAGCTAATTGTGAAATTTTAGTTTTAAATTGGCTGTGCAATGAAGGAATTCAGTAACCCATTGAATTGTAGTTGTAGTTAAAATTAGGTTAATAAAAATTTTTGTGTATGGTATACCTTTATTTTAAATATCGTCTACAAGCTGTCGCTTGTTCGAATAATTTTTCTACCAGAATTTAAAATAGACGCAATAATAATTTTAGTTTAGCGGTTAAAAATCGAGCCACGAACAATTTTGGGTGTAAAATATAGATTGTAAACACATAGATTAGTGCCAATTATAATAAAAAAATTCTTATTACTTATTTCACTTTTTTTTAATAAGAATTTATTTGTAAAATAAATATTTTTACTGTATTATATTTTAATTTTTATTATTTTTTCTATTTTCATTTGAAATTGATAATATGTATTGAAGTTAACGTGAAGTATTATCTCTTAATTAAATTGTACAAATGATACTTTTTACTGTATATTTAAAACTCCCTTTGCATTCTTTCTTTTTGTCCAAACATGTAAGAGTGAAATCTGTTCAATATGTAGGGCCCAAAAATAATTTTTATTTGTATATGAAGTACTTTCCATTAATATTTTTAGCTTCTTTATAATCTCTTTTTGAACTCACTTCTTTTGGCAAAAATGAAAATATTGTATTTGTTTTGCGTTTTCAGCTTTTTTTAGAAAAACTATTATGTTTGCAAACGTTTTTCATGGTTTTTACCATAACTCCATTTTTATATAATTCAGTAATATACTGGACAATTTTTAATATAAAATATGGTAGTTATGATGTAAAAATATATATTTGTTTACTTTTAAAGTGAATTGTTATCATCGTAATACCCTGAAAATTTAAATGCTGTTTAATTTTATTTTAAAGTTAAAAGAGGTAAGTTGGTGTTCCGCTGAAATGATATGTAGGTATTTTTGGAACTTGAAACAACAAAATTTATGTGAATTGCTATATTAAACGAAGAAATGCATGGGAACTGCTATTTTAAACAACAAAATTAATGTAAACTGCTATTTTAAACAATAAAATTCATGAAAACTGCTATTTTAAACAACAAAATTCATGTAAATTGCTATTTTAAACAACAAAATTTATAAAAAGTGCTATTTTAAACAACAAAATTCATTTACTTAATTACAGTTACCTGTAAAAAATTGTCATATTTTAGTAAAGCGTGATCAATAGACGTCAAATTTTACAATATTTTTCAAAATTTTGTGAATCGTTATAATATTACTAAACTATTAACTTTGACGTCAACAAAATTCATGCAAATTGCTATTTTAAACTACAAAATTCATGTGAATTGCTATTTTAAACAACAAAATTCATTTAAATTGCTATTTTAAACAACAAAATTCATTTAAATCGCCATTTTAAACAACAAAATTCATTTAAATCGCCATTCTAAACAACAAAATTCATTTAAATTGCTATTTTAAACTACAAAATTCATATGAATTGCTATTTTAAACTACAAAATTTATGTGAATAGCTATTTTAAACAAGAAAATTTATGAAAACTGTTATTTTAAACAACAAAATTCATTTACTTAATTACAGTTACCTGTAAAAAATTGTCATATTTTAGTAAAGCATGATCAACAGACGTCAAATTTTACAATATTTTTCAAAATTTTGTGAAGCGTTATAATAGTACTAAACTATTAACTTTGACGTCAACAAAATTCATTCAAATTGCTATTTTAAACAACAAAATTCATTAAAATTGCTATTTTAAACAACAAAATTCATTTAAATCGCTATTTTGAACAAAATTCATTTAAATTGCTATTTTAACAACAAAATTCATTCAAATTGCTTTTTTAAACAACAAAATTCATGTAAGTAAATTGCTATTTTAAACTACAAAATTCATGTAAATTGCTATTTTAAACAAAAAAATTTATGAAATCTGTTATTTTAAACAACAAAATTCATTTACTTAATTACTGTTACCTGTAAAAATTGTCATATTTTAGTAAAGCGTGATCAATAGACGGCAAATTTTACAATATTTTTCAAAATTTTGTGAAGCGTTGTAATAGTGCTAACCTATTAACTTTGACGTCAAAATTAATTTAAATTGCTATTTTAAACAACAAAATTAATTCAAATTGCTATTTTAAACAACAAAATTCATTTACTTAATTACTGTTACCTGTAAAAATTGTCATATTTTAGTAAAGCGTGATCAATAGACGGCAAATTTTACAATATTTTGTGAAGCGTTATAATAGTACTAACCTATTAACTTTGACGTCAATCAACAAAATTCATTCAAATTGCTATTTTAAACTACAAAATTCATGTAGGTCAATTGCTATTTTAAACAACAAAATTCTTTTAAATCGCTATTTTAAACAATAGAATTCATTTAAATTGCTATTTTTAACAACAAAATTCATTTAAATTGCTTTTTTAAACAACAAAATTCATGTAGGTAAATTGCTATTTTAAACTACAAAATTCATGTGAATTGCTATTTTAAACAACAAAATTCATGTGAATTGCTATTTTAAACAACAAAATTCATTTTTAATTGCTATTTTAAACAACAAAATTCATTTAAATTGCTATTTTAAACAACAAAATTCATGTAGGTCAATTGCAATTTTAAACAACAAAATTCATGTAAATTGCTATTTTAAACAATAAAATTCATGAAAACTGTTATTTTAAACAACAAAATTCATTTACTTAATTACAATTACCTGTAAAAAATTGTCATATTTTAGTAAAGCGTGATCAATAGACGTCAAATTTTACAATATTTTTCAAAATTTTGCGAAGCGTTATAATAGTACTAAACTATTAAGTTTAACGTCAACAAAATTCATTCAAATTGCTATTTTAAACAACAAAATTCATTTAAATCGCTATTTTAAACAACAAAATTCATTTAAATTGCTATTTTTAACAACAAAATTCATTAAATTGCTGTTTTAAACAACAAAAATCATGTGAATTGCTATTTTAAACAACAAAATTCATTTAAATTGCTATTTTGAACCACAAAATTCATGTAGGTCAATTGCTATTTTAAACAACAAAATTCATTTAAATCGCTATTTTGAACAACAAAATTCATTTAAATTGCTTTTTTAAACAACAAAATTCATGTAGTAAATTGATTTTAAACTACAAAATTCATGTGAATTGCTATTTTGAACAACAAAATTAATTTAAATTGTTATTTTAAACAACAAAATTTATTTAAATTGCTATTTTAAACAACAAAATTCAAGTAAATTACTATTTTAACCAAAAAACTGTTTTTCATAAAATAATAAAAATTAACGGTTAAATGCATCAAAATACTACTGTTAACAAAAAAAATTATGAAAACTGCTATCCTTTCATTATCCACTATACAGGCTGGTATTTGCTTAAAAAGCTTCATTGAAACGAAGAGTTTAAATAAAAAAAAAGGTTTTTGGCTAAAAATAAAATATTTTACTAAAAACTGTAATTTTTTTTAACATCTATCGTTTTTGAGCTTTTGGTTTGTAATCTGAAATGAAGATGGCACGATTTCATTATACAGGTGTACACCTAACCTTATAGTTTCTGCGAAAATGTATTCTTCAGTCCGGCTTAGAGATACCGGATGGGATTCATCTACCTTGATAAGGCCCTTCATATAGCCCGGAGAGTAGTTGCTTCTTTTCAGTTTTTTGAAAAAATCTGTTTTTATAAAATGTAAGGTGTTGAAATAGTACCTAAAACTATTTTGTTCAAACTTTTATAAAAATAAAATACCTACATACAATTCAGTAGAACTTCGAATAATGTATATGAATTTTAATCGTTTATTATCTTTTAGGAAACGGAAAACCAAACATGTGAAACTAAAGAAAGTTAATTCTAAAAATATATCAAATTTACAAGGATCCGAATTACAAGAAAATTATTACAAATTATTGAAAAATCCGAGAAAAGAGAGAAACGAACCGCCAACCCTCGATGAACCCATTAAATGTGAACACTGTCAAGAAGCCTTCAAAACGAATCTATCTTTCGCCATCCACTCTGTTAACCATCGCAAAGACGGTACCTATTACTGCCATTTGTGCAATACCGCATTAAAAACCAAATACACAATAGAAACTCACATAAGAACCCACGACGGTTGTTTGAGGTACAAATGCGAAACCTGCGGAGAATATTTCAACGGCAAAAGCGAACTCAGAGATCACGAAAACTGCCACAAAGGCGGCAGTCCCTACCAATGCGAAATATGCGGTAAACATTTCGAATTTCAAAAACATCTTTCGTCGCATAAACGCGGTCTTCATCACAAATCTAAATCCTTCGAGTGTAAAGAATGCAACATAACCTATAAATTTCCGTCCGGTTTATACCGACACAAGCATCTCAAACATAGAAACGTGGATCCTTCTGTCATTTGCGACATATGCGGTAAAATACTCTCTTGCAGGGAAAAATTAAAATCCCACCAAAAAGCTCATCTAGGAAATATTTTCAAATGTTTGATTTGTAGTAAATCGTTCGCTAGGGAAGTTCAATTGAAAATTCACATTCGGACGCATACTGGGGAAAAACCGTATGTCTGTAAATTTTGCGGTAAAGCTTTTAAACAACATTCCCCTTATAGATATCACATTAAAAATCATATCGGTCTACGCCCACACGTATGTGGACACTGTAGTAAGTCTTTTATCGCTAAAAGTTCTTGGAAAAACCACGTTAAAGGCTGCAAATTTAGAATGGCAGAAACTGTGAACGGTAGCCGTAATTTAAATAGCGATATCAAGACTTAGATCTTCTTGTGAATTATGAAGGTAAAGTGCAAATATTGCCATTGCAATTTTAGAAAGCAGTGTCTATCAAAACAGGCATGTCAAAGTTACAAGTCCTCGAAGAAGAAGCCTTGCCTACTAATGGTAACGCCAAAAACTCCCTGAAGTATTTATATGAAGTTAGCTTTAAATATTTATTTTAGGTTATTAAAAGCATGGCCAGATTTATAGGTAAAAAGAAAAGTTTTAAAGTATCCAATCTAACCTTAGGGGCGGAGGAGGGAGGAGGAGGAGGAGACACAAATAATTCTTTGTCCCGTAACACTCTCCAGAAATTATGTGAGCGGCACGTTCACCTGATTTGTCACCTCATGACTCTTTCTTTTGGGGAGCGATAAAAGATATTGTTTATTAATGAAAACCACAAAATGTAGACGAATTAAAAGGAAACATAAACCAAGCATGTCGCCAATTACTCCTGCAATTATTTAAGCCACATGTACCTACCAGAAATCTTCTGGCGCGATTCGAAATGTGTGTGGACTACAATTCGAACATCTAATGTAAATAATATTAATTTGTTAATTGTTATTTTTATTAATAGACGATTGAAGACCACATCCAAAATTATGAAAAAATGTATAGGGTGCTATTAAAAAATTTAAAGTTAAACTAAGGGATGAATATTTAGGAGATGATTTTTTCTACGCCATATTTAAGTGTATTAGAAATGGAATAGATCAGTTTTTGTCCTATTAGAAAATCTCTATTCGTTTTAGATATATAGCCTGGATAAATTAGTCTGGGACACCCGGTATATAAATTTTGAAGACCCATATTTGAATTTTATTTTCAACGTTTCGATAGGATCCCAGATGTCATTATAAAAAATTATCCCTCCAACATTGGTAACCAAATTTTACTGCATTCCACTGTAATGTTAATTCATCTGCATTTAGTTGTATTAAACCATTTTATTAAATTTATCGTTTTTTACTATTGAGTTATTTGTAGATTTGGAGCTAGTCCGAATATTGAATATAAAAAAAAACTAGAGTGTGTGCTTAAGTCCGCACGGCAGAAGTGAAAACTGTATGTCGATGATCTGCTGAATTGAGAAGTGGGAGCAACCGATGCAAGTGCTTGGACTTGTAGTGGCGGTCAATGTTTATTTCGCAATTTTCTTCTTCACGCTTTTTTGTTAAAATAATTATTATTACGTACCAATAATAACTATTAAATTAACAAAGACAATTATTAGGTATGAATTGAATATACTAAACAGCGACACAACAGTGAAGAGCAGATGACTGTATCTTTCTCGCTCGGGTACACTCGGCGGTCCCGAGTTTGTATTGTTTTGTATAGTTATATGCATAAAAGAACAGATTAAAAAAGTGAGATATGGAAGAGAGAGGGAATTGGGAGGGAAAAATGGGAGAGAGAGATAGATAGTGTATTGCGTGTGATATTCATTATTTTAAATTGTCAGAATCTAAGACGGATTCGGAAAGCTTCGCGATCCTCGGAATATTGTAAGACTTTTTTCTCTTATTCTACCATTTTTGACAATTTTTCAAAAATTTTGACCATTTTTCAAAAATTTTGACAATTTTCAACAATTAATGACCATTTTTGACAGTTTTTTATAATTGACCATTTTTTCAAAATTTTGACAATTTTTGACCATTTTTCAAAAATTTTGACAATTTTTGACCATTTTTCAAAAATTTTGGCAATCGTTGACCATTTTTTTTAAATATTCAACAATTTTTGACCATTTTCCAAAATTGTAACAATTTTTGACCATTTTTGATAGTTTTTGACAATTTTTGACGATTTTTGATTGGTTTTGACAATTATTGACCATTTTTGACAAGTTTTCAAAAATTTTAACCATTTTTCAAAATTTTGACAATTTTTGACCATTTTTCAAAATTTTAACAATTATTGACCATTTCTGACAATTTTTCAAAAATTTTGACAATCATTAACCATTTTTTTAAATATTTAACAATTTTTGCCCATTTTTGACAATTTTTGACGATTTTTGATTGGTTTTGACAATTATTGACTGTCTTTGACAATTATTGTCCATATCTGACAATTTTTCAAAAATTTTAACCATTTTTCAAAAGTGTTAACCATTTTTCAAAAGTTTTGACAATTATTGACCATTTTTTCAAAATTTTTACAAATATTGACTATTTTTGAAAGTTTTTGACAATTTTTGACAATTATTATAACATGTGTCTCAAACATATTTATTTTTGAATATGGGAAAGTAAAACTTAACAGAGAGTAAAAGATAGTTTAATTTTTAATTATATTACATATACATATATTTATATTGAATTTACTGTTTGGACCCTTACTTTGTGGAATCTACTCATATTAATGTTATAAATGAAACTAACTGTTTCTAATTAATTCCACTATTTAATTGAAAAATTATGAAAATTATTAAAGGATATTGATAATTATTTCGATATTGACATATCATCATGTCAATATCGAAATAATTATCAATATCCTTTAATAATTTTCATAATTTTTCAATTAAATAGTGGAATTAATTAGAAACAGTTAGTTTCATTTATAACATTAATATATTTATATGTATGCATGTATATATAAACATGAAGTGACTTCCCTATACGATCGAATTTTATAATCTGATTTGTTGAAAAAACATTATAAACATTAAAAATTATAAATTAAATATATAATATTAGCACGATAAACCGCTAACTACATACACTAACCTCACAATGTAAACCATATAATTGTTAAAATAATTATTATTACGTACCAATAATAACTATTAAATAGACAAAGACAATTATTGGGTATTAATTTAATATACTAAACAGCGACACAACAGTGAAGAGCAGCTGACTGTATCTCTCTCGCTCGGGTACACTCGGCGGTCCCGAGTTCACCCGATCGAGCCTTTCACCCCAGAGCGTGACGGATCAGCCTAACTTACTACCCACGGAAAAATCTGCGTGCGGTGCGCCAAAATTAGTTTTCACTTCAACATAGTGGTTAAATTTTCCATCAAAAACAAACAAATCAAATCTGTAGATCTGTTTTTTCTGCAGCTCAATGCGTGAGCCATGACAGTATCCCGAGCTTAAATTTCAAGGTCATCGGTAAAAGCTACGATAATATTAGTTCTACCTAGCTTAATGGGTTGATAAAAAGTTTTCTGCCCTTAATTTCTGACTTTCCCTAAAAGAAAAATTTAAAGTGATCGAATTTGTGTATTGGTGTATCAAGATGAGTTATTTTGGAAATATATTCATGGTAAGATCGTTTACAATCCCCACGTTTGAATTTGACGTAAATAAAATTATGTTTTAGGAAACTTCGAAGGAAAAAAGGCAAAAATTACTTCTCCAAGATAAAATTAGACAATATCGAAAAATACCTAGTTAAACCCGCCGAATTAGACATCCCCTTAAATTGTGAAGCTTGTAGCAAAAATTTCAAAAACAACGTAGTCTTCGCTCTACATTCTCGTGAACATAACAAAAATAAAATGTACTCATGTCACATTTGCGACTTCCAAATAAAAAGCAAAAGCGCTTTAGAACTTCACGTACGAGACCACGAAGGTAAAAAGATGTATAAATGCCCCATTTGTGAAAGGCAGTTCGTAAGATTGGTGGTAGCTTATGAACATCAGTTCCTGCACAACGGCCAAACACCTTTCGAATGTGATATTTGTGGAAAGGGATTCCACCACTCTGGATCTGTAGTGACCCATAAAAGAAAAAACCATCCACAAATTCTTTCCGATTCTTCTTCTACACTAAAACCATTCAGATGTACTATTTGCAATGAAGTGTTCGCTAGTACAGCTCAATTAAATAAACACAAATTCAACTCGCACAATCAACACCACTATAACATACTTTGCGAATTTTGTGGCGCGCAGTCTTTCGGAAGTCGCAGCGATATGTTACGACACATGCGCACTCATACAGGCGATAGACCGTACCCCTGTAGGTACTGCTCTAAAACGTTCGCTATTACAAGTACTAGAAATATACACGAGCGGATCCATACAGGGGAAAAAAGGTATACTTGTTCTTATTGCGGAAAAAAATTCGCTCATGATTCAGCGCATCGGTATCATATGAAAATCCACACAGGGGAAAAGGAGAAGACCTGTACGATATGCGGGAAGAAGTATATTTCAGCGGGGAATTTGCGGATTCACTTGAAAACTTGCCATGGGTCGATAAAAATTGATAAAACTATACAAAATTGAAAAATATGTTTTTATAAATTAAAAGTTTTATTTTTTATTTTTTTATTTAATTTTATTGGGTATCTAAACGTAACACAGTCTATCCTACATGAACGTTTGTCCATGAGGACCATCTGCGTACACCTTATTCTCCAGATTTATCACCCAGTGATTTTCACTGGTTCGAATATACAGATCTGGCCTCTTTTATACCGTACCATAGGACTTGGAATGCATAGGCATAAACAAGGCTCGCCAAGAAGTAATATGGCGCTAATGAGAAGGGCATTACCGATAGTGATTTTTTTAATACGTTTCTTCGGAGTTTTTAAGAAAAGGAATGATTTGATCCCAAACTTGAAAATCGTTTTTGGCTACAAAGCAAAACTAGAACAAATTTTATTTATCTTTAATAAATTAAGTACATGTCTTAAAGTGGATGAACGACGATGAACTTGTTTATGTTTGAGAGCAGGTAAGGAAGGTTAAAATTTCCTTACTGGGCTTGAAATCTTCACAGAAAAGAGACATCAGTTAGTAGGTATTGACAGCATACTTAATGCCAACTATTTTTATTAAATGTTCTTCTGTTTTAGGGCGTGGAAAAAATATCCGGACGTAACTCCACAAGAACTTTTTAAATACCTCATACAACCAGCTACACTGGACATCCCATTAAAATGTATCAAATGCGGAGCTATTTTTTGGAACAATTTAGATTTTGCTTTCCATTCCAGAGAACACAGCCACGAAAAGAAAACTTACAAGTGTCACATTTGTGACTTTACCGCTTTAAAAAAAGTAAAATTCGAGTTACACGTAAGGGAACACGAGGGAATTAAAAAGTACAAATGTCCAATTTGCGGACAGCATTTTGTCAATTTTCGAGATGCTTACGATCACAAATTCGTTCACGACGGAGAAAAACCGTTCAAGTGCAAGTTTTGCGATAAAACTTTTGCTAGATCTGGATCTTTATCCAGTCACAAACAGTACGCTCATTATGAACTTTTAACTGGACAAAAATTGGACAAATACGATTGTAAAATTTGTAATAAACATCATACGACACAATCCAGTTTAAAGGATCACAATTTCAAGCACCATAAAAATAAGGTTGCTAGGTAAGTGTTTTCAAATGCTTCTATTTATTCATGGAAGCGGTACAGTTTCCACAGACGCTTTTGGACTTTTCTGAAGCTTTTAGCTATTTTCTCTCCTTGTTGGTAAATTCATTGACTATAATAGTAACTAAAAATGACATCATCGTTTTATTACTGCATGTACTTTAGAGTATTTTAAATTTTACAGTTCTGCTACTTGTGACATTTGCGGAAAGAACTTCTGGAGCAAAGGTCGATTAAAACGCCATATGCTGATCCACGCAGTGGTGAAACCATATTCGTGCGCAGTTTGTTCAAAATCCTTCTCCACCAGCAGCATTCTTAAAGCACACCAAGTGATACACACCGGTGAAAAACCCTTCATGTGTTCGTTATGCGGTAAAAAATTTGCACAATACGCGCCTTACAATTACCATTTGAAAATTCATTCCGGAGTGAAGTCGCACAATTGCATAATTTGTGGAAAGGGGTACATTTCTGTCGGTAATATGAAAATACATATGAGAACTTGTCATGATGCCCCTAATTCATAAGAAGTTCCTCTGGAAGACTCCGGACGCATTCGGTTCTAGAACACACACGGTAACAATCACCAGTCGTTGAGCTGATTCGTATTGTTTTAACTTTTGAAAGAGATATCTCTCTTAATCAAACACTCAGTATATTGTAACGGTGAATCGAGCTGCTGTATTGTTTTATTATGTAGAATGTTAATTTTATTTATAATTATTAATAAAAAATGTTTTCCAAGCAAATTGATTATTTAGTGGGGCGGATGTAAACTCGGCCGCTTAAGAATTTATAATCGTCGCTCCAAAATACGGTATGTGATCTCGGCTGATCGAAAAACTGATGTTAAAATCCAAAAATTAATGAAAAATATATTTTATTTCAACAAGACAAAAAAACGTAAAAAACTTTTCAAGAACAAGCTAATAATTATTAATTGTGAGGGCAAGGAACATTAAACGTTAACAATACTTGGGGCAAGTAATCTTCCTCAAAAATAGTGTCATGAAAACTTTAACTTTCCTGGAATTGAAGCGGACGAGTCAAAATACCTGAAATCGGGTACAAAATTTTGGCCGGCCAAGATTACATACTCATTAGTGAGCATGATCTGATAATTGGCCCAGTTTACAATCGCCCATTCAACGGTATTTAGTGTAATTTCATGAGAATCTTGGTCACAGTGAAAAGTGGAAATTTAACCCTTTCCGTTTCCTTTCGGACTCTTCTAACAAACGAGTGGTTTCGGTACATTTTTTATAGTTTGCAAAAACAGTCCCTGTATGGGTAATTCTGTATAACTGTATTTTTTTTCGGATCGAGATGGAAAACTCATGTTCAAATCCAGGACCCAAACAGTGTTGGATTCATCCCCAAGGGGATGCCAACCAACCAAACCCACCTCAAACTCGACCCATATTTCGCTCACACCGTCTTCTTCTCCCTACCTATCACTCCTACCTCTCATGCCATATCGAGTCCTCTCCCCCTAATCATGCTCTCCACTATGCCACTTACCTCCATCCATTCCTCCCCCCTAAACATTATCTTCACCATATTCTCCTAATACACCGCCTCCCCTAGTTTCCTCTCCAACTTCTTCAGCACTTCCTCGTTCCTCCAGCATCTAAACACATACCCCACATCATCCTCCATTTCACACCTCTCGCACACTCCAGTCTCTCTTTTCCCAATCTTGTGGAGGTACCCTACTACAGTGAACACCTGTGTCAAGAAGTAGTTCACCTCCCCGAATTTTCGGTCCATAAAATCTCTACTATTCCCAATCGCTCCTTTTAGCGCGCCCTCATACTCCTCCCACCTTCTCTCCATTTCCTCCTCCATCAATTCATGTACTTCCTCTCTGGTCGCACCCCCCGAGCGTTTATTCCCGGCTCTAGCCATCACGTCCAATGGGTAGGTCATTGCCAGTCCACCCACTGTCCTGTACCCCTGCACCACCCTCAGCGGTATCCCTCTCTGAACCCGCTCTTTCACCCCACACCCCCGCACCGTACAGCATACTCTGCTCTACCGTCCTACCAATTACCCTCCTCTTCCACTCTCCCGGCCCTTTCACATTACACACCAATTTTCCCAGCAATGCCATGCCCTCACTTTCTCCTTCTCTGCCGCCTTTGACATGTGTGTTCTGAATGATAATTGACTATCCAACCACACCCCTAGGTATTTCACAGACTCCTCCACCATCCTCCTCCCTTCACCATCATCCCTATTTCCCTCGTCTTGCTCCGTCCCTTCTCTAGCAACCCCACCGTCTTATCTTCCAGTCCGCACCGCTCTTTCTTCTCCACAATCTTCCTACACATTTTCTCCGCCGTTCCCTCTATCTCCGCACCGCCTCCCCCTTTGCCGTACATGCCAGACAAACATCGTCCGCATACACCGTATTCTCACATCTCTCTTCGTATACTATCCCACAAACCTCATCAAACATTCACTTCCATAGCGTAGGTCCAAGAACCGAGCCCTTGGGCACACTAGCCTCCGTCTCATACATCCTTCCTCTAGTGTCTAATATCACACGTCCCGTCAGGTAGTCCTCCACCAAGTTAACCAAACCCTCCACCAAGTTGACCAAACCCTCACCCACTCCAAGCCTCAGCAACGCGCTCAACACGAACCCCCGTCTCCCCTCACGAAGGTGGGCAGTAGTCCATCATTCAGCACCGCCATCCCGTCGGATGTACAGACTTCCTCTCCTGTCCGTTTTCTTTCCCCCCCTTCCCCCCCTTACAGTATTCTTAGCATTGAAGTCCCCTGTCACCATTCTCCTAATGATCCTTTTTTCCCTTTTGACACCCTCAGATCGTCCTCCAATCCTGTCATGCTCCTCTCATATTCGTCCAGGCTGACATTGTACACCGCCATTTCTCCCATTCGCACTACCACCCATCCGTTTCCTTTCCTCACTTCATCCGCCCTCAGTCCATCTCCCAACACTCTTATTTCCTGCCTCTCCTGTCTCATCCATAATTCATTCCTGCTTTCCCACATATCTAGCATTTACCTCAGATCCACACACCACATCCACTTCCCTCCTGAAAATCACTTCATAATATATCGTGCGCTATCCTGCATTTCCTTAAATTTATCTGAAACACCCTCCATCCATCCCCTGCATTCCTTCTTCCCGCGCACTGCCCTTCCCTTCCTCCTATTTGACCAGACTCGTCATCTCTGAGAGGTCCAGAGGGTCCCTCCCATTTTTCCCTCCTGTTTTCCATAGTCTTTATCTACTCCTTTCCTTCCCCTACTACATTCTATCTCCCCTGGCTAGTATCTTCTTTCCCCACATACCCTACAAAGGAAGGCCTGCGACAGTCTCTGTCCATGTGATCCTCGCTCTTACATAGCCAGCACTTACTCCTCTCCTTGACTTCTTTCACCTTACACCCTGCTACTTTATGCCCCTTTATCCCACATCCAAAGCATCTGCCATCCTCTCTACCCTCTATAATACTCACCCTGTTCCACCTCAATCTAATCCCTTTTTTCCCAATAAGGCTTCCGCTTTTTCCCATTCCGCCCTCACCACCGCCATTTTCATCCCGTTCCTCTCCCTTGTCACTTTAATCACCTTTGTCCCTTTCCCATAAATGAGGATGTTGGTCAAGCGTTTACGCCCTTCACTGCATGCTTAGGACTTCACGGTTAATGCTGCAGGTGTGGAGAATGTGTTGGAGGTAGGTCTATTGTTTTGGGACTGCTGTGAAAAGCATTTGGTACTAAACCTGTTGCTGATGCTATTATCGGGATTATTTTGACAGTGTCTTGGACTAATTGGTCTTTAGACAATCTAACCTAATTTGTTTTAGAGTTACCCGGAAAAAAGAAATAGTGAAAACTCGTTTAAAAATAATAACACGAAGGAATGGTATGCGAGGGATTCTTTCGAAAATTTCACAAGAAGACCACGACCAGTACATAGTAAAACCTGCCAAATTAGAAAATCCAATAAAATGTAAACATTGCAATAAAACCTTCACCAATAATATAGATTTCGGATACCATTCGATAGAGCACAATAAAAAAGAATTATATCATTGCCATATTTGCGGGGAGTATACCCACCAAAAAAAGTCGATGCTGGAAAAACACATACGCGACCACGAAGGTATAAGAAAGTACCAATGCCCTTTATGCGAAACGCAGTTTGCTACTCTGAAAATAGCCTACGAACACCGGTACGTCCACGAAAATAGAAAACCTTTCGAATGCGACATATGCGGAAAAACATTTTCTGCTTCAGCTTCGGCGAAAAACCACAAAAATAAAATACACTACGAAGTTCTTACTGGTCGAAAGCAAGAAAAATTCGATTGTAAATTGTGTAATAAACATTACAGCAACCACGCCGGATTGTCGCATCACAATTTTCGACATCACAAGGAATTGTACAAGTTAATGCCTGCTTTATGTGAAATTTGCGGAATGAACTTTTCGAGCAAAGCCAAATTGAACAAGCACATGCCGACGCACAGTGCGGAAAAACCGTTTTCCTGTAAATTATGTTCGAAAACTTTTTCCCGATCTGTTGATCTGAAACAGCATCAGTCTGTGCATACCGGAGAGAAACGATATACTTGCAGCTTCTGCGGAAAGAGATTTGCTCACAGCTCGTCTTTCAATTATCATTTAAAGCTGCATACCGGCGAAAAGCCTTTCAGTTGCGTTGTATGCGGGAAAGGGTATATTTCCGCGGGAAATTTAAAGCTCCATATAAAGAATTGTCACAAATCTGAGAATATAACGTGATAATACATAGTATTCGAAAACTTTCTAGTTTTATTTTCAACCATCTTTCCCAACTTTAATATTCATTTTCATTGGTATTTTGAGCCAGAGCTCCATCAAACAAGACTACGGCAAGCCACTGATGACACTTCTGCCGCTTACCTAGCCCAGCTTGGTGAAGCCCCGCCGCTGTAAACATACCTCTACCTCAATGATTTTAAGCAGCGCTACCAGATATAAATATTACAATAGTCAAATAAGTCATATATTTTCTACCCTCTGTATAATCTCCACACATATAAGTAGGTCAATACCTATTGACACAAATAAGTCTAAACACGCTTGGAAAACATATAAATAATACGTTAAGTGATTTGTAGTTTTCGAAATAGATATGTTTAAACCACCCTTTCAACAATTTGTATATTTGTATTTTAGTTCCTTTGTATATTCATGTAGAGTTATATTTTAGTCCTTTTATTTTCATTCGAAATTTCTACCGGCGCGCCACTGCCTCCAAAACACTTCTACCTTAGTTCATAATCGCGTTTTGTTTTCTTTTCCCTGGCGGCTGATCGGCGCCTTGCAATATTTACTATTATTCTTCGGCAGTTGAAGTAGGCGCGACCAAACGCACATATATGCATTATCTCCCTCGTTCTACGAGGCTAGCTCAGCTAGCAAGAGTCGATGTTGATTTTCCAACCCGATCGGACCACTCCTTTACCGGTATAAAACCGATATTTTCAGACCGAATGGGTCAAGTTTCATAGTAATTAATTTAATTCCTTTATTTCCTGCATAATAAGTGAATTTTTCTAGAAAGTTAAAGTTTCAACCCGAAGCAAAGTTATATTTCAAGTGAATAGTTCTTTGAAAACCATAAAGGAAAGAGAGAGATCGTTCTAATAATTACTATGTCATACTGAAAGGCTTGTCTATATGCATCGTTCCATCTGTATGTATTTTCGACGTTAAAGTTTATTGAATTGTTAACGAAATACAGTTATTATTTATGCGAAAGAACCAGTCATCCTACAGAATCCAGTCCACTAAATCGAAGACATCCTATTTATTATGACAGCATAAAATTTGTTGTCATTTCAACTGATGTGGCATCAACGGCCACATGATAGTTGCAGTTGTACTAATATCATAAAGTAATTATAACCAACCAATATACCACTTCTCCAAACACTAAAACCCAAAGATATAATACAGGGTGGCTAGACGATAACGGAACAGGGCCATTATCAGCAGCTGCGTCAACGTTTTAAAATAATACTGTGACTGTTGGCAATATAAAGGTGACCATTGACCCCCTTACACTGTTTCACAGGCTATGCGTTCTGAAACAGTCCGATGAAGAACTGAAGAACTTCTTTACACATGAACTTTCACCATTTCCCTTGTCTCTATTCACCCAAGATGGAATGAGGAAGGGTACAAAATCCTCTTTCTATGCCGCATTTACACCTGTCAACATTATTAGTCATCTACTCCACAAAAAATGTGGCCCAAAGGATCCTTGGTTGGCTTGATATGTACCAGATATATGCAATATCTTGTTAGACGTTATGGTCCGCGCATAGCAGTAGTGTTTGACGGGTATCCTACAGAGGCTGAAAAAAAGAGTACCAAAAGTGCAGAACGTATATTTGGTTATATTTGAGGAAACAAAGTGCGATTCATCCACCTGCTGAAGTCAAAGATGGAAACCAAAAACATTCAGGTTGTTCAGGCTGAAGAAGATGCTGATAGACTGATCGTTACCACAGCCATTGAAAAGACCTCTAATTTTGAAGAAGTGGACATCGTAGGCGAGGACGTAGATTTACTGGTACTCCTCAATGGCCTCACTGATGCCACACACAGTAACATCTACTTTCAGAAGTATGGAAGAGGTAAAACGCCTGATATCCTGTACTCAACCACCTCAATTTCTTCTGACTGTCATCTCATTCTCTTCGCCCATGCCTTCAGTGGATGTGATTCTACTACATGCTTTTTTGGTCAGGGAAAAGCCAAGCTGCTCGCAGTAATTCAAAAGAATCCAGACTCCAAGGAGAAAGCAGCAGTTTTTTCCTAACGACGAATCCGATGCAGGAGAGCATGATCTCCTGCAATTGTAAGAAGATATGTGGCAATGCATGCAGCTGCAGAAAAGCAGGCTTTTTACGATAGATTTCTTTTCATTATAACAATTTTGTTTTAATGAATAAATTTTTTTATATTCTTATTTTTAAGATTTGACCAATTGTATAGCTCAAAACTTGAAATACTACTCCATTGATGGAAGATTTGATGAACTTTGAAGAGCGATATCTCGGAAACTATTAAGCCTATAATAAACATTTTGGTCTTGAAGTGTAGGTAATTTAACGAATTTTTAAATTAAACAAAACTTCGCTTCGATTACCAAAACAATGCAAAGCAAGAAAATCAACATTTAAAGCATTGACGTACTCGACGACTCATGTGTCATTTTGACAAGAATGAAAAAAATTCCAATTTTAAAAACTAAACAAGTAAATAATTTAAATTTTAAAATGTAATTTATTAAAAAGTATTAGGCCGAATTTTAAAATTTAAAGACTGTTGTAAAGAGAATTAAAAGGGCTTTAAAATGATACCTTACTCGACCCTTAATGTCATTAAAATATTTTGAGGTGATACCTGAAAGTAGCGAAGTCAAAAATCGATGGGTCTCTGCTTTTTTTAAAACGTTGACGCAGTTCCTGATAATGGCGCTGTTTCGTTTTCGTCCTGCCACCCTGTATATTACAGTGGAGCAATTTTTTTCTACTTCTCCTGGCTTCCAAATCACTCTACAAAACTCACTGAACAACCTATAGTGTATTTTTATCATATTGATAGCTGAAGAGCTCATTATAAATTCAAAAACGTGTATGAAACACTTCAGGGTGATTCAGTTAGCAACTTTCGCTAGATTCTTCCTGTATAGTGAACCGCAGGTAGCGAGGACAATAGAACCCTAATACCATTACCATACAAATATATTTAGAAGTGATAAATTTGCAATGACAGTGCAGTGTAGTTGGGTAAGAATAAGATCCTATTAGGTATTTTATTACAATATTTATTTCATTTATATAAGTAGCACAGTAGTAGGTGCGAGTAAATTTTTGAAGATTGCTTCTTATTGCACGACATAGGACTTTTGAAAAGGCTAGTGAACTCGTAAAACGTGTAACCGTTACGAAAAGTCCGTCACGCAACAGTGTTGTCAAATTTCTGAAAAGGCTAGTGAACTCGTGAAACGTGTAATGTTACGAAAAAGCGAATAAGGGTTCGTCACGCAACAGTGTTGCCAGATTTCTGAAAAGGCTCGTGAAACGTGTAATGTTACAAAAAGCGTTCGTCACGCAACAATGTTGCCGGATTTCTGAATAATCCACTAATCCAATGAAATTTAAATTGAAGCCTTGCTTCTTATTGCACGACATAGGACTTTTGGGAAGGCTAGTGAACTCGTGAAACGTGTGAAGTTACGAAAAAGCGTTCGTCACGCGATAACTCATTCAAGCGACTGTGCGCAATCTCTCTTGCCGTACTGAGCTCGCACATCCATAGGTGTGAAAAATTGTCAAAAATTGTCAAAATTTTGAAAAAATGGTTACTAATTGCCAAATATGTTTTGAAAAATTGTCAAACATTTTTAAATATGGTCAAAAATTGGGAAAAATGATCAAAAATTGTCAAAAACTGTCAAAATTTTGAAAAAATGGTTAATAATTGCCAAATATTTTCAAAAATGGTCAAAAACTGTCAGAAATGGTCAATAATTATCAAAAATTTTGAAAAAATGGTTACTAATTGCCAAATATGTTAAAAATTTTGAAAAATTGTCAAACGATTTTAAATATGGTCAAAAATTCTCAAAAATTTGGAAAAATGATCAAAAATTGTCAAAAACTCTCAAAATTTCGAAAAAATGGTTAATAATTGCCAAATATTTTCAAAATTGGTCAAAAATGGTCAATAATTATCAAAAATTTTGAAAAATGGTTGAAATTCGTCAAAATTGGTCAATGATTGTTAACATTTTTGAAAAATTGTCAAAAACTGACAAAATTTTGAAAAAATGGTTAATAATTGCCAAATAATTTCAAAAATTGTCAAAAATTTGGAAAAATGGTCAATAATTGTCAAAAACTGTCAAAATTTTTGAAAAATAGTCAAATTTTTCGAAAAATTGTCTAAAATGGTAAAAAATTGTCAAATTTTGAAAAAAATGGTCAATAGTTACTAAAAATTGTCAAAGATGGTCAATAATTGTCAGAACCTGTCAAAAATGCTCAAAAATTGTCAAAATTTTTGAAAAATTATCAAAAATGACCAATAATTGTAAAAACTGTCAAAATTTGTCAATAATTGTCAAAAATGGTCAATAATTATTAAAATTTGAAAAAATTGTCAACATTTTGAAAAAATGGTCGATAATAGCCAAATATGTTAAAATTTTTGAGAAATTGTCAAAAATGGTCAATAACTGTTAAAATTTGAAAAAATGGCCAATAATTATAAAAAACTGTCAAAAATGGTCAATAATTATTAAAAATTGTCAAAAATGGTCAATAATTGTCAGAGACGGTCAATAATTGTCAAAATTCGTCAAAAACTGCCAAAAATAAAAACTGTCAAAAATTGGTAAATTTTTTGAAAATGGTCAAATTTTTCGAAAAATTGTCAAAAATGGTCAAAAAATGTCAAAATTTTGAAAAAATGGCCAATAATTATAAAAAACTGTCAAAAATGGTCAATAATTATTAAAAATTGTCAATAATTGTCAGAACCTATCAAAAATGCTCAAAAATTGTCCAAAATGGTCAAAATTTTCGAAAAATTGTCAAAAATGGTCAATAATTGTCAGAGACGGTCAATAATTGTCAAAATTCGTCAAAAACTGTCAAAAATAAAAATGGTCAAATTTTTCGAAAAATTGTCAAAAATGGTCAAAAATTGTCAAAATTTTGAAAAAATGGCCAATAATTATAAAAAATTGTCAAAAATGGTCAATAATTGTCAGAACCTGTCAAAAATGCTCAAAAATTGCCAAATATGTTAAAATTTTTGAAAAATTATCAAAAATGATCAATAATTGTAAAAACTGTCGAAATTGGTCAATACTTGTCAAAAATGGTCCTGATTATTAAAATTTGAAAAAATTGTCAAAATTTTGAAAAAATGGTCGATAATTGCCAAATATGTTAAAATTTTTGAAAACTTGTCAAAAATGGTCAATAATTGTCAGAGACGGTCAATAATTGTCAAAATTCGTCAAAAATGGTCAAAAATTGTCAAAATTTTTGAAAAATGGTGAAAAATTCACGAAAAATGGTCATTCTATTGTGCATAAGAAGCAAGCTTCTGTCGGCGGTCCGACGACCGCTCACCTTTTTTTTGACATAAAAAGCATCAGTTTTTTCAAACAAAAAAATTAATGTACTTCTATCTCGTGAAGTTTTTAAAAACAGTGGCGGAAGCAACAATAATAAATTAGGTAAAGGAAAATATCATAAAATGTCAATTTATTTACAGCTAATAATAAAAAAAAGAACAAGTATGTTACATCGTTGTATTCCAAATAGAGTGACTAGCGATGTTCAACGAAAATATACAGGGGGTGCCATTTGTAAATAGAAAGTGAAGGGTGGCTGCCAAAGGACTGTTAAGTGAAATAAAGTTTTTACAGTATTGGATTATCTTTTAAATTAAGCGAGATATTGTCTGTAAACGATAACTTGAGACATACATACAAAGTTGTCGTTGTTTTAAGGGTCCTTTTCAACCGAATTAATGTGAAGAGTTATTGTCAGGTCTTTGACACAAATGTAAGGTGTGATCATACCCCAATGATTAATAAATAACTTTTTTTTGTAATTTCAGTATTTGTTTGATTGGTAGTAAGTTTCAAACCGTATCTATTATCTTTGTGAATATTAATAAAGAGTTTGTTTCAGTGTACGAAAAAAACGAAAATACGTAAAGAAGAAATTTAAAGAAAACGGAGACAGTAAGCCACGCGAGAGAAAACCCCGAGCAGTTTATACCAAAGATCCAAAGCTTATAGCAAAACCGATAGATTTAGATGAACCTTTAATTTGTAAATTCTGTTTAAAGGAATTCAAAAACAATTTAGATTTTGCCTTCCATTCCAAAGAACATACTTCAGACGGTACATACTCTTGTCACATCTGCGATTATTCCAATATTTCTAAAACACCGTTTGATCTGCATATGCGTGAACACGAAGGAATTAACAAATATAAATGTCCTTTTTGTACCAAAACTTTTAAACAAAGTAAAGACGCCGTGGAACATAAATATTTTCATACAGGGGAAAAACCGTTCCAGTGCGAAATATGCGGAAAGCACTTTCCTTACACCAAAAGTCTAACAGCTCACAGACGCAACACCCACTACGAAATCATCACGGGCAAACCTCTACAAAAATACGATTGTAAAGTTTGCAACAAACATTACGAAAGCCATTCGGGATTGGTTCGGCATTACTCTTCGAGTCACAAAGAATTAGGTTACGATTATTCAGTGGTGTGTGATATTTGTGGAAAAACTATCGCTACCAGAAACAAATTGAAATACCATTTAAGAGTACACTCCGGTTACAAACCTCACGAATGTCAAGTTTGTAAAAAAGGTTTTTCGAAAAAGCAAGAGTTGAAAATACACGAGAGGATTCATACCGGCGAAAAACCTTTTACTTGTTCGTTTTGCGGGAAAAAGTTCGCACAATTGGCCCCTTATAGGTACCACATCAAAACTCACACCGGCGAAAGATCGCACGTTTGTCTTATTTGCAAAAAAGGGTTCATTTCGTTGAGCAATATGAAAATTCATATGAAAAATTGCGATCAATCTAATATCAAAGCCGAAGTACAGTAATTGCAATGTCTCAATAGGATTGAGATCGGGGCAGTAAGCTATCAAACTGCGTTTGAAGGATTTCTTTTAATCACAGAAAAACAAATGCATGGTGCTACATTTTGCCACCAGTTGACATCTTTTATTGCAGTTGCTGCATCCTGTACATTTGGAAGAGAAATATTTATTTGAAACTTGTAAATAAATGAGAATTTATAACTAACACTTGGTTTTCACTTAATCCAAATTCTTAATTGATATTTTCCTCTATATAATTTCAAAAAAAAGCTCACAACCGGGGAGCTAAAATGACTTGCACTCTCATCAACACCCTATCCCACCTACAAAAATTTAAATGACTCCCTACTTGTGACATTGGGATATTCTGCGATTGGTCCCTTGCTTATACCATGAAATTTAAACTGTGAAGCTGGAGAATACTACGAAGCCCTTGATTGTTCATCAACAGGATGACGATGGCAATCCAGCTCTAGACAAAAATTTTTCGCCTTCTATCGCTTCTATATAGAAGATAATTGGTCTGGAGATACGAATATACGAACCTTTGAGAATGACCTTCTTTAATTAGACCTATTATTCTGGTACGGTCAATCTCACTTATGACTTGACGATGTGCTGCCTTTTGGCATAAAATAAAATAAGGAATAAATTCCCCTGAAACTGTTTTCAATAAATCATTGAACGTTAAAGAGTGCATAAATAAAACCCACGAGGCCGATAGGTATCGAGAGTCAAGTTCATTACGTAAATAAACATTAAATAGTAAATATCAGCCTGAACTTGAACCATAATAAAAATATCATAGAAGCAGACGATAACATATTCAATTCTATTCATTTCTAATTCAGTTATAATGAATAAATTCATTCTAAGACCCTCCGAACATCCCACCATCACAACGATTCATGTTGGCCGTCCATGTCATAAAACTATCGTACCAAAATTGTACAAAAAAATTGTAAACATGAATTTCTTGTAAAAACAAGATTTGTACAAAAACCTTGGCGAAGAAAAAAATACTTTTTCTACAGTCGCGCGTAAAATGACTAATTACTATATTCAAATGAAATCGTAAAGTAGACAAAGGCCGAGGATTGTTACTTTACGATCTATGGTCGATTATTGTCAAAAACTGTTAAAAATGGACAATTTTTGTCAAAAACTGTTAAAAATGGACAATTTTTGTCAAAAACTGTCAATAATTGTCAATAATTGTCAATAATTGTCAATAATTGTCAATAATGGTCAATAATTGTCAAAAACTGTAAGAAATTGTTAAAATTTTGAAAAATGGTCGTTAATTGTCAAAAATTTGAAAAAAAAATTGAAAAATGGTCAAAAATTTGAAAAAATGGTCTATAATTGTCAAAAATGGTCGATAATTGTCACAAACTTTTAAAAAAATTTGAAAAATGGTCGATAATTTTGAAAAAAGGTCAATTGTCAAAAAATTTTAAAAAAATGATCCAAATTTTTCAAAAATTGTCAAAAATAGTCAATAAACCATCAAAAATTGTGAAAAACTGTCAAAATTGGTCAATAATTGTAAAACATTGTTAAAATTTTGAAAAATAGTCGATAATTGTCAAAAACTATCAAAAATGGTCAAAAAATTGTTAACATTTTGAAAATTTGTCAAAAATTTTGAAAAAGTGGCCAATAATTGTCACAAACTTTTAAAAAAATTTGAAAAATGGTCGATAATTGTGAAAAACTTTTAAAAAATTTTGAAAAATGGTCAAAAATTTTCAAAAATTGTCAAAAATAGTCAATAAACCATCAAAAATTGTGAAAAACTGTCAAAATTGGTCAATAATTGTAAAACATTGTTAAAATTTTGAAAAATAGTCGATAATTGTCAAAAACTATCAAAAATGGTCAAAAAATTGTTAACATTTTGAAAATTTGTCAAAAATTTAGAAAAAGTGGCCAATAATTGTCAGAAACTATCAAAAATTGTGAAAAATTGTGAAAAACTGTCAAAAATTGGCAATTATTGTCAAAATTGGTCAATAATTGTCAAAAATTGTTAAAATTTTGAAAAATGGTTGATAATTGTCAAAAACTATCAAAAATGGTCAATAATTTTGAAAAATGGTCAAAAATTGTTAGAAATTTTGAAAAATTGTCAGAAATGGACAATAATTGTCAGAAACTATCAAAAATTGTCAAAAACTGTCAAAAATGGACAATTATTGATAAAAATTGTCAAAATTTTGAAAAATAGTTGATAATTGTCAAAGATTGTTGAAGTTTTTGAAAAATTGTCAAAAATTTTGAGATATGTTCAAAAATGATCAATAATTGTCAAAAATAGTCAAAAATTTGGAAAAATGATCCATAATTGTCAACAATTGTCAATAATTATCAAAAGTGGTCAATTATTTTTTTTAAAATGGTCTAAAATTGTGAAAAATTGTCAAAAATGGTCAAAGATGATCAAAAACTATCAAAAATGGTCAATCATTTTGAAAAATGGTCAAAAATTGTTGAAATCTTTGAAAAATTGTCAAAAATGGCAAATAATTGCCAGAAACTAGCAAAATTTTTCAAAAACTGTCAAAAATGGACAATTATTGATAAAAATAGTCAAAATTTTGAAAAATAGTTGATAATTGTCAAAAATTGTTGAAGTTTTTGAAAAATTGTCGAAAATTTTGAGATATGGTCAAAAATGATCAATAATTGTCAAAAATAGTCAAAAATTTGGAAACATGATCCATAATTGTCAACAATTGTCAATAATTATCAAAAGTGGTCAATGATTTTTTTTAAAATGGTCTAAAATTTTGAAAAATTGTCAAAAATGGTCAAAGATGGTCAAAAACTATCAAAAATGGTTAAAAATTGTCAATTATTGTTAAAAACTGTTAAAAATGGACAATTATTTTGAAAAACTGTCAAAAATGGTTAAAAATTGTCATGATTTTGGAAAATAGTCAAAAATTTTGAGAAATGGTCAATAATCGTCAAAAGTTGTCAAAATTTTGAAAAATAGTCAATAAATAATACGAGCAGTTTCCGAAAATCGATTTAAACACGTAAATTAGAAAATCTATTCACTAAAAATCGATTAATATTGCTGTAAAAATCGATAACTAAAATCGATTAAAAAAAATATTAATCGATTATTTTTTTAAATCCCTAGTCAGTAGAACTTTTTAAGGTTAATCATGATGAACCGCGAAAAAGACGATTATTCTAGCACTCCTATTATAATCTAAGATAATATAAAAAACTGTTTTAATTATTAAAAAGGCGACTGTAGAAAAATAATGTGTGTTTTTCGAGCGTAAAGTAAAATTGCCGCTTTCGAAAGATCGCCGCAACATTCTTTCTCAAGCGGCAATCTCTTACTTATACTCTTACAAATAACTATTTGCTATTTGAATCTACGTGTATTACCGTAGGCTTTTTGCCACATTCATTGTTACAAAATTAAATTTTTTTCAAATATCAATTCATCTACAGTAAGTATAATTATTTAACCTTGAAATTTTGTATATAACTCTATTTTTTTTTAGGTTTAATAATAACAAGAAAAAATTGAAGAAAAAAGCACCAATTACAGTTCCAGAACCGGAAATAGACGAAAAAATGATGAAACTGATCGACATATTAAAACTTGACAAACCACTTTTATGTCCAACATGCCAAAAAGCATTCAACAGCCATCTAGAACTGGCGTTACATTCTAAAAATCACAGCGAAGCCAAAATACACAGCTGCCATCTATGCGGATTCTCCGTAGCTACAAAGTTCCGCATAAAAAGACACATCAACGGTCACGCAGGTTACAAATGTATAATTTGTAGCAAAATATTTCGAAAATCCCGAGCGGCGTTAAAACACTCCTACAGCCATACCGGCGAAAAAATGTACCCGTGCGAAATTTGCGGTAAACATCTAGCGAATTCAAAAAGTTTAGACACTCATTTAAACACAATCCACCACGAAATTATAACCGGGAAACCTCTAGTCAAATTCGACTGTCCTCTTTGTAAAAAACATTACGAATCTGAAACGGGTTTAAGGAGACATTATTCCAGCATGCACCGCGAGATGGGAGTTGATTTAACGGTTATTTGTGAAGTTTGCGGTAAAAGAATATCGAATAGAACTAGACTCACGCGACACATGCGCACGCATACTGGACAAAAACCGTTTCCTTGTTCAATATGCGTCAGGCATTTTGCTACTAAATGTTTGTTAACGTCGCACATGAGAGTCCACACGGGAGAAAAACCGTACGTTTGTTCGTTTTGCGGGAAACGGTTCGGTCAGTCTGCACCTTATAGATACCATATTAAAATTCACACCGGGGACCGTAGGTACAATTGTACTATTTGTGGTAAAGCCTTTATTTCTAATAGCAATCTTAAGATTCATACTAAAACGTGCTGTGCTTCTATCAGAGATTGATTTTGTAGAAGCTAAAAGCTAGTTCCAGATTGCTCAAATTGATTTTCTTCCAGATAGAAAGCTTACCAAATAACTGATGCTGATACATTTTATAAGATGATTAAAGCATAGGATCAGCCAAATCGATGTGCATATTTGGTAAGCTTTCCTTCAGGAAGGAAATGACCTTGAAAATACTGTAGCTCGCTCTTGGACTAGCAAGGTTGTTGAAAGGTACAAAACACAATTTGCTGTGGTGCATTTAAAATATCTTTTAATCTATCCATTTAGTATTGAGAAGAAAAAATGTTCACCATTGGTTGTAAAAGAGTTATGTTGAGATCTCTACTATTAGGCAAGAAAATATAGGGCGATGAATATTGTTCGCTTTAATGTGTATAGGCATTGTTTAATGACATAGAGATAGTTGGTCTAACGTCATTTAACCCTGGAGTACGTAAAATTTACTACTGTTCTATTCCTAAGCCAGTAATTCCACTTCTGCTTACGCCCCTCACCCCAAATTTCATCAGTGCTTCCATTTTTAGCGCGCTGTTCACTTGATCTTTTAAAAGTCGACACGTAAAAAGTATGTCAATTACCTATTGCCAAATGCAAAAAATTTGTGAGGAACATCAGGTTGAAATATATAAAGAATGTTTGTAGTTACTTGTTAAGGTTGTAACATGTCTATCGACCTGTTTCGATTTTATAGAATAAATCCTTTTAATTACCGCTCGTCGTCTCATTAGCCACCCCAATCTTCAACCCTGACCATAAGACAATTGACGTCTGCCAACGGTCGTTTCCATTTTTTCAACGCCACGAGGGACAGCCCTTTCCGCTATCGACTCTCTTCGAAGAAAGACCTCCATCTTTTTATCGTTTTTATACCTTTCCTATCTAATTAATTTTGCTGTGGTAAGTTCAAAATCATAATTTAAAATATTAACAATAGACAAGAAAAAGATAGAGTTTAAAGGTAAATTGTTACTTTGGCAACACTGCACTTGATTAACAATATTAAAAATAGGTAAGATAATATGAGATACTTCAGTTCACAATTCAACTGAAAAAGATAATTTTACTATGCAGATACATAAAATATAACAACTTATCAGAAAACAAACACCTTAAGAATTTACTTAATACGTGGCAACACTGCAAATGAATTAGATTTTATTCACCATCCTGAACTAAACAATTTAAAAAATGTCCCTTCTCTTGACAACACAAGACTGTGCTATGTTAAGTTATTTGTTAAAAACAAAACCCGGAGGATATTCGTTATCGTAGACCAAAATAGATATTTTAAATAAGGCATGTGCTTAAGATAAAATTTCAAACGTCCAGGGTCGGTACAAGATAGTTACTTGAAAAAGTGAAATATTAAAAGAGAGAAAAATTCTAAATTGAACGATACAATATTTTAAAAAGAGAATATGCAAAAGTAAAATGTTAATTTCGTATAAATCACCTACTTATAATTAATAACGAATTATTGCAAACTCTGACCATAAATTTCAAAATGGACCATTTTCTAGATAAATTGTATAAATTTAAAACTGTAACTTTGGCAACAAAGCGTTTACTCGCGTTTATATGATTAAAATAAAATTGGATCAAATATGGCGACGATCACACATGGTGGAGCTGCAAACACAGTCGCCATCTATCGCTGTACTCCATTTTCTTCAAAGTTATTTCCCGTAAGCTTGACCAACTATCTCTATATTATTAAACAATGGTACAGGTAGTATAAACGATGTACAAGACGACATGATGTTTACAAAGTGTCAAATTAGGTCTCACATTGTTGTCATTTTAATGATATTTTATGTTTTTCCCTTATATTTATCAAAAAAAAATTGCTCCCGGACTCAGCTAGACAGTCAATCGCATCTTTTAATTTTCATTTTCGAGAGGAGAAATATCTAAATCTATAACATTTCCAATGGGATTATGATAACTAAAGTAAATTATATGTGTATCAAATCAAACTAAAAAAACAAGTAAATGAAATAATGAATATTATGAATTAAAATAGAACAACAAGTACGTATTTCAGCTAATTTCACGACGCTCACACTGTTTACTTCGCTGCATATCAAGAATACCACGCGCATGAGCTTGGGATCTACCGACTCACTCTCTCTTTCTCTCTCCTACTTTCTACCTTTATGTATATTTCTTTCTCTCTTTAACGTTTAACGCAACCTTGTTGGAAGTCGCAATAGAAGTATCACTGCCACCTGTTATCGAATGCCGAAGGTTTTGGTCGTATAAAGAAAATTCCAAACAAGGAATTTTTTTTATGAATGCCGAAGATTTTGGTCATGTGAAGAAGATTCCAAAAAAGGACGTTTTTCTGAATTACATTTTAAAAGTTACTTTATTTAAGGAAAAAAGTATACTTACACTATCATTTGTTGATAAATGCAGAAGATTTTGGTCATGTGAAGGAAATTCAAAATTACAATCTCTTAATAAATTACTTTTTAAAAAGAGTACTTACACTGCCATCTGTTATCTAATACCGAAGGACTCACTCTCTTTCTCTCTCCTACTTTCTACCTTTGTGTATCTTTCTTTCTCTCTTTAACGTTTAACGCAACCTTGTTGGAAGTCGCATTAGAAGTAAAAATGACAGTTTTAATGGACTTTTAAAGAATATGAGATCTAATTTGAAACTTTGTGAAATATCATATCGTCTTGTATTGGCCTATATGCCGACAATAGACAAATGTATATTGACGGATATAGTTAAGAAGCATCATTATTTTTTTATCCAAAAATTATATCACTGCGGTTTTTTCAGTTGATTGATTCAGGGTCTTAAAATTTTTTAAAAACTTGGAACCTCAATCGTCTGTCTCAATTCTTATCATTTTCGGGATATTATAAAATATTGTAAAAAATTTTCTAAATTTAAATGGTAGGTATTATTTTTAATTTAATTGGTTTTGCGGTTTTATATGAGAATATTTTGTTAAAATGGTGTACAAATGTAAATTTTTTGCATTACACAAAATTTTATAAAGTAAACGTTCTTATTGTAAATAAATAAATAATTTATCAACAAACATGTCCTTTATTCCAACCTTCAATAAAACGTAACAAGACTAATGATTAAAAATTCCAATTTTTTTTAGTAAAAACAAATAAATACATACAAGAAGTATACAACAAATATCATTGTAATATCGTTAAATTAAAGGTTCGCGCGCACTAGACCGGCGACGGCCGGCAACGGATCGCGCCGCAACGGAACGCGAATTTATTTTTAGCTGGTACGTAAATGAAACTACGCGTATGCATCGGCAACGCCCCGCATAGCCGTCGGCGGAACTATCGGGCGAGATTACTTTTCCCGTTAGTTCGTTGCGTTTCGTCGCGGAGTGGTCGACGAGAAGGACGTCATTTATCTCAAAATGGATGAAGAAAGGCTCATTTTGCTAGTCAGCGTATGATTTGAGTCATAAAAATTATTCAAAAGGAAATTGGGGAAGCGATTTCATATGTCATTCTAAAATATTGAAAAAATTTCTCCTGATGCGTTATTAAATCCGGAAATAATGTTGCGTATTCACTTTCAGTCTTTCTTTTCCTGCAAATTTCGTGAACCCATTTTCGCATTTTCTTGATTACGTTCCTCTTCTTCGCAGAGCAACCTAACAACTATTACGTTTACATCCATCTCCAACTAAATTTTTGCTGGTGACTGGAGAGATTTTACCGACTAGTGGGCGTAGCAACTAAAATTCGCGTTCCGTTGCGGCGCGGTCCGTTGCCGGTCGGGCCGGTCTAGTGCGCGCGAACCTTAAAGCCTCCAGAAATATAACATCAAAGAGGAGACACTGTCAAGCAGCTTAGTCACATACAGGGTGCTCAATGTTTTTATTATTTTAATAGAAGCAATAAGATTGTGTTAAATATGAAAGTACTGCATATCAGCACCAGTATCCATTCGATGTCTAATGGTTTGCCGAAAAAATTTTCTTTTACAACAATGCAAACATTTTTCTGGTAATCGTACTTCTTTTTGGATGTTTGTCAATAATTTAGAAGAACCTGATCTTCGATTTATTACAATGATATGATTTACGTTCAAAGTAATTTTTAATTTTTTTCATTTTAAACATTAGTCCAATTTTCATTTGTAATGTCTTTGTATTAATCAAAATAATAATTTTAGGTACAAAAAAACCAGAAGAAAATACAGAAAAACGAAAAATAGTTTATCCAAACAATCAAAAACAAAAAGACCAAAAACTATAAAAGTAACCAAAGAAAAAGAAAACAAAATCCAAAACTTATTCGACAACGACGAACCAAGAACATGCCCTTTGTGCGAAGCGAAATTCGAAAACCTCTTGGATTTCGCCTTCCATTCCAAAACCCACGAAAGCAACGGCTTCTATTCTTGCCACATTTGCAACAAAAAAGTTTTAAAAAAGAAATCTTTCGAAAAACACGTTCTGTCCCACAAAAGATTCAAATGCGAGATTTGCAACAGGATCTACAAAAGAGAATCGACAGCTTTGAATCATTCTCATAGCTGGGAAAAATATATCGAATGTAAAATTTGCGGCAAACAATTAAACTCCGAATGGGGTTTAACGACGCACATGGCCAACATCCACATGGAAATCGTCACCGACGGTCCTTTATTCAAACACCAATGCAAGATTTGCCTCAAATCTTATTTGTACAAAAGCGGTTTAAAAATGCATTATTCTAGTCAACACAGAGAATTAGGAGTAGATTATACAGTTATATGCGACGTTTGCGGTAAAAGCCTTTCGTGCAAAAGCAAACTCAGACAACATTTACGTACCCATACAGGTGATAAACCTTTCCCTTGTCCTATTTGTTCTAGAAAATTTATAACCAAAGATCTTATGACGTCGCATATGAGAGTCCATACTGGAGAGAAACCCTATATTTGCATGTACTGCGGAAAGGAGTTTGCTCAAGGTGCTCCTTACAGGTACCATCTAAAAACTCATACAGGAGAAAAATCCTGCAGCTGTCCTATTTGCGGTAGAGGATTCATTTCTAAAGGAAATATGAGGATACATTTGAAAAGTTGTTTTATTAAAAAAGAAGTTGTGAATGTGGATAATGTTGGTGTGGTTATTAACCCTCAATGTACCACTTCTGCATAATTATTTTACCGAGCCACCCAAAAATCGCTTCTGTCGAGAAGGAACCAAGTACAATTTGTGTTAATGGAACTCTTTTTAAAAGTCGTCGTGAACGTAATAGGCCAGGAAATATATGGTCGTTAATTTGACACTACTACTACCTGTACACCGAAAATCAGCCGTTCGAAATGGTAAAACGTGAAATGGTCATTTTCGTTCTATTTTTCCTTGTGAAATCTTCGACGAACTTTTTCAATTGCAACCGAAAAACCAGAAGCATTCTAGAGATGTTGTTGTATGATCCGACAAGTACTCAGAGGCAGTGGCGTAGCGTTGAGGGGGTAGCAGGGGCCGTTATCTTCTCCAAATCACGCCCGCACTGGTATTTGCCTAGCGAAACTGCAAGAGAGCGAAAGAGAGAAGACGAGGTGAAGTCGTACTACAGAAGTGCTAGTGACCGGTGCGGCGGCACCGCGTGTCGACTTTAAATAACTTATACGATGTATATTAGATTCGTTGAATAAAATATTTAAACTAATAAATAAAACAGGGCGGTAAATTTCCGGTCGGCCCCGGGCGGCCAAAACTCACGCTACGCCACTGCTCAGAGGTTATCTACTGGTAGATAGGGTTGCGCGATACACCAGAAAGTATCGATACGGATCGGAACGTAAAGTATCGATACAGTAGAATATCGAATATTAATTTATCGATACGTTAACGATCCGAGATTTTGCTAATTTTGTCGTTTTTTCGGTAAAACACACTTTTTTTGGGGGGTGGAAAAAGACATTATTGCGATTTCCGTCCAAAGTTGAGTTCCTACAATAAAAAGTTGATGATAAAAGTTGTAGATCTTGAGAAAATCTACAACTTTTTAATTGGTGACTTTTTTACATAACTTCAAAACTAGCTCGAAAAACGCAAAAAACTGCATTTTTCGTTTTTTATTATTAGTTTCCTCAAAAAATGTTCGATTTTGATGAAAATTCAGTAAAAGGTAGCTTTTATAGTCACAAACTATGGAAAAAAAATTCAAATTAAAATATTGGAAATTTTTCGAGTTATGACGTTTTTTCAGTAAAACACACTTTTTTGGGGATGGAAAAAGACAATATTGCGATTTCCGTCCAAAGTTGAGTTCCTAGAATCAAAAGTTGATTATAAAAGTTGTAGATCTTGAGAAAATCTACAACTTTTTCATTAGTGACTTTCTCACATAACCTCAAAATTAGTTCGAAAAACGCAAGAAACTGCGTTTTTCGTTTTTTATGGTTGGGTGGAAAAAGACATTATTGCGATTTCCGTCGAAAGTTGAGTTCCTAGAATAAAAAGTTGATGATAAAAGTTGTAGATCTTGAGAAAATCTACAACTTTTTAATTGGTGACTTTTTTACATAACTTCAAAACTAGCTCGAAAAACGCAAAAAACTGCATTTTTCGTTTTTTATGGTTGGGTGGAAAAAGACATTATTGCGATTTCCGTCGAAAGTTGAGTTCCTAGAATAAAAAGTTGATGATAAAAGTTGTAGATCTTGAGAAAATCTACAACTTTTTAATTGGTGACTTTTTTACATAACTTCAAAACTAGCTCGAAAAACGCTAAAAACTGCATTTTTCGTTTTTTATTTTTAGTTTCTGCAAAAATTGATCGATTTAGATGAAAATTCCGTAAAAGATAGCTGTGATAGTCACAAACTATGGAAAAAAAATTCAAATTAAAATATTGGAAATTTTTCGAGTTATGACGTTTTTTCAGTAAAACACACTTTTTTGGGGATAGAAAAAGACAATATTGCGATTTCCGTCCAAAGTTGAGTTCCTAGAATCAAAAGTTGATTATAAAAGTTGTAGATCTTGAGAAAATCTACAACTTTTTCATTAGTGACTTTTCCACATAACCTCAAAATTAGTTCGAAAAACGCAAGAAACTGCGTTTTTCGTTTTTTATGGTGGGGTGGAAAAAGACATTATTGCGATTTCCGTCGAAAGTTGAGTTCCTAGAATAAAAAGTTGATGATAAAAGTTGTAGATCTTGAGAAAATCTTCAACTTTTTAATTGGTGACTTTTTTACATAACTTCAAAACTAGCTCGAAAAACGCAAAAAACTGCATTTTTCGTTTTTTATTATTAGTTTCCTTAAAAAATGTTCGATTTTGATGAAAATTTAGTAGAAGGTAGCTTCGATAGTCACAAACCATGAAACAAAATTTCAAATAGAAATATTGGAAATTTTTCGAGTTATGACGTTTTTTCGGTAAACACACTTTTTTTGGGGGGGTGGAAAAAGACTAATATTATTGCGATTTTCGGCCAAAGTTGAGTTCCTAGAATAAAAAGTTGTTTATAAAAGTTGTAGATCTTGTGAAAATCTACAACTTTTTCATTAGTGACTTTTTCACATAACCTCAAAATTAGCTCGAAAAACGCAAAAAACTGAACTTTTCGTTTTTTATTATTAGTTTCCTCAAAAAATGTTCGATTTTGATGAAAATTTAGTAGAAGGTAGCTTCGATAGTCACAAACCATGAAACAAAATTTCAAATAGAAATATTGGAAATTTTTCGAGTTATGACGTTTTTTCGGTAAACACACTTTTTTTGGGGGGGTGGAAAAAGACTAATATTATTGCGATTTTCGGCCAAAGTTGAGTTCCTAGAATAAAAAGTTGTTTATAAAAGTTGTAGATCTTGTGAAAATCTACAACTTTTTCATTAGTGACTTTTTCACATAACCTCAAAATTAGCTCGAAAAACGCAAAAAACTGCACATTTTTCGTTTTTTATTTTTAGTTTCGTTAAAAAAAGCACGATATCATTTCACAACGTGATTAGAAGATCACGATATCGCTCATCACTATATATAAAGCCACTTGCCGCTACCACTAAAAATCCCGTATCGATACACTACAAATTTACGTTTAGGCATTATTGAAAACAAAATTCTAAATTTTAAATTACAGTTGACTGAATACAGTGGAAACCAAAACTGATGTAAAATTCTTGAAAATACAAAAGAAAACAACCTGCCTTAAACCTAAAATCTTATCAACTTGGAAACGGAAAAAAACTAGTCAGATAAGCAATTAAACATTCAATATATTACGGAGAAAATAAAACAGTTGAGAATTTTTAACATAAATCCAATATTTGTGAACGTTCTTAACTTTTGTGAGGCAGTTTTTTTAAAAAGGAACTCGAAAAAGTTTTGTATATTTAGAATTACACAAAAGTAGTAGTAGTAGTAGTAGTTTCCATATTTAATTCATCAGAAAAAGAGAGAAAAAAAGGTTCCATTCCTCTCCCTTTTTTATTTCTTGAAATATATGTGGGAAACAATAATTTTTAATCATGTTTGTATAAAATTTCTTTGAACACACTGTATATGATTCTACATCACTTTGTATACAATTCAATACTCAAAATAAAAAACAGATAGTAATTATAAATAAATAGATATATTATGTTCTGATTGTAATATTGTAACTAGACTCGATGATAAAAATACTCTTAATACTTAGGTACGAGTGAATGCAATATATATTTTTTTTATATGAAAAACCACATTTTATTTTGTCCCAAAATGTATTTGTCCTAAATACCGACAATGGATAGGGCTTCACACGAAAGCGAACTCATAACAAGTGTTCAAAATTTCGTCTTTGAACCTCCATGCATTTTTTTTTTTCGGGTCGAGATGGGAAACTCATGTTCGAATGGGTTCAGGACACAAACAGTGTTGAACTCATCCCCAAGAGGATGCCTACCAACCAAACCCACCTCAAACCCGCCGTTACCCCCGCCTCCGAATCACTACCCTAGCATACTTCGAGACGGGCTGCAGTCCCTCGCATACTCTCCGCTCACACCGTCGTCTTCTCCCTATCTATCACTGTTACCACTCGAGTCCCACTCTCCCCCTAATCATACTCTCCACTACTCCATTCACCTACATCCATTCCTCCTCCCCCTCAACATTATCTCCACCATATTCTCCCAATACACCGCATCCCCTAGTTTCCTCTCCAACTTTTTAAGCACTTCCTCGTTCCTCCAGCATCTAAACACATGCCCCACATCATCCTCCACTTCACACCTCTCGCACACTCCAGTCTCTCTTTCCCCAATCTTGTGGAGGCGCTTTACTCTCGACCCATGTCCAATGAGCACCTGTGTCAAGAAGTAATTCACCTCCACGAATTTCCGGTCCATCCAATCTCTTCTACTCCCAATCGCGTCTTTTGGCGCGCTCTCATACTCCTCCCACCTTCTCTCCATTTCCTCCTTCATCTATTCCTAGGAGTACTCCCCATTGTCATCCAACAGCCTCTTTATCATATCACCCCTCTTGCCATATATCCCTGGGGCTTTCTTTACTTTAATGTTTCTCTTCCAAGCATTTAGTAAGCCTTTTTGTCACACCTTCCTTTGTTGAACATTCACAATATTCTTTTTTTGTTAGAGGATGGAAATACACCTAATTTTCCATGTAGCCCCAACGTACAGTAACATTAAGATACAGAGCGTTGATTTACTTACGATTTTCACATAAAAGGACCCTGTAGAACGTAGCAAAACCTCATATCAAATCTTCAAAAAAATGTGAGCAAACCGAATTGAGTATAATATACAGGGGTTCCCATTTAAAAAATAATATGTTTGGCTTGTAACGTTGTTATGCAACACTCTTTATAGTTCGAGATAATTTGAAAATATGGACCTTAGAGACATCTGCTAATGTTATTAATAACATTTTTTCCCATATTATACCGAACTTTGTCATAAGATTGGTACACCCTGTATGTCAAACTTTAATGCCATTGATAGCATAGTAAATTTATTCACCTTCTAATTTACTATCAAAATAACCTGAAAAATGTTTGTCTTGAAACTAACCCATAACATGAAAGGTAGTTACAGGGTGTTGCAATATTAGAACGACAAACGTGCTATCAAGTCGGGCTCTCCAGGTTTGTCCACCGGTAAACGGTAACTTTTTTGTGGTTTGTGTATTATGGGATGGTGTTAACGAGCAAAGAAGAAGTTTTTCAGGTTTTAATGAATACGAATATTTAATTAAAATTTAAAAAATTACTTTAGTCAATGTATTAAATAAATTATTTTGTAGGAAAAATAAAAAGCCGATTAAAAAAATAGAAAAACCGCTAAACAAGAAAATAAAAATCGAAATTGGAAACGACAAAGAAGACAGTTACGCAGAAGAAGATAAACCGAAATTAAAACAAGAAAAAGTACGTAAAAAACGAGAACAAAAACCGAAAAAACCATCACTAAGAGAAATACAAAGATTATTACAGAAGGACAGCAATCCTAACATAATAAACTTGGACGAGCTCCCGAATCCTTTAGTGTGTCCAGTTTGCGATGAAACTTTCCAAACGAACAGAGAATACGCCTACCATTCGGTAAAACACAACAACGACAATCACTTTACATGCCATTTTTGTGATTTTAAAACTGAACAGAAGAAACAAATCAAGGCTCACATGCTGCAACATAGCGTGTTCAAATGTAAAATATGCGAAAAGATATTTAAAAAACGACATTCGGCGTATAAACATGGCGAAAGACATATGGAAAATAACAAAGTACAATGCGAGATGTGTGGGAAAAGTTTACAGAGTCAATCGTTGAAGACTCATATGAAAATTGTACATACCGATGAAATGACCAACCAGAAGCATTATTGTCCGATATGTAATAAAGCTTACAGGTAATGTATAAGTATTCTTTCTTTTTCATGTTTCCGTTAGACAAATTTAATAATAAGTTATAAATCTGTCAGAAAAATACAGAAGAAACGCTGCCAAAGGCTCGTTATACACAGTCAAGGTCATCTGATTCAAAAGAGCCCCTAAGGTACATCATGACTCTGTGGCCATCCTGCTGTAAGGGCATGTCGTTTCTACTGTAGATATTGTTACTCCTTATCCTTTCTTAAGCTTTCTTCATTTCTATAACTTTTAACTTTTAAAGCACAATACTATGAATATACACGTCTAACTAATGTCAATTGTCCCGCCTTTTATACATTTCACCTGTTCCAAACAGTTCTCGACTTTTCCATGACATTTCTAGACTTTTCGATGACAGTTCTAGCTGATTCTAGATGCATGTCTTCTTCTTTTTCTTCATGGACCTCTACATATCATCTGTACAGTTCCGACGTAACAATATTATGTTTATTTTGATAGTTGTATTACCCATTATTAGAGTTTGAGTGAAATAATCGATTGTTTAAAAATCGAAACAACAAATGATATATAATATATTTTTTTAGGTATACCTCTAGCGTGAGAAAACACATTTCAGCTAATCATAGAGAGCTCGGTATAGACGTTTCGGTAGTGTGTGACATTTGCGGCAAAAGAATATCAAGTAAGAGTAAGCTGATGAAGCATTTGAGTATCCATACGGGAGATAAACCACATAGTTGTGCGGTGTGCCATAAAAAGTTTAGAGCTATAGATACTCTACGTTCCCATATGGTGGTACATACGGGAGAAAAACCGTATAAGTGTACGTATTGCGGTAAAGGTTTCGGACAAAACGCTCCCTATCGGTATCACATTAAAACACATACCGGCGAGAAAAATTATTCTTGTACTATTTGTGGAAAAGGTTTTATTTCGAAGGCTAATTGGAGGTTGCATATCAAAACTTGCGATATACTCGCTACCGGAAAAGTGAAGTTTTAAGTGTCTTAAGTAGATTATTTGTTGATAATTTATTCTTAATATACTGTCAATAAAGTTGTTGCAATTTATATAGACTTGAATCTCCGAACAAAAAAAACCTACTAAACTCTATTCAGATTTCATTTACGCCCGACGTAAACAAAAGTACGGTAGTTCCTTGCTGTCAGCTTATCCGTCAATAGGAGCGCAAAACGTCAACCGTCAGGTGGGTATTTTTTTTGACGGGCCGTAAATAAAATTTGAATAGAGTTTAGAAGTGTAAACACACAAATTGACTGAATCCAACATTGTACAAAACTTTATGATTGAATGTTTATAAATTGCATGTACATTTTGGTATTTTTCAGTAAACGTGGCAACACCGCTTATATCGTTGATGTTTGTTTTGTTTTTGAATCGATTATTTTATCGTTTGGACTTGAAATATTCTTAATTTTGTGAAGCAATTTGAAATGATTCAACGAAGAAAATTTTGATTATTTAGAAAATCGTAATTTGCTGTGAAGAGAAAAAAGGCGAGCGGCCATCGGACCGCCGACAAAAGCTTGATTCTTATGAACTATAGAATGACCATTTTTCGAAAATTTTGACAATTATTGACCATTTTTTCAAAAATTTTGACAATTTTGGACTATTTTTTCAAATTTTAACAATTATTTACCATTTTTGACAATTATTGACCAATTTTGACAGTTTTGACAATTATTGATCATTTTTGACAATTTTTCAAAAATTTTGTACCATTTTTCCAAATTTTAACAATTATTGACCATTTTTGACAATTTTTGAGCATTTTTGACAGGTTCTGACAATTATTGAACATTTTTGACAGTTTTTAATAATTATTGACCATTTTTTCAAAATGTTGACAATTTTTCGAAAATTTTTCCATTTTTCAAAAATTTTGACAATTATTGTTGGCCCTTTTTTCAAAATTTTTGACAATTTTTTCAAATTTTAACAAGTCAATTGTCAAAAATGGTCAATAATTATCAGAAATTGTCAAAAATGGTCAATAATTGTTAAAATTTGGAAAAATGGTCCAAAATGGTCAACATTTTTGAAAAATTGTCAAAAATGATCAATAATTGCCAAAACTGTCAAAATTGGTCAATAATTGTTGAAAATTGTCAAAATTTTTGAAAAATTATCAAAAATGGACAATTATTAACCAATTTTGACAATTATTGATCATTTTTGACAATTTTTCAAAAATTTGGACCATTATTCAAATTTTGACAATTATTGGCCATTTTTGTCAATTTTTGCGCATTTTAGACAGGTTCCGACAATTATTGACCATTTTTGACAATTTTTCAAAAATTTTGACCATTTTTCAAAAATTTTGAGAGTTTTCAACAATTATTGACCATTTTGACAGTTTTTTATAATAATTGACCATTTTTTCAAAATTTTGATAATTTTTGACCATTTTCCAAAATTTTAACAACTATTGACCATTTTTGACAGTTTCTGACAATTATTGACAATTTTTCAAATATTCTGACAATTTTCAACAATTATTGACTATTTTTGACAGTTTTTTATAATTGTTGACCATTTTTTCAAAATTTTTGGCAATTTTTTCAAATTTTAACAAGTTAATTGTCAAAAATGGTCAATAATTATCAGAAATTGTCAAAAATCGTCAATAATTGTTAAAATTATTGACCAATTTTGACAATTATTGATCATTTTTGACAATTTTTCAAAAATTTGGACCATTTTGGACCATTTTTCAAATTTTAACAATTATTGGCCATTTTTGTCAATTTTTGAGCATTTTTGACATGTTCCGACAATTATTGACCATTTTTGACCATTTTTCAAAAATTTTGAGAGTTTTTAACAATTATTGACCATTTTTGAAGGTTTTTTATAATTATTGACAATTTTTTCAAAATTTTGACAATTTTTGACCATTTTTCAAAATTTTAAAAACTACTGACCATTTTTGACAATTTTTCAAAAATTTTGACAATTTTCAACAATTATTGACCATTTTTGACAGTTTTTTATAATTATTGACCAATTTTTCAAAATTTTAACAATTTTTGACCATTTTCCAAAATTTAAACAATTATTGACCATTTTTGACAGTTTCTGATAATTATTGACCATTTTTGACAACTTTCAAAAATTTTGACAATTATGAGCATTTTTTAAAATATTTAACAATTTTTGACCATTTTTGACAATTTTTGACAGATTCTGACAATTATTGACCATTTTTGACAAATTTTTCACAATTTACAATACATCGTTTCACAGGTAAACAATTTCTGAACAGTTCTGGTCTCCGAAATGTTGGCTTCAAACAATGTGTGTTATCAGCATTCATCTAGACTTGAATCATCCTTCAAACTGCTTTTTATCCTGATGACTCTGTTCAGGACATTAGATCCAAAACGTATACAGCTTTTTTAACAGTGTATAAAAGACAATTTTAAAGATTGCAAAGATAAATGGTGTTATGTGACTTTTCTTCGTACCATTTGCTTTGTAATAACTCCTCAATAAGATTTAATGTGTATATTTTTAAAATTAATATTAAACTAGAAGTACTGTTTGGCAAGAATAGCTGAATATGCAGCTTGAAAAGAGAGGAAGGTTTATACGTCTACAAATTATTATACTAAGGCGTACAACTGAACATTGTGACATATTATGTGAAATAAAATTTTAATACTTAATAAAAACGCCATATTTATTGATTCAACTCTTCCTTGGTCCTTATAAATAAAATTCTATAACATGGAATTACTTCCACCATTCGTGAATGGTAACTGGTCTTATCTATGATCATTGAATTGGGTTCCTCTAGGTTGGGAATAAATTTGGTTTTGAGCTATTTCTCAAGGTTATCTCGCCATTTTTCTTGCACTCAGTATTATATTGCCATGTTTTTCTTATCTAACCTTTGCTTTTTAAATCCACGTCCCATCAAAAACCCTTGGTTTATATTATAAGCTTACACTTCTAAGAAACTATATCCTCTTGAATCGTACACAGGAAGCTCCAGTAAAAATTTTATTATTGCTCAGTTTTTAAATAATTAATTAACATTTTCAATTTCAGTTCAAACAATAAATCTTCGAAAACCATCGAAATCCAGGATAATCCAAAGACTGACATTAACAATAAATTTACATTTGATGAAAAATTATTTACAGAATACATCTCGAATATGGCAGAACTTCAAGAACCCTCAACTTGTTCGATATGTTCCAAAAACTTCCTTACAAATTTAGACCTTGGTCTACATTCATCTGAGCATCACCAGAAAAAATTGTACCACTGCCACTTATGTAATTTCGAAACAAAAAAAGAAAACTGCTTTAAAGGACATATGACAAAACACAACAACTATGTTTGTCGAAAGTGTAACGTACCATTCAAGTCAAAACAATCTGCTTTTAAACATATTAAACTCCATAAATATCCCAAGATGAGAAACTGTAGATTTTGCGGAAAAGAGATGTTGAAACATCTCTTGAAACAGCACAAATTAGCGGACCACCAAGGAAAATCTCCCAGATCAGTTAAATGTTCAGTTTGTTCCAAAGAATATTTCGACAAAGATAGTTTACAAAGACACTACGCTGCACAACATAAAGAATTCGGCGTTAATATTTCCAAAATATGTGAATTGTGCGGTAAAGAATGCCCCAATAACCAACTATTGAGAAGACACAGACGAACGCACTTCAATGAGAAACGTTACTTTTGCGAGATGTGCCCGAAAAGATTTTCGTTTAAAATGTCTTTAAATTATCACATGTCCAAGCACACTGGTATCAAACCGTTTGTTTGTAAGATTTGTGGTAAGACTTACAGATATAAAAGTGGTTTAGAATACCATTTAAAGACTCACACTGGTGTTCAAGACCACAGCTGTCCGGTTTGTTTTAAACTGTTTACCTCTAAAAGTAACATGAGGGTTCATGTTAAAACATGTAATGCTGGAAATAAATAATAATGCTGTGATAAATATGTTGTTTTATTTAATTCGTTTCCAGGTTCCCAAAAGCAAGAAAGAAGTATTCAAAAATTTCACACATATCCAAAAGTCTCTTATCTATGATTTTTTGTGTTAATTGTAGGTCAATTCTTTTGTAGCAGTAGTTGGGTTGAAATTTCGATGTTGAGGACTAAGTTTAATAACAAAGGAACCCATTAATAATTGTTAACGTTTTTCATTAAAAGTGCTAGGTTGAAGTCGCTGTGATCTGACGGATCACAGATCTATAGGTTTTTTTATTTAGTTCTATAAAGAAACTGCGTTCCTTTGAAGGTTGTGATGCAATTCCTGTAGAAGGAGTATTTTTTTATTTAGTTCTATGAAGAAACTGCGTTCCTTTGAAGGTTGTGATGCAATTCCTTTAGAGAGAGTTTTTTTATTTATTTCTTTAAAGAAACTGCGTTCTTTTGAAGGTTGTGATGCAATTCCTAAAGCGAGAGTATCTTTTTATTTAGTTCTATTTAGAAACTGCGTTCTTTTAAAGATTGCGATGCAATTCCTGTAGAAAGAGTATTTTTTATTTAGTTCTATGAAGACACTGCGTTCTTTTAAAGATTGCGATGCAATTCCTGTAGAAAGAGTATTTTTTATTTAGGTCTATGAAGAAACTGCGTTCCTTTGAAGGTTGTGATGCAATTCCTATAGAGAGAGCTTTTTTTATTTAGTTCTATAAAGAAACTGCGTTCTTTTAAAGATTGCGATGCAATTCCTGTAGAAAGAGTATTTTTTATTTAGTTCTATGAAGAAACTGCGTTCTTTTAAAGATTGCGATGTAATTCCTGTAGAAAGAGTATTTTTCATTTAGGTCTATAAAGAAACTGCGTTCTTTTGAAGGTTGTGATACAATTCCTACAGCGAGAGTATCTTTTTATTTAGTTCTATTTAGAAACTGCGTTCTTTTAAAGATTGCGATGCAATTCCTGTAGAAAGAGTATTTTTTTATTTATTTCTATAAAGAAACTGCGTTCCTTTGAAGGTTGTGATGCAATTCCTATAGAGAGAGCTTTTTTTATTTAGTTCTATAAAGAAACTGCGTCATTTTAAAGATTGCGATGCAATTCCTGTAGAAAGAGTATTTTTATTTAGTTCTATGAAGAAACTGCGTTCTTTTGAAGGTTGTGATACAATTCCTAAAGCGAGAGTATCTTTTTATTTAGTTCTATTTAGAAACTGCGTTCTTTTAAAGATTGCGATGCAATTCCTGTAGAAAGAGTATTTTTTATTTAGGTCTATGAAGAAACTGCGTTCCTTTGAAGGTTGTGATGCAATTCCTATAGAGAGAGCTTTTTTTATTTAGTTCTATAAAGAAACTGCGTTCTTTTAAAGATTGCGATGCAATTCCTGTAGAAAGAGTATTTTTTATTTAGTTCTATGAAGAAACTGCGTTCTTTTAAAGATTGCGATGTAATTCCTGTAGAAAGAGTATTTTTCATTTAGGTCTATAAAGAAACTGCGTTCTTTTGAAGGTTGTGATACAATTCCTACAGCGAGAGTATCTTTTTATTTAGTTCTATTTAGAAACTGCGTTCTTTTAAAGATTGCGATGCAATTCCTGTAGAAAGAGTATTTTTTTAATTATTTCTATAAAGAAACTGCGTTCCTTTGAAGGTTGTGATGCAATTCCTATAGAGAGAGCTTTTTTTATTTAGTTCTATAAAGAAACTGCGTCATTTTAAAGATTGCGATGCAATTCCTGTAGAAAGAGTATTTTTTTTATTTAGTTCTATAAAGAAACTGCGTTCTTTCAAAAGATTGCGATGCAATTCCAGTAGAAAGAGTATTTTTTATTTAGTTTTATGAAGAAACTGCGTTCTATTGAAGATTGTGATGCAATTCATGGAGTGAGAGTATTTTTTTTTAATTCCATGAAGAAACTGCGTTCTTTTAAAGATTGCGATGCAATTCCTATAAAACGAGTATTTTTTTATTTAGTTCTATAAAGAAACTGCATTATTTTGTAGGTTGTGATGCAATTCCTATAGAGAGAGCTTTTTTTATTTAATTCTATAAAAAAACTGCGTTCTTTTAAAGATTGCGATGCAATTCCTGTAGAAAGAGTATTTTTATTTAGTTCTATGAAGAAACTGCGTTCTTTTGAAGGTTGTGATACAATTCCTACAGCGAGAGTATCTTTTTATTTAGTTCTATTTAGAAACTGCGTTATTTTAAAGATTGCGATGCAATTCCTGTAGAAAGAGTATTTTTTTATTTAGTTCTATAAAGAAACTGCGTTCCTTTGAAGGTTGTGATGCAATTCCAATAGAGAGAGTTTTTTTTATTTAGTTCTATAAAGAAACTGCGTTCTTTCAAAAGATTGCGATGCAATTCCAGTAGAAAGAGTATTTTTTATTTAGTTCTATGAAGAAACTGCGTTCTTTTGAAGATTGTGATGCAATTCATAGAGTGAGAGTATTTTTTTTAGTTCCATGAAGAAACTGCGTTCTTTTAAAGATTGCGATGCAATTCCTATAAAACGAGTATTTTTTTATTTAGTTCTATAAAGAAACTGCATTATTTTGTAGGTTGTGATGCAATTCCTATAGAGAGAGTATTTTTTATTTAGTTCTATGAAGAAAATGCGTTATTTTGAAGATTGTGATTCAATTCCTAGAGCGAGAGATCTTTTTATTTAGTTCTATGAAGAAACTGCATTCTTTTAAAGATTGCGATGCAATTCCTGTAGAGAGTATTTTTTATTTAGTTCTATGAAGAAACTGTGTTCTTTTAAAGATTGCGATGCAATTCCTATAGAGAGTATTTTTTATTTAGTTCTATGAAGAAACTGCGTTCTTTTGTAGGTTGTGATGCAATTCCTATAGAGAGAGTATTTTTTTATTTGGTTCTATGAGGAAACTGTGTTCTTTTGAAGATTGTGATGAAATTCCTAGAGTGAGAGTATTTTTTATTTAGTTCTATGACGAAACTGCGTTCTTGTGTCCGGGATAGATGAACATAGTTTTTTTAACGGTTCAAAACGCACGCAAATTTTTTTTCTGCAGAATATTTATTTGGCTAAAGTAAAGACATAATAGTACTAGTATAACATAATTTGGTCAATTCTAATGAAAAACAAGGTATAAACTTTAAAATGACTGGCATGGCCATCTCTCCCTTGCCTTCCAGGAGTGATGGCCATAAAAAAATTAACTGGGTATGCTCAGTGCTTGAGTGTTTTTTGCATTTTCACACTTTTGACACAAATCGCCGTAAGACGTGCAGTCTTCGTGTAACCACATGTTACAGTGCATGCATTTAATCCAGTCTACCTTCCTTTTTGTCTGTGCGTATAGTCTTCCCCACACCCGACTCACAAACTGTCACCAAAATCCTCGGGTTCACTTTCGTCACTTTCTAAAATTACTTCTTCATCTTCTTCTTTTTTCTTCTCTTTATTGTCTTGCATACCTTTTTATCTTTCTTTGCAGCCTTTTTGTCTTCAGCCTTTTTTCTTTGCGATTGTTCAGGAGAAGTTCTGGAGAAGTTAAAATAGTCGCTACTTGCTTAGCTCGTTTTCTAACTGCATTTATTTCTTCTGAAGCAGATGGCGACAACTCAGACAATATTTTCGAGGGAGTTATTTCATTATTTATGGTTTTACAAGTTGATGGCTGTGCTTCCAAGTTACCGTTTGGTTGGTTTGTAATCTCTGATGGTTTTTGAGGCGATAAGTTATAGTTTTTGCCGGAGAGGTTTTTTCAACAGACGTCGCTTCAAAGCCAGACGTACCATTTTGTACAGTAGCCGCCTTCCCCAACTTACACTCAGAAGCTCACCAAATTGGTATCTGGTAATACACCGTCCAACATGATTTCTAAGCCATAAACGACACGATTCATAAAAATGCGCTTTTAACGACTTAAAAAAGCTTCTGTCCAAAGGCTGAAGATAATGTGTGGTTTGGCTGGGCAAGCATAATATGATGATGTCATAAGATTCTGCAAACTCCAACATTTCCATTGAATTAACATAATAGGACTTTTCCTTGAGGTTTTCTAGGTACAAAATGTTCACGCATCCACTGAAGGAAAATAGTGGCGTTGATGTAGGCAGATTTTTGTGCCATAAACAACATAGATCCTGGTGACAGATCATCCTCCCACTCTTGTTTTTTTTTTTTTCACTTCATTATAACCGCAGGGGGTAAAAAGTTACCCTCGGCATTACAACAAACTACCAAACTGACTGTTTCTCCCTTTTCGGTGGATTTTAACGTCGACACAGCTTTTGATCCCTTTCAGGCAAGCACTTCGCGTGGTCTACTGTCAAATTGAAGACCCGTTTCATCGATATTGAATAAGTTTGCAGGTTTATCAAATAAAGAGTTCTGTTCCATAGTCTCCCACTTCCTTTCGGTTCATAGCTGTTGCTCTAGCTATGGAGATACCTTCTGATTTACGAATACTAATTTCTGGATGATGGTTTAAAAACAAAGTAAGCCAGTCGTAAGTAGCTTTTCCTGATGTCGTTTCTGGTTAATGGAAAACCTCGTTTATGCATAGACAGAACATGTCGTTATAGTCGATCTTCATTATCTCTTCCAAAGACGCTGCTAGGGTCCATGCTTCCCTTTAGATAATTTCCGGTTTGAATTCTACGTTCTAAGGTCTTACGTGCTAGAGGCTCGACGAACAGAACTGATCTTCTTGTGACCACGTACCACGTGTTTGTACAGATTTTCTTATGTACTTGTTTGGCATCTGCAAATAAATAATAAAATCATATTTTTATGAGCTGACAGTTCCAAAAATCCAACATTTATTTAGAGGGAAGCTATGGTCATCTTTCATCTATTATCAATACCACGTTTTGACTAGAAACTTGATTTGAGGTTATGTAGCATCGCAATAGCCAATTCCGTTCATTAAATTTTGAAGACGCAATAGAAAATTATAAAATTGAACTTTAAGAATACTTCACATAAAATATTCCCCGAAGTGAAATTTGATTACTCACCTACAGCTCACTTTGTCGACTGACGCGCCAACACCGTCTACTAACAAACGAGACAGAAAATACCATACTATGGTCATCTCTCCCCTATGGCCATCTATCCCGGACTTACCCTGCTACTAGCTTGAATTCATATCGCCCATCCTAGGATAGAATACTTTCTAATGTTTTGAAATAAACCAATGACGCACTATCATCAAAACGTCAAAAATATTGACATTTGTGTATCTATATTTTTAATAATTTGATAATGTACTGTTAACATCAGACTTCAATAGAATAATGCAACTTTAAATAAAAATGGAGGAGTGAGTATTATTTTTTTATCTCAAGAGCTTTCTGTCTAAACTTTTCAATCAAGATAATGTTATAATAAATTTTAGGGAAACAAATCATTGAAAAATTATCATTCATATGTAACAGTTTTATGTAGATTTCCTTGTTTGTATCTGGTGTGGTTCAAATCTAGTAATTGAAATGTTTCCCCCTTCCTGTTGACCAATTGATCTGAAATTTGGTAAGAATCGCCGAAATGATGATTCGAAATAACTGAATAGGATACATTACATTTGTAGCAAAGTAGCAATCCGCCATCTTGGCTCAAACACCAAACAGTAGCGCGTGTCGTCACTGGTTTGTAAACATCCTCTAACATTTTGTATATCTTTCGAACTTCAATTGTGTGCACTGGTTTGGCATCGTTTGATATGTGATATTGCCTAACTATTGAACAAGATGTTAAGGCAAATAGTTCAAATTTGCCAAGAATTCAGTTGTTGATGCTGGGTATTTTAAAATGAATCCCATCTTTTAAAATGATCATATTTTGAATCAAAATAATTGGATGGCATACGTTGGTATCGGCTTTTGTCGTTTCTACACATTTTAAGTGTAAACAATTTCGGTCCAAGTTGCCAACCCAAAAATTCGGAAAATTTTCCACCACCCATATTCTTCTTTTTTCCTCTTCTTACATCGTCCTCCCATGTACAAATGTTTTTGATTGTTTTCCAGATCTATCGATTTGCTCGTAATACAACCGAATAAAACTTGCAAGATACTAATAATAGAATTACAATGCGACGAATGCCCTTTGACATTTAACAACGATCAGAAATTCCTCCACCACAAAGAATACCACGAGCGTCAACGTGAACTCATCAACTGCAACATGTGCGATCTTCCCATACAAAGAAAAGACTACCAACATCACAGAATATTTTCGCACGCAGCTCAGAAACACAAAATTAAATGTTCCGTTTGCGACAAATACTATTCTCGACCTTTACATCTAAGAAGACATTACGCCGAAAATCACAAAGAGTTCGGCATAAAAAAAACTCTAGTTTGTGAATTGTGTGGATATGGGACTTATAACAATGGAGGATTGTTAATTCACAGGAAGAGTTGTCATAGCGATGAAAAATTGTTCCTGTGCTCCGCTTGTCCAAAACAATTCCGAACAAAGACATTGCTGAATTATCATATGCCTGTGCATACCGGAGATACTAGGTTTCATTGTAAAATTTGCGGGAAGAAGTACAAGCATAGATCAGGTGCGTTGTTCATACTAGTTACTCGCCCCGACTTTGCTCCTATATATAGTCCTAGCAAGAGATAGTGATGCGAAGGCACCACTATATCTCTTGCTCATACTATACATAATTACCCTGATTATGAAACTTTTTAGTTGGGTAAGAATCAATATAATGATACTACTCGTGTTTTAATTGACTAGTTTGAATACACAGTTACTGTGACTTAACTATAACAGTTAGACATATAGCCTCGCGTACTTTTTTGTAGGTGGTGATAATTACCATAAAATAATATAAATATGGGGATTACGTGCTTTCTCCACTACTACCTTTGCAGATCTATTGTGTATGCTATCCTGTTATTCTAGAGTTCGAATGCCAAACCTTAGGTCCTCCATATATTGGAAAGGATGTGGTTTTTCCTCCCCTATCGACGAGAACCTCAGCCTAGTCAGGCCTTCGGAGTAGCACAGTATTTGTCATCTTCTTGGCTAAACCTGCATATAGTTGTGTCTGTGAATCCGATGTTATTCATGTATTCGTTAAGTCTACAATGCCCTGTCAGAAGCCCTACCAGGATCCTGATTGTTCTCCTATTCTGGCTCAGTACCCAGTACTTCGTGGATTTTGGCGAGGGTTCTTTGATGAACTTGCCTCATTCTTGGCGCCTTGTTCCACAATTCTCCAGACTGCTTTTTTTATCCAAGTACTGCTATTTGTTTTTTTCAGCGCTTTCGCTATACCACAGAAGGGTTCTGGACCAATGGGAGCAAATAGTGCCCCTTTTCGGGCTAGTGAGTCTGCCTTTTCATTGCCCTAGAGATCTTAGTAGCCCCAAACTAATTTGGAATTTATCTACATGGAACTGCTTTTATAGCCGCTTAGCTGTCGAACTTTCGTAGAAGTGCTTTTGTTTGTGCTTTTTCCAGTCTCTTTTGTGCTTTTCTGAGCCTCTTTCTGCCCCCTTGTCGTAACCTGCTTTGAAACCTGCTTTGAAACCTGCTTCGGCTTTTGGGGTTTCAGAAAGTTTTCCCTTATGACTAGCCTCTTAGCAGCTATGTAGTTGAGACTACTTTCTAATTTTGTTTTGAGCTTCGTTCTAGAAGCTGTTCGTAGGTGAGCGGATTTTACTTCCTCGTCTATTATATATGTTCTATATCCTCTAAGGAAGATACAAGAACCTTATTTTTTTTGTGCTTGCTGGGAAGTCTTAGCACCAGGCAGTTTTACCTTCTGATCCATATGAATCCCACCAGAAGCTAGGGAAAGCTGGTCCACCGCGACAGAGCCCTCGTGAATACAAGAGGGTGCCGTCAGGTTCCCTACGTGGATCATTTGAGACTGCCTATTGGACCCTGCAGCCGCTCAGCCATCCCCTTCCTCCTTGGCTTGGGTCTGATCTTTTACGACAGGCAGACCATACCTGGGATCTATTCAACTTTAAAAACATGGAATATTCCGTCAGTCCAAGTCCCAAGTATAAGAAAATTTATGTACTGGAGAAAAAATCCAGTTAACTCATCTTGTTATGGCTTAACCATCATCATGGCCGTTCAATCCCGAGGGATTATGGCTAGCTCAATAGAGCTGTGTTTAATCCTATTGACGAGGTGGATTACTCCTCTTATATCAGCGCGACTATAATCTTTTATCTGTCCTGGCCTCATTTGTTATAGTTCTCCATTTTCTTCTGTCTCTGCATTTTGTTTTCCAGTCTCTGATTTTCAATGCTTTTATATCTTCATCTACTTGATCCCACCATCTGCTTCGTGGTCTTCCTCTTGTTGTCGTCTTCAATGGAACTAATGTTGTTATTCTTTTTAATATTCCTGTTGGTGCTCTTCTCATAATGTGTCCCATCCATTCCAGTCTCCTTGCTTTTATATATCGGACTATATTTTCTCCACCTGCTTCCTTTTCTATTTCTACGATTCTTTTTAATCTTCTTTCTCCATCTCTTGTTATGTCTGGTCCAAGTATTGTTCTCAATATTTTCCTTCCTATTATTTTTTAACCATATTCCCATACTAATTTTTTTTCTTTGATTATTTTGTTACGTTTAAATTTATGTTGATATGTAGTAACTAACATTTTTTTGTGATACTTTTTCTAGGTCTTTTTTACCATGGAAAGACCCATAAAGAGCAGTACCTTGAATGTCCTTATTGTGGCAAAAGATATATAGCCAAACATAACTTGGAAGCTCATAAGGGAGTCTGTAAATTCGCTTTTTAATCCAGTATCATTCCTTATTTGTTCAAAACCGTTTAGTTGGTCAAGGAAATGGTTATATTAAAATATTGATATAAATTAAATTGTGTTTAATTTAGTTAATTTTAGTTGTATATTGTCAAAGGGTAATACAGGGTGTCAATTTTAAAACTTACATTGGGCTGTTGTTAGTACCTCGTGAACGAAAAGTGATTTAAAAAAAAATGTCAAAACCGTTTCTTGGTTAAAATGACATTAGAGAGAACGCACCTCCAAAGCTTTAATCTGAAAAAAGATTCGTCTAAATTCTTTGAAAAACAACGGAGTGCCGTCAAAGTTTAAGGTTTATTGTTCAACAATTTCAGGATGCAGCGAAAAAAAAAGATATTTATGATCTGAACACGGAATACTTTCACTGTTTAAAATATTTATTCTAAGGGGAACAGACAGTGTTGCCAGGTTTAGTGAAATTTCACTAGATCTAGTGATTTTTTTTCAATCTAGTGATTTAGTGAAAACTTTCATGAAAATGCTCATTTCTCGAGATTTTTGTAATAAAGTGCCAATTTTATTTAAATTTGCGTTTTTTATGAATTTTGAGTATAATTTTTTATTTTATTTTCTCGAAAAATGCAGTTGTGCCACACCCATTAATTTCATATCTTTAATGTGCTGCCCTTTGACGGTGAGTAGACAAACATTAATTCCAAATTGCCAACTATTTGAATGTCATACAGGCTGAAAACTGTATAAATTGTATTTAGGGCCAAAAGTAGCAGCAGCATTAGCTGAAAAAATATTCGATGAAGGCTCCTTACACACATATTCAAAAATTTTAAAAAATTGTCAAAAATTCTAAAAAACTATCAAAAATGGTCAAAAATTGTCAAAAACTCAAAAATTGTCAAAAATGGACAATTATTGTCAAAATTGGTCAATAATTGTTAAAATTCTTAAAAATGGTCGATAATTGTCAAAAATTATCAAAAATGGTCGATACTTGTCAAAAACTATCAAAAATGGTCAATAATTTTGAAAAATTGTCAAAAATGACCAATAATTGTCAAAAACTATCAAAAATTGTCAAAATGAACAATTATTGTTAAAAATTGTCAAAATTTTGAAAAATAGTTGATGATTGTCAATAATTGTTAAAGTTTTTGAAATATGGTCAATAACTGTCAAAAATGGTTAAAAATTCTGAAAAATGGTCCATAATTGTCAACAATTGTCAATAATTATCAAAACTGGTCAATAATTTAAAAAAATGGTCTAAAATTTTGAAAAATTGTCAAAAATGGTCAAAAACTATCAAAAATGGTTAAAAATTGTCAATTCTTTTTAAAAACTGTCAAAAATGGATAATTATTGTCCAAATTGGTCAATAATGGTCAAAAATTGTTAAAATTTTGAAAAATGGTCGATAACTTTCAAAAACTATCAAAAATGGTTAATAATTTTGAAATATGGTCAAAAATTTTGAAAAATTGTCAAAAACTATCAAAAATGGTCAAAAATTGTCAAAAACTGTCAAAAATGGACAATTATTGTGAAAAATTGTCAAAATTTTGAAAAATAGTTGATAATTGTCAAAAATTGCGAAATTTTTTTAAAAATTTGTCAAAAATTTTGAAATATGGTCAAAAATGTTCTATAATTGTCAAAAATGGTAAGAAATTTGGAAAAATGGTCCATTATTGTCAATAATTATCAAAAATGGTCAATAATTTTGAAAAATGGTCTAAAATTTTGAAAAATTGAAAAGTATTGTTAAAAATTGTTTAAAATGGACAATTATTGTCAAAAATGGTTAAAAATTGGTATCATTTTGAAAAATGGTCAAAAATTATCAAAAATTTTGAAAAATGGTTACTAATTTTGAAAAACAGTCAAAATGGTCAATAATTGTTAAAAATTTGAAAAATTGTCAAAATTTTTGAGAAATGGTCAATAATCGTCGTAATAAACACGTAATTTATAAAATCGATTCACTAAAAATCGAGTAATATTACTATAAAAATCGATTATAAGAAAATAATAATCGATTTAGATAAAAATCGATTATTTTATGACATCCCTAGTCAGTAGATCTTTTTAAGGTTAATGTGTGTTTTTCGAGCGTAAAGTAAAATTGCCGCTTTCGAAAGATCGCCACATTCTTTCTCAAGCGGCAATCTGTTACTTTACGCTCTAAATACACAAATAACTATTAAGTGGTTAAATATGGGTAAAAGAAAGGAAGTCCTTTTTTTGCTTCTGCATTAAATAGTGTTAAAAAAGTATCATCATTTTTTGAACTGAATTCGTGATTTTTAGAGTAATCACTGAATGATCCAGCGAAATTTTTGTTGCAACTGCTTTATTTAAGGTAAGCTATCAAACAAATTTAAAATTAACATAAAATTTCGAGGGTCGCGAAGTCTACCAGAACCCTTTATAAACCTGCCCATTTTCTTTTTTCATATCCCTGGCCCAATCTTTCAAAATATCATTCAGTTTTGTGAATGGTGTAGACTCTTTCAATTCATATTGAGAATGCTCGCAAAATTTGGTAAACTATTTCCATACGCTAGTTTTACTCCTCACTGTATTATCAGGGATTGTAATCTCGATTATCCTGTCTATTTCTTAGATTTTGGTTTCTCCAAACCGATTCACCATGCAAATAGTCGCTAATAGAGCGTGTTCTAATAATGTAAAATTATTCGGTTTAGGTTCCTTTTAATTAGGGTTGACGTTCTTCAAATAAAACACATCTTTATTCGACAAATGTTTAATTTCAACTCTCCTACCAAAAAACCGATACGCAACAAAATGCCAGCCTACACAATCTTTCAATCTAGCGCGTGTCTGCTTATTTTGCAACTGTTACTTATATCGATAAGACATTTTATGATTACAATAATTATCATAACTAAACACATACATACTTAAGTTAAAATCCTATAATTTAACAATAAGCATAAATTCTAACCTAAACATTTAACTACCCATTACAGTGTTGATTGGTCTTGTCTAACAGGAAACAAAAGTATGGTTCTGGGTCGATAGAAATTTTTCAAAAATGCATTTTGATGGCTTCCAGTACAGGGTAAGTTTGAAATAAATAGTATACAGGGTGAGGAAGATGAAATTGAGATATAAGAAAATTATGTAGTTTTTAGAATATCATTCATAAATTACACAGAGTGTTGTAGAAAAGTAAGACAAAACAACAACCTAATTGTTTTAAATAGAATAATCTGGACCTCTGAACTCTGCTCAGAACCAGCTGGCCTTGTTCGAGTTATTTCATCATTAGACACCCCACTATACCAATTTTCAGCACGGTTCACCCTTTATATTTCTGTTCCGCTGGAACATTATTATAGTAATTTTTTTTTTCAGGTCAAAACAAAAAAGAATGAAACGAAGAACCACTCAGCGATCGCAAGACCCAGATTTCAGTTCTCAAAAAACTAAAATAAAAAGCAAACCGAGGCAAAAACGACAGACCAAACCCGAGCAAGAGTACGATTTAGACCAAATAATAAATCTAAATGAAATCACGAAACCTTTGATATGTAAGATGTGTTCCAAAGCCTTCCTGACACACGTTGAATACGGCTACCATTCCAGAATTCACAGCGAAGACGGACTATACTCCTGTCACTTATGCGACTATTCCATAGATATCAAACAAACTTTTAAAAAACACGTTAAGACCCACGACGTTTTCAAGTGTGAAAAATGTGGGAAAATATTAAAAACTAAATTTTCCGCTGATAAACACGTTAAATCCCATCAAACCCCTACCACGGTACAATGCGAACTATGCGGAAAACATCTAAAAAAACAATGTTTGTACTTACATAAAAGATCCCTTCATTCCGATAATAAAACTTTAGCGAAATGTCCGATTTGTGGTAAAGAGTACCAGAACTCCGGTAGTTTGCGTCAACATTATTCGGCTTTTCATAAAGAGATGGGCATTGACATGTCCGTGGTTTGCGATATATGCGGAATGCGTTTATCTTGCAAAGCGACTCTAGCTCAACATTTGAGGACTCATACGGGAGATCGTCCTTTCGCTTGTTCGACTTGCCCGATGAGGTTTATTTCGAAAGATATTTTGGTAGCGCATTTGAGGGTTCATACCGGCGAAAAACCGTACGTTTGTAAATATTGTGGTAAACGGTTCGCACACGGAGCTCCTTACAGGTATCACGTTAAAACTCATACTGGCGAAAAAGACCATCACTGTCCGATTTGTAATAAAGGGTTTATTTTGAAAGCTCCTATGAGAAATCACATGAAAAATTGCCGCCCTAACGTTAAATAAATAATAGATATGGTTTTTGAATATTTTTTATTATTAAATTTTAAAAAAAATTATCTTACTGTTTTATTTAAACCAATAAAAAATTCTAAACCTAAAAATATATACAGTCCAATATCTTGTTGTTTTCCAGACCGCAGTATTAGATCAAAGTTACATTTTTTTAAATGGGACACCCTGTACTTTACTTCAAATTTGAATTCTGCTAAACTTCTCCATTGCAATGATATACGGTTGTATCAGGTTAAACAGTGTATTTCGAAAGTTCTGACCACTTCGTAATGAGTTCAACACCCCGTATACTACAAACTGCACAATTTAAAATTAATCTGTTACAGCCATACGTCTGCGATGGTCATCTAGTATCAATCGAAGTATAGTAAAGTAACTTCCATTTACCGATATAAAATACAGGGTGATCCATTTAAAAAAATTGTAAAACCGATTCGTATTCGAGTTTGGACTCGCCCTGTATACTGTTGAAGCAAGTCTAGTGAATTATGACGAGCCGCTTGACAGCTTCAAAACTGAAATAATTTTTAGGTTAGGATTTCACTTAGTTGCCATGCTAACTAAATAATCAAGTCGAGCAAACTTCAAACGTCAAAAATTGACGTTGTTGGAAATCGAAAAATAAATTTTAATTATTTGATTTTCAAACGCAATTCGGTGTGGAGTTTTCTTACCGAATACCACACGAGGTAAAATTAAATCCGGAAATTTTTTTCTCGCTCATGAATATTTTTAGAAAATTAATTATCAAAATATTCATGAGCTCGAAAAAATGTCCGGAAATAATTTGACCTCTAGTGGTATTACTAGTGAACATTTTTTGCTCCAGTAGATACCCAATGAAATCAGTTAATTTGAGGTCATTTGATTGAACACAACCAATCAGAACAACATTATACTGAAAACAGCCCATGGTCAGGGAGAGATGGGACAGAGAGAGAAAGATGGGAGAGGGAGGGAAAGAGATAAGAAAGAGAGAGATGGGAGAGAGAGAAAGTAAGATGAGAGAGATGGATGGGAGGGAGAGAATTGGATGGGAAAGAGAGGGGGAGAGATGGGAGAGAAAGATGGGAAAGAGAGATAAAGAGAGAGATGGGAGAGAGATGGAAGAGAGAGAAAAAAAGATGAGAGAGAGAGAGGGAGATGGGAGAGAGATATATATGGAAGAGATTGACCATTTTTCAAAATTTTGACCATTATTGACCTTTTTAACAATTTTTGAAAATTATTGACCATTTTTCTAAATTTTCGACAATTATTGACAATTATTGACCATTTTTGACAATTATTGACCATTTTTGACAACTATGGACAATTTTTCAAAAAATTTGACCGTTTTTGACAGTTTTTGACCATTTTTAACAATTTTTCAAAACATTTGTCAGCTTTTGACAATTATTAACCATTTTTATGACAATTTTTCAAAAAATTTGACCATTTTTGACCGTTTTTAATAATTTTTCATAATTTTTGACGGTTTTTGACAATTATTGACCATTTTTCAAATTATCGGCCACTTTTGACAGTTTTTAGCCATTTAAAACAATTTTTCAAAATTTTTGACAGTTTTTGACAATTATTGACCATTTTTCACAGTGTTTGACCATTTTTGACAATTATTGACCATTTTAGACAGTTTTTGACAATTTTTTCAAAAATTTTACCATTTTTCAAAATTATCGACCAGTTTGACAATTTTTGACAGTTTTTGACAGTTTTTGACAATTTTTTCAAAAATTTTGACAGTTTTTGAGCATTTTTAACAATATTTGACAATTTTTGACAATTATCGACAGTTTTTGACAATTTTTCAAAAAATTGGACCATTTTTCAAAATTATCGACCATTTTGACAGTTTTTGACCATTTTTAACGATTTTTTAAAAATTCTGACAGTTTTTGACAATTATTGACCATTTTTGAGAGAGTTTTGGACCACATTTGACAATTATTGAAAATAATTGACTATTTTTGACCATTTTTCAAAATTATTGACCATTTCTGACAGTTTTTAACAATTATTAAAAATATATGGAAGAGATTGACCATTTTTCAAAATTTTGACCATTATTGACCTTTTTTGACAATTTTTGAAAATTTTTGACCATTTTTCAAAATTTTCGACAATTATTGACCATTTTTTTAAATTTTGACAATTTTTGACAATTATTGACCATTTTTGACAATTATGGACAATTTTTCAAAAAATTTGACCATTTTTGACAGTTTTTGACCATTTTTAACAATTTTTCAAAACTTTTGTCAGCTTTTGACAATTATTGACCATTTTTGACAATTTTTCAAAAAATTGGACCATTTTTGACCAGTTTTAATAACTTTTCATAATTTTTGACGGATTTTGACAATTATTGACCATTTTTCAAATTATCGACCATTTTTGACAGTTTTTGGCCGTTTTTAACAATTTTTCAAAATTTTTGACAGTTTTTGACAATTATTGACCATTTTTGAAAGAGTTTGACCATTTTTGACAATCATTGACCATTTTAGACAGTTTTTGACAATTATTGACCATTTTTGACAATTTTTCCAAAAATTTTACCATTTTTCAAAATTATCGACCAGTTTGACAGTTTTTGACCATTTTTAACATTTTTTCAAAAATTTTGACAGTTTTTGACAATTATTGACAAAGTCAGTAAGGGTCCTAAGTAAGGGTCCAAACAGTAAATTCTTTATCTTCTGACTAATCTGCTGGGGCGTGGAGGGGGAGACCAGCGTCTCAGACATATTTGCCTTGACGGGATTCGGGGGCTTAGACCCTCCTTCTGACGGAGGTTTCTCTTACAGTATTCTCCGAGAATTACAGACCCTGTATGTCTGTACCCACCTTAATGTTACGTTAAATTTTAATAAATGTACCTTCACCAGCTGTACTTTTAATAAATAAATGTTTCGTTGTGTTGAGTTAAAAATTTTTCTGTCAAAAAATTTTCACTTATAATCTCCCTAGAGCACGAATTATTTCCGGAAATTTTCTCGAAGTGCGAATTTTCGGGGGTAATATCCCTAGTGCATTTAATTTTTCCGGAAAAATTCGGAAAAACGAGTTTCTAAGTAATTTGTTTTAAATTAGGTTATTGTCCTAGCAACATGTCAAAATGCAGGCATCTGATTGGCTAAAATTAACTGGTATACAATTTTCCGCCGAATATCCCTCGGACATTTGTAGACACCCTGTAGATCATTGTACTAATTTCAATAGTTAGCTGACTTAACAATTAAATTAAAATATATTTAGATTATTTAATAAACATAGACACGAGTATTATTGGTACGTGACTTTATTCAAAACTATAATAAATTACTTATAGATGGTCTTCCGAAAATATAGGTTGAATATAAGTAGACGTTTATGATAAAATATATATTCATACTGACATTGCATTCTTATTACTAATGAAGGTATTTGTAAAAGTGTGGTTTTACAAGAAGAGTTTTAAAAATAAATAGTAAAATTACAAAAGGACTTTTAATCCACCATATATTGACAGATGCCTCATAATTTTATGACAAATGTCCGAAACTCGTTGGAACGGTAACATCTTTGTACGATTTTTGTCAAAATATTAAAATTATACATAAATATATATTTACTTCAAAACAACGTATCAATTTTGTCAAAAACTGTCAGAAAATTTTGAAAAATTGTCAAAAATGGTCAATAATTGTCAAAAATGGTCAATAATTGTTAAAATTTCGAAAAATGGTCAATAATTGTCAGAAATGGTCAATAATTTTGAAAAATGGTCAAAAATGGTTAAAAATGGTCAATAATTGTCAAAAACTGTCAAAAATAGTAAATAATTGTCAAAAATGGTTCATAATTGTAAAAATTTTGGAAAATGGTCAAAAATTTTTAAAAATTGTCAAAAATGGTCAATAATTGTCAAAAACTGTCAAAAACTGTCAAAAATGGTCAATAATTGTCAAAAATGGTCAATAATTGTTAAAATTTTGAAAAATGGTCAATAATTGTCAGAAATGGTCAATAATTTTGAAAAATGGTCAAAAATGGTTAAAAATGGTCAATAATTGTCAAAAACTGTCAAAAATAGTAAATAATTGTCAAAAATGGTTCATAATTGTAAAAATTTTGGAAAATGGTCAAAAATTTTTAAAAATTGTCAAAAATGGTCAATAATTGTCAAAAACTGTCAAAAATGGTCAATAATTGTCAAAAATTGTCAAAATATTGAAAAATGGTCAACAATTTTCAAAAATTGTCAAAAAAGGTCAATAATTGTCAAAATTTCGAAAAATGGTAAATAATTTTGAAAAATGGTCAATAATTGTCAAAAATGGTCAATAATTGTCAAAAATTGTTAAAATTTGGAAAAATGGTCAATAATTGTCAGAAATTGAAAAAAAATGGCGGATTTTTAGTACTTTTAATAGCAATTGGCTCTCCCAAAAGTGATTTTTTTCCTTTTAATGTGCTATAAGCAATGGGGGCTTTCTAATAAGAAAGAAAATCGTTACAAAATTCCGAGGGTCGCGAACCTTACCGAATCCGAATCCTTTATCTCTCTCCCATCTCTCTCTTTCCTATCTCTCTCTCCCATCTCTCTCTCTCCCTCTCCCATCTCTCTCTCTCACATATTTCTCTCTTTGTCCCATCTTTCTGTCTATATCATCTCTCTCCCTCTCTCTCCCATCTCTCTACCTCTCTACCTCTCTACCTCTCTACCTCTCTACCTCTCTACCTCTCTACCTCTCTACCTCTCTACCTCTCTACCTCTCTACCTCTCTACCTCTCTACCTCTCTACCTCTCTACCTCTCTACCTCTCTACCTCTCTACCTCTCTACCTCTCTACCTCTCTACCTCTCTACCTCTCTACCTCTCTACCTCTCTACCTCTCTACCTCTCTACCTCTCTACCTCTCTACCTCTCTACCTCTCTACCTCTCTACCTCTCTACCTCTCTACCTCTCTACCTCTCTACCTCTCTACCTCTCTACCTCTCTACCTCTCTACCTCTCTCAATAATTTTGAAAAATGGTCAAAAATGGTCAAAAATGGTCAAAAATGGTCAAAAATGGTCAAAAATGGTCAAAAATGGTCAAAAACTGTCAAAAATGGTCAATTATTGTTAATAATTGTCAAATGTGGTCCAAAACTGTCAATAATTGTCAAAAACTGTCAAAAATGGTCAATAATTGTCAAAAACTGTCAGAATTTTTTAAAAATTGTTAAAAATGGTCAAAAACTGTCAAAAATGGTCGTTAACTTTGAAAAATGGTCAAATTTTTTGAAAAATTGTCAAAAACTGTCAATAAATGTCAAAAATTGTCAAATATTGTTAAAAATGGTCAAAAACTGTCAAATTTTTTGAAAAAATGTTAAAAATGGTCAAAAACTGTCAAACTGGTCGATAATTTTGAAAAATGGTAGCATTTTTGGAAAAATTGTCAAAAATGGTCAATAATTGTCAAAAACTGTCTAAAATGGTCAATATTTGTCAAAAATGGTCAAACTCTTTCAAAAATGGTCAATAATTGTCAAAAACTGTCAAAAATTTTGAAAAATTGTTAAAAACGGCCAAAAACTGTAAAAAATGGTCGATAATTTGAAAAATGGTCAATAATTGTCAAAATCATTGTACTAACTTCAATAGTTAGCTGACTTAACAATTAAATTAAAATATATTTAGATTATTTAATAAACATAGACACGAGTATTATCGGTACGTAACTTTATTCCAAACTATAATAAATTACTTATAGATGGTCTTCCGAAAATATAGGTTGAATATAATTAGACTTTGTGCTTAAACATCAACTCGATGTTTATGATAAAATATATATTCATACTGACATTGCATACTTATTACTAATGAAGGTATTTGTAAAAGTGTGGTTTTACAAGAAGAGTTTTAAAAATAAATAGTAAAAGTACAAAAGGACTTTTAATCCACCATATATTGACAGATGCCTCATAATTTTATGACAAATTTCTGAAGCTCGTTGGAACGAGCTTTCGATTGTCATGTCCTAGGGATATCACTACTGATAATCAAAACCACATTAATTTGTTTACCGATAAAATCCCACCCTTTTAAAATATACGTAAGTTTTTTTTTTGGTTTTTGTGTTAAACGAAATTAAATATATTACAACTGTATTTTTTTTAGATCCAAAGTAATAACAAGAAAACGCAAAAAAAAAATCCAGAACAACTTCGTTTCCCTCGATGATAATTGGGATAGATTCATCAAAGAGGATCCCGACTTTGAATTCGAAGAACCGAAATCCTCAAATAAAAAACGAGGTAGACGAAAATCGCCGGAATTAGTGCTGGAAAAATTCATAAACTTGAACGAAGTATCGAAGCCTCTTATATGTACACATTGTTCTAAAGCATTTTTGACTCATATCGAATTCGGCCTCCATTCCACAGTGCACAACGAAGACGGTTTCTACTCCTGTCACATGTGTGATTACCGAAAAGATAATAAAAAAACCTTTAAAGTCCACGTAAAAAGCCACGATTTATATAAATGTGAAAAATGTAACAGGATTTTAAAAAGTAGACTTTGCGCCTACAAACACTCTCAATCACACACCGTGCAAAACCCCGTACAATGCGAAATATGCGGTAAACATTTAAAAAAACAATGTCTCTCTATTCACAAGAGGATTTTACACAGTGACGAAAGATCCAATTTCATCACCAAATGTCCTATTTGCGATAAAGAATACCAAAACCCAAGTAGCTTAAGACAACATTACTCGGCTTTTCACAAGGAATTAGGTATAGACGTTTCCGTGGTTTGCGATATATGCGGAATGCGATTGTCCTGTAAAGGTAAACTCCCGCAACATCTGCGAACTCACACCGGTGACAAACCTTTCGGTTGTGACCTTTGCCCTAAGAAATTCATCGCCAAAGATATTCTAGCCGCACATATGAGAGTGCACACTGGAGAAAAGCCGTACGAATGTAAATTTTGCGGTAAAAAATTTGCGCATAGCGCTCCTTATAGATATCACATCAAAACGCACACTGGCGAAAAGAAACACACTTGTCCCTTGTGTAATAAAGGGTTCATTTCTAAGGCTAATATGAAAATTCATCTCAAGAGTTGCACTACTCAGCTAAGATGAAAAATAGGGAAAATTTGCTATTTAGATAATTTGAAATGTGTATAAATTTACCGTGAGGATCAAGGTTTGCTGAATTTTGTAATCAAATGATGTAATAAATTATGTGAGCATGAAAGTGGGCAGCACCAAAATGTAAAAACATGACACTCCAAGATGCACCGCTAGGTGGCAGTAGGTTAGGTTTGAAACCTTCCAATACGTCTGGTTTATTCGGTTAACGATGAGATCTGTGGGCAAGAGAGAGACATCAGATACCTGCCTGAGTTGAAGGAAGTTTAGGATATCCGCAGGCTTTAATATAGGCAAGTGTCCCTCCTTTTTAATCATCATCATATGGCATTTTCTAGTATTTCTAAAAGCAAGGAGATGGCATCTTTTTCAATGGTTTCCTCTTGACTTAGAATGTATCTTGTTCTTTCTGCAACACTTTCCACCTCCATATGTAATGCCATGAAGTTGAGAACCACTTCTATGATCACCGTTGGGCATGTTTTCATTGCTCCTGTAATGCATATACAAGCCAGTATTTGAATTCTGGAGAGGTTATCTCTCTTCATCAATATGGGTCCATAAGTCTTAATTCGCTCCATTATGGTTGTGTCCATCCAGATCAGGATGTTTGTTTATTCTACAGGGTCAGACTACTGGATGTTTAATCATTCGGAGTATATTACAGCTCCTATGTCAATCTTCATGACAGAGTCATCTGGAAATTGAGATTTCATCATTTTTAAATATTGAATCCATTTCCGAACAGTCTTCTTTTGTTGGTTATGGTAGGTAGTGATTATTTTCTTCCCGAAGTATATCTTGGCGATCTAATAGTATATTTGCTGTACCAGCAGTTTGTCTTTGAACTTAACAAGATTCTCTACCTCTACCAATATCTTCATGTGTCAATAATCGGCTGGTTTGCACAGGTTGGATTTTCCAAGTATTAAAACTTCTTTTATCTCCAAGTTTACATACAAATTGAGTTGTTGTGGGTATAGTATTGACTCTATTGTGCTCTATTTTTGGTCGATTGATTATGTAAATTGGAGCGACCTAAAAGAACTATTAATTGTACCCCCTTACTTCTACTTAGTTCCTGAGGAAAGTCTCAGAGACTAGTAGCTCCTTTAGTCCTATTTCCCGGAGGAATTTTAGGATATCTGCGGGCTTTAACTTAGGTAAATGTCCCTCTTCTATCCAGTAATCTCCAAGGTGTGGCAAGTATGTGGATGGAGGTTTCTTCTTCCATGCCACAGAATCTACAATCTTCTTCCTCCACTATTTTGAGCTTTTTCAGGTGCCCCTTCAGTCAATTATGTCCTGTTAGGATCCTTGTTAAAACTCTTAATGCAGTTTTACTTTGACTCATGCATTCATCATTTGATATCAACAGGTTCTAGTCACCCAGAAGAATCTTTTATTGTCTAAATCCTACTAGATCTTTCCAATGGACAGAGCTTTTCTTTTTTCTTCGGCTTTGCCTATTCCTTCCAATATTACTTTGGAGCTGATACCGCAAAAAAGTTCCGGCCACCAAAAGGGTGTTTCAGTCCCCCTTTTTGCTAGTTCATCTGCTATTTCGTTTCCTTATATTCTCGTGTATCCTGGAATCCACAGTAAGCTCTCGCTTAGTTCATTGAGTTTGCCTAGGCATTCCCATACCATTTTTAAACTGATAACACAAGAGCTCAGTGCTTCAATGGCTTCTTGACTATCCGACATTATGATAATCCTTTGCCTTCTATATCCTTTATCAATATTGAATTGGGCACACTTCCTTATGGCGTGAATTTCTGCTTGAAAGATACTCGGGGGTTTTCCCAAGCTTTCAGCCCGTACACTCCTATCCCAGTTCCTTCTATTGCTTTTGAGCCGTTGACTGGCATATTTTCCAAGTCTAGTAATGGTAGTTGGATCCAATTCCTTCTTGTTGCTCAATTCCGTAACGAATTTCTTTGAAAAGTTATACTTTTTCATCATACCATCTTGTGGCATGTCCCAGGTTTTTTTTATTTCTAAGAAGTAAGGGGGTGTTTTTTTAATGATTCCCTCTCTACTTAGTTTGTATCTTGTTCTTCCTGCAACACTTTCCACCACCATATGTAGTGGTCTGAGGTTGAGAATCACTTCCATGGCTGCCGTTGGGCATGTTCTCATTGCTGCTGTAATGCACAAACATGCTAGTCTTTGGATTTTGGAGAGGATTTGTATAGTTCAAGATATTCCGAGGTCAGTCAAACCACACAGGAGTTCGTCAACCGTCAGGCTCCACTTTAATGGGGATGCTACTCCTCCCTGTGGACATCCACTGGTTGTACAGATGGAGACAATGGCTTTGCTCGTCCTCGTCTCTGTTACTCTAGTGGTAAGCAGTTCCGATATCCACTTGGATGTTATGCTGTCTACACCTCTTCTATTTAATGCTCTTTTGACAGCCTCATGAGGAGTATTGTCAAAAGCTCCTTCTATATCCAAAAAGGCGTATACTACGGCTTCTTGGTTGTCTAGAGCACCTCGGTTATCCTCCATCAGTTGAACCAGTGAAGTTTCCGTAGATATCTGCCTGTACGGTAAGCATGCAGATGCGGGTGGAGAAGTAGTCTCCCTAAGATTTCCGCTCTAATATAATTGTCAATAACTTTTTCCATCGTTTTGAGTCAAACGATGTTGGGCTAATTGGTCTGAAGGATTTGGGGTTTGTTGTGTCCCTTTTTTCAGCTTTTGGAATGAAGGTTACTATTGCCCTTCTCCATGCTTCTGGTATATAACCCAGTTCTAAGCTGCTTCGACTGATCCTAACCAAATGTGGTAGAATTTCGTCTTGTCCTTGCTGGAGTAATGCTGGGAAAATTCCATCGGCTCCCGGTGCCTTGAAAAGTGAAAAGGTGTCCAGAGCCCATTTTATCCGTTCGTTACCACAAATGTGCTTAGCCATAGAAGTACTTTCTCTCGAAGGTCTGTTATGACCTGCGAGAGGATTATCTCCCCTATTTGGGCTACTCCCAGGAAAATTAGTTTCTGGTCTCACTCTTTCCTCTTCATTCTCGGTATATTTACCGTCTGGCTTCCTCAAAGCCATATCTGTGTTGACCCTACTTTTTGCCATGACTTTGTAGAGTCTTATCGCAGCAGGTGATGTGTTTATTACTTTGCAGAATTTTCTGAAGCTATTTCCTTTAACTTTTCTAATTTCCTTGTAGTAGGTATTTCTCCCCTCGGTGTATCTCTGCCAGTCTACTATGAGTTTTGCTATATTAAAAAGGTCTCGGGTTTGAGCTCTTAATTCTGACAGATGTTTATTCCTTGGTCGATTGATTAAAATTGATCAGAAATATCGTTTATTTTTCGTAAGAAAGAAAACGTGCCATAGTTAATAACAAATTTGTTACAAAATTCACCAAACAATATTTTCCTACGTATCTTAGTGTTGGTAATAACAATAAATAAGCTAATTAGCTAAGTATTTCGCTCTCTATACAAAGGAAGTAGAATCTTTACAAATGATTTTTTACAATAAACATCATCACATTATTCAGATTAGATATGAAAATTTGTAAATATTTACCGAGTAGTGCGTCTTTTGTTAGTTTTTGACATGTTTCGAAAGTAGGAAGTATTCAAATACTGACAGCTCTCGTTTCTCATAGGTCAGAAAAATACAGTATAGTTTGGCAAATCTTTCTGAAGCTACGCAGCATCAGTAAGGGACGAGGAAACATGGCCGATATATGTCATAAACGTCAGGTGGTTACTTAGCAACGGCGGTTCGATAAATATTTACCAATTGAGTTACTCCGGAGGGCGAGGTAATTATGATTTTCGCACGGCGTTGCCGGCTTGAAGGAAACCCATAATATATTTGGGAAAGTGTTCATCTTTTAATATTCAGAAATTGAAAAAATAATAATAATAGACAACATCCAATGAAACAAGCACATTAATTAAAGAACTAAAGTTTAATCATTATGGAAATATTGTTAATAATAAAAAGTCCATTTTCTAATTATTATCACTCCATACTTAGCACTTTAGCTTTTTCATAGTTAAACGTGGCAATATCGAATGTTTTCGACTGCATTCCTTTCACAGCTTCATTTATGTTTGCCAAACTATATGTATTGATTTTATGAAAAAAAAACATTGCAAAAACACAGTCAGTATTCTCAATTTGAATGTTTTCTACTCATTTAAATATTGATTCATTTAGGCAACCATTTTAATTTGTAAAAATGAATTTTTTTTTACACTCGATATACATACATATCTTGACATTTTTTGTTAATAAAATATATCTAAGCACATTTTTTTATTACTTCCTCTAAGTTGTCAACTGTGTCAGAAAACATCGATGAGATAGAGATAGGTTTGAGTATCTGGAAGTACAGCAGCCATTCATAACATTTTTGACTCTTCTGTATTTACGCTACTGAAAATCTTAACACCTGATAAGGTTCGATGCAATTGGCGTTTGTCAAAATTTTACCACCAATAACAGCCGAGTAGGCAGGGCATTATTACTCTGTCTCTCTTAGTTGGTAATTTCTGGGACATCAAGTTAGCTGGCGAATACTGTAAGCGAATGAAGGTATGTAAATGGAACAAAATTTCGAATGCAAGAAATAGTTCCCAAAAATAGTACACAACCGTTTATTGGCTACAAACAAAGAAAAAGGATCCACAATTCCTAGAGGATTTCACATACTCATAGTAAACGTAAATTTGTAGAAAAATATATTGAGCAGTAGGCAGGATATTTAAAAAAAACAATAAAGATCTAGAAATATTTATAATTAACTTGTGTTTTATTTTAATTTAACGTCCCGTTTATAGAGGGTAGACGCAAGGAGCACCAACTGTATATATAAAAAGAGCCCGACGAAATGCATTCAATTGGTAGCGACAAAGAGTATAACTATTATTATCGATGCCGATCAAGGTAAATTTTCCAGTTACGTCAGATCGTGATATTTTGAAAAATAGTTTGGGGGACGTCCAAAAATTGTCTTAAAAGGTCAATAATTGTTGAAATATTAAAAAAAATGGACAATAATTGTCAAAAATGGACAATAATTGTCGAAAATGGTCAATAATTGTCAAAAATGGTAAATAATTGTCAAAAATGGCCAATAAGACAAAATTATGAAAAAATGGTCACTAATTGTCAAAAATGGTCAATAATTGTTAAAAATTTTGAAAAATGGTCAATAATTGTCGGAATTGGTCAATAGTTGTCGGAAATGGTCAATAATTGTCGAAAATGGTCAATAATTGTCAAAAATGGTCAATAATTGTCAAAATTCTGAAAAATGGTCAAAAATTTTGAAAAATGGATAATAATTGTCAAAAACCTTCAAAAATGGTCAATAATTGTCAAAATTTCAAAAAATTTGTCAGTTATTGTCAAAAATGGTCAAAACTGTCAAAAATGGTCAATAATAGTCAAAATTATGAAAAAAATGGTCAATAATAATTGTCAAAAATGGTCAATAATTGTTAAAAATTTTGAAAAATGGTCAATAATTTTCAAAAATTGTCAAAAAAGGTCAATAATTGTTGAAATATTAAAGAAAATGGTCAATAATTGTCAAAAATGGTCAATAATTGTCGAAAATGGTCAATAATTGTCAAAAATGGTAAATAATTGTCAAAAATGGTCAATAAGACAAAATTATGAAAAAATGGTCAATACTTGTTAAAAATAGTAAATAATTGTCAAAGATTGTTAAATATTTTGAAAAATGATCAAAAATGGTCAATAATTGTCAAAAGTTGAAAAAAATGGCGGATTTTTAGTACTTTTAATAGCAATTTTCTCCTCCAAAAGCGAATTTTTTTCTTTTAAAATGTTCTATATCCAAAATGGGGGGCTTTTGTAATAAAAAAAAGCGTTACAAAATTCCGAGTGTTGCGAACCTTACGGAATCCGTTTTAGATTTTGACAGTTTAAAATAACGATTGTAATCACACGTAATACACTACCTTTCTCTCTCGTCTATCTCTCCCTCTCTTACTTCTCGCTCGCTCTCTCATCTCTCTCTCTCTCCCATCTATCTCTCTTTTCTATCTCTCTCTCTTTCTCTCCCATCTCTCTCTTTCTTCCCTATCTCTCTTTCTCATCTCTCTCGTCTCTCTCTCTCTGTCCCATTTTTTGATCGCATTTTTACTCCATATCAACTTTCAAAATATATTTATATTCTTCACCTTAACATCTCAACTATCGATATAGTACCGCAAAACTATCGATTTTTTTCGATAGTCAAAAATATCGATAAACCATCGATAGTTCTCCATTCCTACCGCTCGGCGGGGTTCGGGCGAATACGACAAACACTATTGTGTCGAATTTCGCCATATTTTTACTCTAGAAATTTTATTTACTTTAATTTAACTTTATTTTATCGCAATTTTACATGGTTTTGTATCGAAAAAAAATTACGTGTTATTTGTTAAAACCCCCCTCTCCCCCAAGTGAGATTTTGAAAGATTTTACTTGACCCCCTCCCCCCCTTGAACACCTCACGTAATTTATGGACGCCCCCTTGGACCATTACTCATGGACCATCCTGTATAACAACCACAGCATTACATAGCCCGGTTTTAGCTAATTTTATAAAAAAATATTTGACATATTGTTAGCCGGAAAATGACAGTGACCGGGTGCATAATTTTTTCTTTTCACTATAGGCAGGAGTTATGTTAGGTTAACTCTTTCATGTATATTTTCTATTCTAGCGCCATTCTGGTGGGTTTTTGAAATGGGTACTATACAGATACATTCAAATAAAAACGGAACATAGGGATTTAGTATATTCGCCGATCTAAATAGTCCACCAACAAAACATTTCTCTAAGTTCACTTCAATGAATATCAAGTATTGATCTGGACAGCTAGATTCAGAATTACTGTAAAAAGGCCCGCCCCTTCTCCTTCCAAAATTTGTTAGTTATGTGGGATGTGTGCGAACTGCGATTTAGTATTGAATATTTATTTGATGGGGGTAGTAAACGTCGCTACATATTGAAACAATATGCTTACGTTTTATGTTGTTAAAATCGAAAATTAATTGTTAAATTCTCTTTAACAATTAATGTTTCGAGTTAAGATAATATGTTTTGATTTCTTTTGGCCATAACGGCTTTCAAAATAAAAATAAATTCGTAAATAAAACAAAATAGGATTCTTTAAATATAAACAAAGTTATGGGCTTGAATACTCTCACCGATCGACTGACCGACTGACTGCCTGACGCTAATTAAGGAAACAGTTGAGAATTGTACGATATGTTATAGGTGTCCAAATAAACGATTGTAATAATCGTGTTTTTAATCTGTTGAAGCTGGATGTTGGTCGACTAGTTCAAAAGCAGTTCTGATACAATGCTTAAAATCCCTATGTTCCGTTTGTGTTTGAATGCATCTGTATACTGCTTACAGCTGAACACTTTTTCAAAATGGCTCCTGTACAAATCTGTGCTTCTTGTGTCTACCCTCCCTAGTCCCGCCATTATTTAAATTGTAAGAAACTAATTTACTCATTTTTAGATCGAAGAATAAAACTAAAAGACTGAAAATAACGAAGAAAATAAAAAAAGAAAAAAGCGATACCGATACAGTGTCGACAGACAACGATTGGTTCCCTATAGAACCTCCAAAAAAGAAGAGGACTTACAGAAAAAAATCGATAGACTCTCCAACGGATTTGGAAAAGAAGAAACCAGTGAAAAAAAGAAAACGAAATAATGAAGCTAAAGATAAAGATAAAGATACGGTAGTTGATGTATCTGTGAAAATGGAACAAGTTGATAAATCGGATATTAGTAGATTATCAGATTCCGAAGACGAAGAAGACGATAAAGATGAACAAAAAAAGGAAAAAAAGAAGAGAAGAGGAAGAAATATCAAATTGGATTCAATAAAAATCGAAAAATTCGTTAATCTAAACGAAGTACCGGAACCGGTTAGTTGTAAACGTTGCGGGCAATCTTTCCAAACACACATCGATCTTGGAATGCATTCTATATCTCATTCCGAAGATAACAAGTACTCGTGTCACATGTGCAGCTTTACAAAAGACAAAAAATCCGTTTTCAAAAACCACATACGCAGCCACGATCTTTGGAAATGCGAAAAATGCGGCAAAATTTTCAAGATCAAAAGGTGCGCTTATAAACATTCGAAAACTCACAACACGAAAAGCTTCGTCCAGTGCGAAATATGCGGCAAAGACGTTCGAAACGTTTACTTGGAAACCCATAAAAAACTGGTGCATGCCGATGAGAAAAATATTCAAATTTACAAATGCCATCTTTGCGATAAGGCTTACAAAAATTCCACCGCCCTAAAAGGGCATTATTCGTATAATCATAAAGAATATGGCGTTGACACATCGGTAATTTGTGACATTTGCGGCATGAGATTGTCTTGTAAAGGCAAATTAGGTCAGCATTTAAGAACTCACACTGGAGACAGACCTTTTCCGTGTACGATTTGTCCTAGAAAGTTTATTTCCAAAGATATCCTCAGAGCTCATATGCGGGTTCATACCGGTGAAAAGCCCTACGTTTGTATGTACTGTGGTAAGAAATTCGCTCATGGCGCTCCCTATCGGTATCACATCAAAACGCACACTGGAGAGAGATCTTTCATTTGCAGCGTCTGCGGAAAAGGATTCATCTCTAGGGCTAATATGCGGATTCACATGAAAAGTTGTATGTTTCCAGTTAAATTATTCAACGAATATCCCATTATAAACAAATAAAATTTGCAAAAACGTATTTTTTAGAGTAAATTATTATTTATGAAAGGTTTCCCAAAATTCTAATGTCAACTGAAAGAACTTTGTCACGTGCGTGACATTTAACGGGACATTTGACGTGACGTTTGACGTGACGTTTGACGTGACGTTTGACGTGACGTTTGACGTGACTCGACGGTGGGAGGGGATAATCTTGGGTTAGTGTCTAGTGTTGATAACTTCAATGAAAATTAATGTAGCTCGCTCAGAACATCATTATTATTTAGTAGTGTAGTTTTTTTAAATATTTATTGAATTGTAGAAAATTTTAATGTCAGTAGACATTAAAATTTTGGGAAACACCGTGTGCGCAAAAATGTAGGTAATAAATAATTGTTGTATATAAATTGTAATTTAATCATTTTTTTTTTAATTAAAATCGTTGACATTTATTCACAAAACTGTCAACTGCACAAATTTTTTTGAGGAAAGCTCGCTATTAATAGGAATATAGTACTAGTAGGAGGAGCGTCTAATTGTAGCTCTAGGCGCCGACGTTGCCAAATTTCATGAAAGTGACATTTAAAAAATGTGGGAAAAAATGAGGTTAAGCGTTTTTTTTTTCGTTTATATATCTTATCTCTTACTTTTCCAGAAGGGCATGGAAAAATAACCATTCCATACACCCTTCACCTTAGGTTAATGGAATGGTTATTTTTCCTTGCCCTTCTTGAAAAAGTAAGACCTGCAAGCTGCGAGGAGCCAAGATATTATATAAAACGAAAAAAAAAACACTTAACCTCATTTTATTCTCCACATTTTTTAAATGTCCCTTTCATGAAATTTGGCAACGTCGGCGCCTAGAGCTACAATTAGACGCTCCTCTAGTAGGTACACATTCCCACAACAAAAGCTAGGTTAATTTGTTATCTTTGAAAAGCGTGTTGTAGAAAAAGTTACTTTTCGGATACAGAAGGGGGATAATAACTGGGAGGTTGTTGATCTTTCTTCTGAATTTCAAAAGATGGGAGAAGAACGTCGCGTTTTAAAGGTCTCTCTAAATTAGCATGTATTTGCGATTTTTTTTGTTCTGCAACATTAATTTCTGCTTCAACAAAAGGAGAGAACGGTCTTTCTGGAGCTGTAGTTAGAGCCACCAGCACACTAAGCTTTTGATAATTTCATCATTTGGATTTTCAAACTTCTTTTTAATAGGAGGTACAACTGCATTATTATCATCTAAGTATCCGTAATGTTCAGGAGATAGTACTGGCCTTTCAGGAGGAAAGTATGGTACAGTTTCTTCCGGTAAAGAAACTGCTTCTTCATGTGTACCACATGGTGTAAAAGGTTCCAGAGGTGATACAGATAATGCCGATGCAAGAGCGCTAGAAGAATGTTTCGTGGGTATAGACGCAAACGTATCTTTATCGAGTGAAGTTGTTCGAATTGCCTGTGTTAAAGCCGATTCCCACTTCAAATGTACAGCGCTCTCAATGTTTGGTGTTTTACGTTCTATAGTATTCGGACTGAATTCTGTTGATCTTTTTAGCTCACAACTATCTTTTCGTTTTCAACAAAATTCCTCAGGAAGTGCTTTTGGGCAAGGGTTAGTATCCTCTACAGGTGTTGGATGTACTACAGCTACATCTTCGTTCAGAGTCGGAAGGGTGTTTCTCCTAACAATATTTTCTACCACAGAAAAGTTTCTAGCAAATATACGAAAATCTACCATGAAAGATCGAGATCGTTGGATCAATTCAAAGAATACCATGTAACATCGTCGGTTTTAAAAAATAGGAATCTGGATTTCTGCTTTTAGCGTAAGTGTCCACTAAGCGGATCGGGCCGCATCGCAAAATCCCTCCTATTATACCCCGAGTACTCACAGGCGCATACGTATAACTCGCCCGGTGTAAGCTGGCACTTAGACTTCTGAGATGCGCGGTAGAACATCCGATCGCTCGAGGCTAACTGAAATTGAGGACCCCAGTCTCTGTTATACACAAAAACAAAGGGAACTTTCAACGTCCACGATCTAACTGAAAATGTCTTTGTGTTCGTCAAAAATCGTCGACGTGTGGTTCGCCCTAAATGGTTTGAAATATAGGCTCATAGATGGATGACAAATCCCTTCGCATCCATCTGCCTCAATTCGTCGCTAAAAATTTACGTCGCTCATATTTACTGTTTTCCCTTTGCATATCCTCTTTTTATTTTTATACGTATACAAAACACTTTATATTTATTGGGATAAGCTTTTGATTGTCATTTTTGTGAGTTAAAAAATATTAGTTAGTGTGTATAGTATAAATTAGTTACCTATTTAAAAAATTTGAGATTATGTAATTGAATGATGTCAGTACTTTTCGTCTTTATTTAAGTAAAAATGGTTTATATTTTGGTACCTTAGAGTGTAATCCGTTGTTTGAATTATACCATTATTTATGAAAAGTTTTATTATTTCGACCTCTTATATCAAAATCGTCCATCAAGATGACATGGGACGACAATTAATTAATTATAAAACAAATTCGAATTTGGTCAGCTTCTGCTGACCAGAGTGAATAAACCAGTATTTGGAATATCAAAATCTGCTGCACTTGGTTGTACATCTAGGTGGATTCAGAATGACGATGATATGTCAATATCGAAATAATTATCAATATCCTTTAATAATTTTCATAAATTTTGTAATTAAATAGTGGAATTAATTAGAAACAGTTAGTTTCATTTATAACATTAATAAAAAAACAACCATACAAAAAAAGCCACAAATCAAGGATAAAGGAGTTAGAAATTTGACGAAGGCTTTACAAGGAAATGAAAACGAAGAGGAGTTTTACTGTATAATCTGTAGGGATGTGAGGTTAATGGAAAAGAATCGATTAAATAAAAATCGATTTTTGTTTATTCAAAATTAATCGATTTGTCAAAAATTTTAATAAAAAACAAATCGATTTCTGCGATTTTTTTGTATTATTTTAAAAAGTACATGCTTTTCATATTCCGATAATAAACCTAAGAGATTCATTAATTAACAATTTATCAGATTAAAAATCAATTAAAATTATATGAAAATTGTCAAAAATGGTCAAAAACTGTCAATTATTGTTAAAAATTGACAGTTTTTGTCAAAAACTGTCAAAAATGGTCAATAATTGTCAAAAATTGTTAAAATTTTGAAAAAGGTCGATACCTGTCAAAAATTTCAAAAAATGGTCAAAAAATTTCAAAAATTGTCAATAATTGTCAAAAATGGTTGATAATTACCAAAATTCGTCAAAAACTGTCAAAAATGGTCAATAATTGTTGAAATTTTTGAAAAATTGTCAAAAATTTTTAAATATGGTCAAAAATTGTCAAGAATTTGGAAAAATCGTCAAAAATTGAAAAATTGTCAAAAATGTTCAATTGTCAAAATTTTTTTTAATTTGAAAAATTGTCAAAAATGGACAATTATTGTCAAAATTATTCAATACTTGTCAAAAATTGTTAAAATTTTGAAATATGGTCGATAATTGTCAAAAACTATCAAAAATGGTCAATAATTTTGAAAAATGGTCAAACATTTTGAAAAATTGTCAAAAATGGCCAATAACTCTCAAAAATGGTCAAAAATTGACAAAAACTATCAAAAATTATTGTTAAAAATTGTCAAAATTTTGAAAAATAGTTGATAATTGTCAAAAATTTTGAAATATGGTTAATAATTGTCAAAAATGGTCCATAATTGTCAACAATTGCGAATAATTATCAAAAATGGTCAATGATTTTGAAAAATGGTCTAAATTTTTGAAAAATTGTCAAAAATGGTCAAAAACTATCAAAAATGGTTAAAAATTGTCATCATTTTGAAAAATTGTCAAATTTTTTTAAATATGGTCAAAAATTGTCAAGAATTTGGAAAAATCGTCAAAAATTGAAAAATTGTCAAAATGATCAATTGTCAAAAATTTGAAAAATTGTCAAAAATGGACAATTATTGTCAAAATTGGTCAATAATTGTCAAAAATTGTTAAAATTTTGAAAAACGGTCTATAATTGTCAAAAACTATAAAAAATGGTCAATAATTTTGAAAAATAGTCAAACAATTTGAAAAATTGTCAAAAATGGCCAATAACTGTCAAAAACTATCAAAAATGGTCAAAAACTGTCAAAAATGGACAATTATTGTTGAAAATTGCCAAAATTTTGAAAAATAGTATCAAATATTCAAAAATTATTAAAGTTTTTGGAAAAATGTCAAATATTTTGAAATATATGGTCAATAATTGTCAAAAATTGTCAAGAATCTGGAAAAATCGTCAAAAATTGAAAAATTGTCAAAAATGGTCAATTGTCAAAAACTTTTTAAAAAATTTGAAAAACTGTCAAATATGGACAATAATTGTCAAAGTTGGTCAATAATTGTCAAAAATTGTTAAAATTTTGAAAAATGGTCGATAATTGTCAAAAACTATTAAAAATGGTCAATAATTTTGAAAAATGGTCAAACATTTTGAAAAATTCTCAAAAATGGCCAATAACTGTCAAAAACTATCAAAAATGGTCAAAAATGGTCAAAAATGGTCAAAAATGGTCAAAAATGGTCAAAAATGGTCAAAAATGGTCAAAAATGGTCAAAAATGGTCAAAAATGGTCAAAAATGGTCAAAAATGGTCAAAAATGGTCAAAAATTGTCAAAAACTTTCAAAAATTGTCAAAAACTGTCAAAAACTGTCAAAAATAGACAATTATTGTTGAAAATTGTCAAAATTTTGAAAAATAGTTGATAATTGTCAAAAATTGTTAAAGTTTTTGGAAAAATGTTAAAAATTTTGAAATATATGGTCAATAATTTTGAAAAATGGTCAATAATTTTGAAAAATTGTCAAAAATGGTCAAAAACTATCAAAAATGGTTAAAAATTGTCATCATTTTGAAAAATTGTCAAATTTTTTTAAATATGGTCAAAAATTGTCAGGAATTTGGAAAAATCGTCAAAAATTGAAAAATTGTCAAAAATGGTCAATTGTCAAAATTTTTTTTAAAAATTTGAAAAATTGTCAAAAATGGACAATTATTGTCAAAATTGGTCAATAATGTCAAAAATGGTTAAAATTTTTAAAAATGGTCGATAATTGTCAAAAATTATCAAAAATGGTCAATAATTTTGAAAAATGGTCAAACATTTTGAAAAATTTTCAAAAATGGCCAATAACTGTCAAAAACTATCAAAAATGGTCAAAAATGGTCAAAAATGGTCAAAAATTGTCAAAAACTGTCAAATATGGACAATTATTGTTAAAAATTGTCAAAATTTTGAAAATTAGATGATAATTGTCAAAAATTATTAAAGTTTTTGAAAAAATTTGTCAAAATTTTGAAAATTAGATGATAATTGTCAAAAATTATTAAAGTTTTTGAAAAAATGGTCTAAATTTTTGAAGAATTGTCAAAAATTGTTAAAAATTGTCCTCATTTTGAAAAATGCTCAAAAATTATCAAAAACGATACCAAAAACGGTTCGAACGCCAGCTGGAACGAAGCTATAGAGTAAGTAGCAATAAAATCAATAACATATATTTTTTTATTAATAATACAAATTTCGTTTGTAGAAAGAAGCTCAACAACCGACACAAAAAAATTCCAAAAAAATCCAGTAGAAACACTCCCAAAAAACCTGTAGTAGAGCCGGTGATTTTGAACCAAGCCTTAGAATGTAAAAAATGCTCTAAAAATTTTTCCAACAACGTAGATTTTGCGTTACATTCCATAGAACATAACGAAGACGACGAGTATCAATGTCACTTATGTGATTTTAAACTAAAATCTGTGTACCGTTTCGAAAAACACGTCCGAAGTCACGAAGGCTCAAATTTATATAAATGCGAAATATGCGAAAAGCCTTTTAAGATAGGAACGCACGCTTTGGAACACGTGCACTTCCACTCGGGCGAAAAACCTTTTCCGTGCGAAATATGCGGAAAACGTTTTATGTATAGTAGATCGTTAAGCGCCCATAGACGTTTATCTCATTATTCCGTCTTAACGGGAAAACCTTTGGTTAAATACGACTGTAAAATATGCGGGAAACATTACGAGTCATATCCGGGTTTACAAAGACACATGCTCAGCAAACACGATGATTCTGGAATCGATCGTTCTGTAATGTGCGATGTTTGTGGTAAAAAAATTAAAAATAAAGATAAATTGAAGTTTCATTTGAGGATACATAGCGGAGATAAACCGTTTGCTTGTTTGATATGTCACAAAAAATTTGCTAAAAAGGATTTCCTTCAGGCTCATATGCCTGTACATACAGGAGAGAAACCTTTTTCTTGTAAAATTTGCGGGAAAACGTTTTCTCATCGCGCTCCTTTATGGTACCACAAAAAAACTCACACCGGTGAAAAGCCTAACGTTTGTAGAATTTGCGGGAAAGGTTTTATCTCCAAACCAGCAATGAATAGTCATACTAGAATTTGTAATAAGGCTATATTATGATTTAATTTCTGTTCTTTCGGGAACCTTCTAAAATCGGCTGTAATTATTGAAAAAAAAATTGTAATCTAAAGTTTGGTAGGTGGACCCGAAAAAAAAGGTGGAAGTTGTAGAGGGGGTTATTACAAACAAGAGAAAAATAAATGCAACAGCTGAAAGGTGGGAGAGATGATTTTGGGGGAGGAAAAGAGGTGGAAATAGTTATTTACCTAACGTGTTTGGGAAGTAGAATTTTTCGCATGAGCAGTTTGTTTTAGTGCGAAAGCGAAAAATTCCTTCCCAAAAAAGTTTTTTGTAACGAATAATTTAAAATAAAATTTAAATATAAATCTTATTTAATTTATTTTTCCATTGAAGTTGGTAACATGATACATGTACAAATGTCAAATTTAAATTTAACTTTCAATAATTAAATTTATCAAAATGATTGAGAGTGAGTGATAGTGAAGCTAATATCAAAAATGGATTTATACTATTATAACGATAAAGTTTTAAAAATATGGTCAAAAACGTGACCGTTCACTTAGAAGCAACAACTACTTCTCGAGCTACATGCCCCGACAGACATTTAATTACACTTCTAAGTTAAACCGGGTCGGTATGATCTACAAGATTTAACCAACCATTCTGGTTTGCAATCAGCTCCGGCTTTAGCTTTAATATGTACAAAAAGAATAAAGTTATGATACAAAGTATAACTTTTGATTTTTTCTGTACTACCACCATTATTTTGAGTTATATTTACATACCTACAGTGTGGAACTCAATTATTTGTCGGACACGTCACTTTTTTAAAATTGTACGTTCTCCGAACAAAAATTTAAATCTAGTAGTCTAGTAAAGTTGGTATTCTTCATTTTTATTGAAACTCCCTGTATACAGCAACGGGTTTCTTAGTAATTATATGAAGGTAGACAAAGAATCTTACGAACTCGGTGGGTGGACTAAAATATGGACAACAAATCAACAGGCTCAACGGCTCCTTTTTTTCGGGTCGAGATGGGAAACTCGTGTTCGAATGGGTCCCAAACAGTGTTGGACTCATCCCCAAGAAATGCCTACCAACCAAACCTACCTCAAACTCGCCGTTACCCCCGCATCGGAATCACTACCCTAGAATACTTCGAGACGGGTCACTCGCTCACTCTCCGCTGACACCGTCGTCCTCTCCCCCTAATCATGCTCACCGCTACGCCACTTACCTCCACCCATTCCTCCTCCCCCCTCAACATTATCTTCACCATGTTCTCCCAATACACCGCCTCTCCTAGTTTCCTCTCCAACTTCTTCAGCACTTCTTCGCTCCCCCAGCATCTAAATACATGTCCCACATCATCCCCCACTTCACACCTCTCGCACACTCCAGTCTCTCTTTTCCCAATCTTGTGGAGGTACCCTATTCCCGACCCATGCCCAGTGATCACCTATGTCAAGAAGTAGTTCACCTCCCCGAATTTCCGGTTCATCCAATCGCTCCTTTTAGCGCGCCCTCATACTCCTCCCACCTTCTCTCCATTTCCTCCTCCCTCCATTCCTGTATTTCTTCTCTGGTCGCGCCCCTCCAGCGTTTATTCTTGGCTCTAGCTATCACGTTCAATGGGTATGACCTTGACAGCACCGCTACCCCTGCACCATCCTCAGGAGTATCCCTCTCTGCACCCGTAGGAGTGGCTCCTAAGAAAAAGGTAAGCTACTTTTGTTCTACATCTAGCGACAAAAGTGGCTAGACAGAACACACTAAAAATTCAATAAACCTGTTCGTCTGGAATCTATACAGGGTGTCTAGAAACTTTCCTGCCAAACATAAAATCACATCTAGTATCTGTAGTTTGCGTTTAGTAAAAGCACCAGCAAAGTGGTTTCAACGGAAGATCATGGAAGACATCCCATTTATTGTTCATCGTTAAACTTTTAGTCAGTAATGTAAATATTATTGCATTTTTAAGCAATATGGGATATCTTAGTGTCTTCTGTATTGAAATTTAAATTTTAATAACATTATTTTTTAGGAAACTTCGAAGAAAGCGTAGGAATAAAAAAATAACCAAAACGGAACAAATAAAAAAGAATACAGTAAAATCCTCCATACATCCGATAAAACTCGAAATACCTCTAATGTGCTTTTATTGTAACACCGAATTCTACACAAACGTCGAATATGCCTTACATTCCATAGACCATAACAAAGATCGAAAATATTCTTGTCATTTTTGTGAGTACACGAATAACTCCAAATACCGTCTAGAAGCCCATGTTAGAGCTCATGAAGGATCTTCCAAGTACCGATGTGAGATTTGTAATAAACCTTTTAATATAAGTACCCATGCCAAGGAACACAGGTACTTCCATACTGGGGAGAAGCCTTTTCAATGCGACATATGCGGTAGTCATTTTATGTTTTCAAGGATTTTAACCAAACACAGACGATCGGCTCATTATGAAGCTATTTTTGGAAAACCGTTGGCAAAATACGATTGTAAGGTGAGTAAATAGTATATTGTGCAACTAGTAGGGAAAGTTCAACTTTTCTCACGAGTGTGGAAGGTTGTGGTACGAGCCCAAAAGGGCGAGTGCCGCAAACACACGAGTGATTAAAGTACTTTCCCCACATGTTGCACACAATACTTTTTCTACAACTGCACAAATTTAAAGAATACAAGTAAATTAACTTATGGTTAGTAAAACAAAAATAAAAGGTGAGCGGTCATCGGACCGCCGATAGAAGCTTGCAAATTTTTGACCATTTTTCAAAAATTTTGATAATTTTTGACAATTATTGACCATTTTTTCAAAATTTTTGACAGTTTTTTTAAATTTTAACAATAATTGACCATTTTTGACAATTATAGACCAATTTTGACAGTTTTGACAATTATTGATCATTTTTGACAATTTATCAAAAATGTTGACCATTATTCCAAATTTTAACAATTTGACCATTTTTCAAAATAATGACAATTCTTAACCATTTTTGGACAGTTTTTGACAATAAACGTCCATTTTTGAAAGTTTTTAACAAGAATTGACAATTTTTAACAATTTTTGCTAATTTTTGATAATTTTTTCAAAAATTTTGACAATTATAGACCATTTTTCCAAATTTTTGACAATTTTTCAAATATTTTGACAGTTTTTAACGATTTTTGTCAATTATTGACCATTTTTCGACAATTGTTGACCATTTTTCGACAATTGTTGACCATTTTTGACAATTATTGATCGATTTTGAGAATGTTTGACAATTTTTCAAATATTTTGACCATTTTTCGAAATTTTTGACAATTTTTCTAAAAGTTTTGTTAATTATTGACCATTTTTGACAATTATTGACCATTTTTAACAATTATTGATCAATTTTGAGGATTTTTGAACATTTTTGACAATTTTTCAAATATTTTGACAGTTTTTAACGATTTTTGACAATTATTGACCATTTTTCTAAATGTTTTGACAATTATTGACCATTTTTGACAATTATTGATAAATTTAGAAAATTTTTGAACATTTTTGACAATTTTTCAAATATTTTGACAGTTTTTAACAATTTTTGACAATTATTGATCGATTTTGAGAATTTTTGAACATTTTTCAAATATTTTGACAGTTTTTAACGATTTTTGACAATTATTGACCATTTTTCGAAATTTTTGACAATTTTTCTTAAAGTTTTGATAATTATTGACCTCTTTTCGACAATTATTGACCATTTTTGACAATTATTGATCAATTTTGAGAATTTTTGAACATTTTTCAAATATTTTGACAGTTTTTAACGATTTTTGACAATTATTGACCATTTTTCGAAATTTTTGACAATTTTTCTTAAAGTTTTGATAATTATTGACCTCTTTTCGACAATTATTGACCATTTTTGACAATTATTGATCAATTTTGAGAATTTTTGAACATTTTTCAAATATTTTGACAGTTTTTAACGATTTTTGACAATTATTGACCATTTTTCGAAATTTTTCTAAAAGTTTTGACAATTATTGATCAATTTAGAGAATTTTTGAACATTTTTGACAATGTTTCAAATATTTTGACGATTATCCTCCATTTTTCGCAATTTTTGACAATTTTTCTAAAAGTTTTGACCATTTTTGACAGGTTCTGACAATTATTGACCATTTTTGAGAATTTTTCAAAAACTTTGACAACTTTTTACAGTTATTGACCATTTTGGACAGTTTTTTATAATTATTGACCATTTTTTTAAATTTTGACAATTTTTGACTATTTTTTCAAATTTTAACAATTATTGACCAATTTTGACAGTTTTGACCATTATTGATAATTTTTGACAATTTTTCGAAAATTTTGACAATTTTTGACAATTGACCATTTTTTCAAAATTTTTGACCATTTTTTCAATTTTTAACAATTATTGACCATTTTTGCCAGTTTTTGAGCATTTTTGACAGATTCTGACAATTATTGACAACTTTTCAAAAATGTTGACAATTTTCAACAATTATTGACCATTTTTGACATTTTTTCATAGTTATTGACAATTTTTTCAAAATTTTAACAATTTTCGACCATTTTACAAAATTTTAACAATTATTGACCATTTTTGACAGTTTCTGACAATTATTGACCATTTTTGACAACTTTCAAAAATTTTGACAGTCTTTGATCATTTTTCAAAATTTTAACAATTATTGACTATTTTTGACCATTTTTTAAAATATTTGACAATTTTTGACAGATTCTGACAATTATTGACCATTTTTGACAATTTTTCCAAATCTTTGACAATTTTTGACAGTCTTTTTTTAATTATTGACCTTTTTTTCAAAATTTTGACCGTTTTTGACAATTTTTGACAATTATTGACGATTTTTCCAAATTTTTGACAATTTTTGACCATATTTCAAAATTTTTGACAATTTTTTTAAAATTTTGACATATTTTCTAATATAATCTGACAGTTTTGTGTCAACTAAGTAGGTATTTAATGATGACAGTAGCCTACTAAGTTTTTGTCGATTTTATTTGATTCTCCATATAAATGTATGTGGCGTGGGCAAAGTGCCGTGAGAAATATTATTTCTCACAGTATGAGCAATATTTGGTTTTGAAACTAAGTAAGGTATGAGAAATACGTCACTTTTCATAGCAGTTGTAGAAAAAGTAAATTCTATATCACTTGAGATAAATTCTAAAACCACTTTAAACCATCAATAAGCATACATGAACTGCCTTCTAGGTATGCAACAAACATTACGAATCGCTGCCAGGTCTTCAACGTCACATGTACAGCAATCATAACGATACAGGAGCCGATTGGTCAGTAATATGTGATATTTGTGGCAAGAAAATAGCTTCGAAGGAAAAGTTAAAATACCATTTACGAACTCACACTGGAGATAGGCCGTTCGCGTGTGTTTCTTGTCCAAGAAGGTTTCCAAAAAAGGATCAGCTTAAAGAACACGAAAGGGTACATACAGGCGAAAAACCTTTTACTTGTAGTTATTGTGGGAAGAATTTTGGACATAGAGCGCCTTTTAGGTATCACATTAAAACGCATACAGGGGAGAGGCCTTATAGTTGTCCTATTTGCGGAAAAGGGTTTATATCGAAAGCTGCTCAATCTGGACATGCACTTACTTGTGTAAAAAAATGATATATTTGTGAAGACATTGTTAGAACAAAATCAACCAATACAAATTACACTAAATAGTTGTGGAATTGTTTTGCCACATATTTTTGGTTTTATATATCTTTAGTTAGTTTTCCAAAAGTGGTAGACGCAGATGAAAAAGGAAGAAAGACTAAAAAATGAGTTTTTCACAAAGTCTTAAAAAGTAATATTTTACCACAAACGATTTACCTAAAATGTGGTTATCAATTGAGGGGAATAGATGCCAAGGGGTACAAGTGACAAAATGCTCTTCTTGAGAAAAATGCAGGAAAAGATACTTTTCCAGAATAAATTTTAAAATGAATTAATCGACAAATAGAAGCATTTTTGATTATTCATATACATTTTATCTATTCGCCCTAAAAACATTTACATTATTTTTAATAAAAATTTTGAAAAAATGTTTGCACTTACCACTCAAGTATTTTGGGAATTTTTTAAACTAAAACAATCACTAAATTGTTGAAAACCCTTTATTTCGGAGAGAAAAGAATCAGTTTATTCATTATAATCTGATAATAGATCAGTGTTGTCCACATATTCTAATGGATTATCCACTGCATCTTCTTCGGGGTCTATTTGAAGTTGTGGATTATTACGGTTTTGGCGATTTGGAGCTGTGTCATGATTTAATTTACGAAATAAATGGTAAAAGTTCCAATACATTTTTGTTTTTTGGAAGTTTAATCTTACCTTTATAGAGAGGCGGAAGTTCGATAATTGCTGGAATCCGTATAGGTCGTCCTACTCTACCAGTCTTTTTCATATCAATAGTGCTAAAGGGAAAATCTTTTGATAGTGTGCCCTTAAAAAATAATGAATTTGGTGTTTATTTTTCAAAGTGAAGCTATTGCATTTTTCGAAATCTCTGCACATTGTCTTTCTTTATTTCGTTTAAGGGGGCAATACTCTTAAAGTAATTTTGCTCCATTTTATTGACTAAAAACTTTTTGCTGGACGAGATTCATTGAAAACAATGTGCAATTTCTAATGCATTTTTGTGAAATTTTGTCACTTGTACTCATTGGTATTTAATCCCCTCAATTTTGTGTTAATTACTGTTGTATATTTTGTTCTAAGTAATTGCTCAATGAGTAAAAAAACTGTGATCAATTGTGGTTTTGTCCGATTTGATGGTAACTTGTATGTATATTAATGTTTTAAAGAAGCAGGGATAACGAGGATTTTCAATACAAAATTTAATGTAAAATCTTTTATTTGCAAAAAGCCAAGCTTTCGTGTCGTTTTGACACTTCTTCGGGGCACTAAAATATATAATATTGAAAAATAACATTATTTAAAATAAATATAAGTACTTACATGTAAAAATTAATTAAATTTAATACATAAAATTATTAAAAACTTGTAAATGTTGAAAAAAATTATAATTATAAGGTAAGGTGGGGTAAGAGCAAAATCGGGGTAAGAGCAATCCCGATCTATAACGGACGACTTTTTGACAATTTCTGTTCTCATAAGGCATAGAACTTATTGTTTTACAACCACTGACTAGTGGCTAGAATGCGAACTTGACAGAATTATTTTTCGGCGATACTTCAACTGCCAAACGTCATCAGCTGATTTCGAATTCTAACCTTAGTGTAACGGGCTAGTGGAGATTGTGGGGAAAGTAGCAGTTCTAATATAGAATCATTGATTTCTATATTCTCACGCTATTCTAAACATTGGTAAGTCAATGTGTATATAGTTAGTTGTTGTGTAATATTCATTTTTAAGGAAATAGCGTGGGTGATTGCACTTCGCCCGAGGATATTCCAGTCAGGGAAAGAGCAATCACACGTGGGTGGGAAAGTGCAATCAAGCGATTGCTCTTTTCCGATTTGAATGTTTATTCGTTTTTCCAGACTTACCGAAGAGATGGTGAGGAATTACAAGAGAAAATCATCTCGTGGCACCGGCTATTCCCAAGATGATATTGATATTGCCTTAGACCAGATAAAAAGAGGCATTTTGACCATAAGGAAAACTTCACCGCCGACGAAGAGTCAAAAGCCAAAATGGTGGCAGAGCACCAGCTTTGCCATTGACTGACGAAAAAAGATTAGCGGAGTACCTTACTATATTGGATAAATGGGGCTTTGGTCTGAGCCGGAAAGAAGTTTTGGACTGCATCGAGAATTTCGTGACAGTCAATGAAATTGAAACACCGTTTCGTTTCAATAGACCTGGAGAAGATTGGTTTCTAGCTTGGTCTGTCAATTAAAAAACCACAATCGGTAAAATACGTCAGGAAGAAAATGACAGATCCATTCATATCAATGAATATTTTGATTTGCTATTCAAGACATTAGCTGAATTGGACCTATTCGATAAACCCGATAGAATCTGGAAATTGGAAGAGACTTCCACCTGCACTGATCCGTCAAATACCAAAGTTGTTGGCAAAAAAGGAAAGCCAGCCTCGCGATTAACAGGTGGTAGTGGAAAAGAGGATATCACTTGGTTAGCAGCAGCAAATGCAGCTGGCACTAAAGCACCACCTTTAAAGGAAAAAATGTATGGGAAAATTCGTTACTAGACTCTAACGAGTGTTACCCAGATACTGCATATGCTGCAACCAAGGGATGGATAACTTCGGATATCTTCTCAAATTATTTCGAGAAAAGCCTGATTCCATTTTTAGGAAACGAATGGCCAGTTTTGATACTTTATGACGGGCACGCGACGCATGTGACCGAAAAAATTGCTACATTGGCTAGACAACACAATATTACAAATTTAAAACTTCCTGCTCACACCAGTCACCTGTTGCAGCCATTAGATGTAGCCGTTTTCAAATCCTTCAAATGCAAATGGGACGCACATTTGGTTGCATGGCAAAGAGGCCATCCGGGACAAAAAATTCCAAAAAAAGAGTTTTCGCTGTTCTTGGGAAAAACTTGGAAATGCTTGCCTTTATCAGTAGTAGAAAGTGGTTTTCGAAAGGCAGGTATTGTCCCTTATAACAGAAACGGTATTGAAGAATCGGTATATGATCCAGAAGCTCTAGGAAGGTGGAAAGAACAAAAAACCTAGAGCGAGAAAATGTTTAATATCTTCTGGTATATTAATATTAGTGAGATTTTTCAACCAGTTTTCTTTTGTTTTGATTTCTTCATAGGAAAATAGTCTCAATCGCTTGATTTTGTTGATATTCCTAATTTTGATTTCATTGAAAATCGTGTTGTAATAAGTATTTTGTCTTTTTGGATATTCAAGCCAAATATTATTGGGTAGGGTTTGTTCGAGGTTGTTTGTTAGTTTCAAAAAATAATTTTCTAGATTTTTTAAGTCATTGTGAGTAATTTTAATTATTGAAAATTTATCAACAAGCATAATAAAACTTTTCAAAAATGAAACTAATATAAAGATTCCACACCTGACTTAAATAAATCAAATGTGGTCTATAAAATAAAATGTAATAACTGTGATCTTAACTACATTGGTACAAGCTCTAGAAATCTTACTAAGCGAATCACATCTCATAAAAGTGATATAAAACTTCAAAAAGTAATGTGCATTAACACAACATTCTATTAAAACAGGCCATAATATGTTATTTGAAGAAACTAAAGTCCTACACACTGAACAAAATATTTCTAAGAAATATTTTCTTGAAATGATAGAAATTAACAAGGCTAAGAACAAGAAAAGTGACATTGAAAATCTTAGCAATATTTATAGCTACCTCCTGACTTTGGACCAAAATAAATAATATTCGATACAATTCAATCATCTAATATATATTTGTATGCTTATTTCATAAAAAATGGATTTATTTTTATAAATGTCAAAGTTTCTAACAAATTATTTGTCAAAAATCATTTTCTTAGGTTATAATCTAACCTGAAATTTTCTTCAAACTTCAATAAAAAAACAACCTAAAAGATATAAATAATTACAAAAATAAACAAAATTATTTATTAATTTGTCTGTGTGAAATATGTCACCATTTATGTATAATTATAATTTTTATATTTTTTCCAACATTTACAAGTTTTTAATAATTTTATGTATTAAATTTAATTAATTGTTACATGTAAGTATTTATTTTAAATAATATTATTTTTCAATATCTTATATTTTAGTGCCCTGAAGAAGTGTAAAAACGACACGAAAGCTTGGCTTTTTGTAAATAAAGGATTTTACATTAAATTTTGTACTGAAAATCCTCGTTATCCCTGTCTCCATTACATTTGTCAGTCTTTTTAATGATTTAATATCATTATTTGCTGAAAACTATACAATTACGATAACTAAAGCACGGAAAAAATGCAACCGAAAAAGCCAAAAATATGCGCATTTAAATGCATCAAAAATGCGAGGATTTTAGAAAAAACTGCAATAATTTTAGAAAAAATGCAAGAAATGATGTATATTATAATGTTGAATAATACTATTATTTCATTATTTTACTATGATAGGGGGTGGGGGCGGGATTTAACAATTATACAACGAAAATTTACATTAAGTATCAAATTTTATTATTAATAAATTTAATAATACAAAATAACAATATAGGTATTTAAACAGACATAAGTCACGTCTTACAATTATTATAAAAACTATTAATAATTAAGTGTTATTTATATTTACAAATGATGTTTAATTCTAAGTTAGGTACATTTACATCGTTTTCGCCCACAAAAACTTTCGAAATATTTTTCAAAATTTGAAAGCCTGTATTATTTTTGCCACAGAATTGAATTTATGTAAAACGTCGGTCCCAATTTGTCCAGCGACTTTCTTAAAATTTGACTCAAACTGGCCAATTAGAGCTACTGATTCGGTTAATGGAACGCAAAGTTATTCTAAACTTTAAATAGTTGTAGATACAAACATTGTAATTGGTTTTTATAAATATTAAACTATTCTTTATTAATGAACAAACTAATAAAATAGTCATTATAGTAAGACCCTTTCAATAAAGTAGGTACCTACTCTTTCAAGTTCTTTCCATAATGAAAACTTTCTGTTCAATAGGATTTTAAAATAATTGGCAATAAATGCAAAAAATGCTCAAATCTTGAAAAAAATGCATTATTTTGGAAAAAGTATAAAAAAATGCAAAAAATGACGCTGCATTTTTTCCGTGCTTTAACCATAACTGTCTTAATTATACTTTCCATCTGTTCCATAAACGCCACAATATTTTCATAGAAAAAACAATTTCCATTTTTTTTCTTGTAATTATTAACAGTTTTAAACACTTTCATATTAGTTTGAAAAAAAATTTTAGATTGTATATAAGTACCTCAAATACATTTTATATTTTTATAGTTCTTATATAAATATATTAAAGAATTTTACATTTAATACATTTTATTATTATTAAAAAGTAACTGATCTATATGCACTGATAACTTAGTGCCATACATACTCTTTTTACATAAATAATAACCCAATATATCCTTAATAAGACGGAGCATTTGAGCTGGTGTCTAAAAAGTCTTAGCTAAATTAGAAATATCATAGCAAGTGTATAAAGTGTTGCCTACCAAACCTAATTTCAGGCAAACATACTTTGTACCTTAAGATAAGATAAGATAAATATGGGGCTTAAGTACTTCTGAGAGCCTCTCCACTACGACCTTTGCAGATCTATTGTGTATGCCCTCCTGTTATTCTAGAGTTCCTTGTCTAAACCCGTCCTTATTACTAGACGGATGGCGTACCTCAGGTCCTCCATATATTGGGAGGGTTGTGGTTTTTCCTCCCCTATCGTTGAAAACCTCAGCCTAGTCAGGCCTTCGCAGTAGCACAGTATGTGTACTGGGGTTTCCTCATCTTCTTGGCAAAACCTGCATATGGTTGTTTCTGCCAATCCGATGTTGTTCATGTGTTTGTTAAGTCTACAATGCCCTGTAAGGAGCCCAACCAGGATTCTCATTGTTTTCCTATTCTGACTCAGTAGATACTCCGTAAATTTTGGCGAGGGTTCCTTGATGAACTCTTTGGCCTGTCTCATTTTTGGCGCCTTGTTCCACCATTCTCGAGCCTGATTTTTTATCCAAGTGCTGCTATTTGTTTTTTGCAGCGCTTTCGCTATGCCACAGAAAGGTTCTGGGCCAATGGGAGAACAACCTGCCCCTTCTCGGGCTAGAGAGTCTGCCTCTTCATTTCCCTTGTGATCTGAGTGGCCTGGTACCCAAGCTACGGACAGTCTATTACGACCACCCAGCTCTTGTAGCGTCTCCAAGCAGTCCCAAACAAGTTTGGAATTTATCTGCATGGAGCTGATTGCTTTTATAGCCGCCTGGCTGTCTGAGTATATGGCAATGGTCTTTTCCTCAAACTCTTGCCTTAATAGCTCCCCTGCACAGTGCTGTATTGCTGTAACTTCTGCCTGGAATATCGTCATATGTTTACCGAAGCTCAGTGAGACTCTTATCTTTGGCTTGGCTATATATACTCCTGCTCCTACACCTTCCTCGGTTTTTGAGCCATCTGTGTAGCAGGCCATTTCTGCATTAATTGGAGGTCCTTCCTTCCATGCCTCTTTGCCAGTTATGACTGTTTTTAAGTTTTTTCCGAAGCTATACTTGGGAATCATCTCGTCCGATGGCATCCCCATTATGGGGTCGATATACAACTCATTGTATAGCTCGTTATACACCTTACCGTGTAGCCTACTAATGGGTGCTTGCCCTCTTGTCAGTCTATTAGTGATTGACCTGGCTTCACCTTGTATGTAGACATGGAGTGGCGGCAGGTTCAGCAAGACTTCTAGTGCGGCTGTTGGGGTTGTCCTCATGGCTCCCGTGGCAGCCAGGCAAGCTTGCCTTTGGATACCACTTAGCTTTTGGATCGCCCCAGCCTGCCGAGTCTTTGGCCACCATACCACCGAACCATATGCTATCATGGGTCTGATGACTCTTGTATATAGCCATATGATCATTTTTGGTTGTAACCCCCAGTTCTTTCCGCACATTCTTCTGCACAGATTGAGGGCTATCGTACCTGTATTTTGCACCTTACTAAACAAAAAATTGTAGCATCCGTTTTAAAAAGAATATATGTAAAGATTTGTCATAACTTCAACATATACGGTTTGGCAAAATGGACAGAACACTAGCAGCCTTGAAAAATTTTCAAAACGGCATGAGTAAACTGATTGATTTAACAAAAGTTTTGAGAAAGAAGGGCGTTGGGAGAAGATAACCAATTTGTAAGAAAGTTTTTTAGTTTGTTGAAAGAAAAGGTTTGATGATTTTTTAACGCTGTATTAAATTTGCTTTTTAAATATGGTGAGTGTATATAAGTTGTGCCCGTTGCGGCTGTATTTTAGTTTTTTGTACTAACATTTCTTGTTTTTAGGCTAAACATTGCCCCCGAAATAAAATTAGAAACAGAAGAGGACGATTTTGATTCCGAAACCGAATGGATTCCCAAGGAAGAAAAAATAAAAAAGTCCAAGGTACTTAAGGAACAGCTGCGAAAAGAAAGAAGAGAACTGAAAGAGCAACTAAAAAAAGAAAAAAAGTCCTCGAAAGACGGTACAAAGTTAAAGAAGCCAAAGAAAGATAAAAAGGAGAAGAAAGACAAGAAAGAAAAGAGAGAAAAGAAGGAAAGAAAGCGAAAACAACGCATTAGTGAAGATCACCCTCCGGTCGCCGAATTAGAGGAACCAATCATATGCGACATATGTGAACAAACGTACAAAAATAATGTAGCATTCGCATTACATTCCATAGTTCATAGCGAAGACGGCAAGTACCACTGCCATCTGTGTTCATATCGGAACGCTTCCAAATACCACCTCGAAATGCACGTTAGAGCACACGAAGGCGCAACCAAATACAAATGTGAAATATGTAATAAAGCCTTTACTGTTAGTACCCACGCTTTGGAACACAAGTACTTTCACACCGGCGAAAAACCGTTTCAGTGCGAAATATGCGGGAAACATTTCATGTTTTCTTGGTTCTTAGCATCACATAGACGAACATCACATTATGAAATCTTAACGGGCAGTCCGTTAGTTAAATTCGACTGTACTATTTGCAACAAACACTACGCTTCTGCGTCGGGTTTGCGCAGACATAACCTCAAAAATCACAACGAAACTGGCGTAGATACTTCTGTATTGTGCGATATTTGTGGCAAACAATTATCGAGTAGAGAAAAATTAAAATTCCACCACCGTACTCATACTGGGTACAAACCCTACGGGTGTCTAACGTGTCCTAAACATTTTTCCAAAAAGGAACAACTCATCGAACACACCCGGGTACATACGGGTGAAAAACCGTACGTGTGTAAGTATTGCGCAAAAGCTTTTACACAAAGAACGCCATTGCGCATCCACGAGAGAACGCACACAGGAGAAAGGCCAAATATTTGCCCTATATGCAGTAAAGGTTTCATTTCCAAAACTGCTCTGGAAAGCCACATAAGAAGTTGTTGTAATAATTCGCAAATTCTAATACCGGAAGCTATGCCCTTGCCTTATCATTCGTTTTATGCATCGAGCTCTACTCCCATGACTCCGATGACTCCCGGATCGGAAGTTTCGGAAATGGAACATAAGTTTTCTCTTTCTGATGCTTTTCTCGATCCACGGCAGCACGTCGACGTTATAGGGCATATAACACCCATGTAGGACGTGTATATTCGTTTTGTTATTGTATCGACAGATTTTGAAAAGTACAGTTCAAAATATTAAAAACTCATCAAATGTATCGCGCAAGCGTATTTCACCTGCGCACTACCAATCACAGATAAGTACGATGACAGAAGAGACTGACTGAAAGACATACTTGTGTACTGTCAACTATTCCAACCTGACTACGCATGCGCCAACGAGAAGTTTGTAATTTAACAGTTATCGGTAACTAAGTTGGGAATTCTGGAACCGTTGGCGATACTTGACACTGAACACTGTTTACACTACCACTACACCAACACTAACACTTTACACTAACTTGGTTATCGAAACGCGCGTAAGATAGTGTAAAGTGTTAGAGTTGGTGTAGTGGTAATGTAAACAATGTTCATTGTCAGAATTATCAGTAACTATGGTCACCTAGTTAGAAATAGGCCGTTCTAGGTTTTTCTTGTTGAAAAAATTAAAGGCTTGGCACTATACACTTTGGTATTTACAAATGAAATCAAATAATTGTAGCACTATTTTTTTTCTCGGAGAAATCAGGGTCTACGCAAGTAATAAATTGTAGATCATCTTCAAAATTTATTATATAACGTCGCTTAAAGATCAAAATTTAAATCATTTGTATTACATTTCCTTTTGACAATTATACTAGCGTCATAGAACAACCCACTCTCACAGAAGCGACATCTTTCTTTTTAAAAACAGCCCCTAATTGATGGTTTTACATACCCCTATACTGCGGGGGGTCGTACTGTAGTGCTATCTAGCGGTATTTGTCAAAAGTAGGTCTGAGGCAGAAAAAGGTCGAAACACACCTATCAGCACCACATAGGAACAGCGACTGATCATCACCGTCGAGTGGTCAACTCGACGGTTGTGTATGGGCTCACTTAACGCATCGACACGGGATCAGCACCGCCGCGATACCCGACTCGACTATAGGATTCATTTTATATTGCCGCAAAATATTTTCTCTGAGAAATGTGTTGTGGTTGAGGCGTTGACGTGCCTTGTCGGTGCTGTGCTGATGCTGTTAGGTATGCGCGCTTACATTTAAATACACATAAGAAATAAAATCTGCTGGTGATGATCAGTAGCTGTTCCTATGAGGTGCTAATAGGTGTGTTTCGACCTTAAGGGTAATTAATAACAATCATATTTAAGGTATGTGTCATTCAGGGGTCGCCATAAGTCAGACAACAAATTTGCATTAAATAAGTCAGGCAACAAGTTAAGGCATTAAGAGAAAAAAATACAGCGTCAAAAATGAATTTATTCAAAGAAATTACAAAAGGGATTCGAAAAAGAGTTACCGTAAGAGTTCAAATTGATGCCCATCTTGATCAATGCATTTACTGAAAAGTTTCTCAATGGAGAGGCAGGTCCGGCGAAGCAAATTTTTCTTCAATTGCAGTTCGGAGGTCGGGCAGGGTGCGTGGTTCTCTTGCAAAAACTTGGTCCTTGAGAAGGCCCAACAGGAAAAAATCACAGGGTGCCAGGTCACATGACCGTGCGGGCCACTCAACGATTCCTCGTCTGCCTATCCATTCTCCAAAATGAACATTAAAGTTCTCCCGCACACATAACGCGTACAGTATTCGCCAGATAACTTGATGTCCCAGAAATTACCAACTAAGAGTGACAGAGTAATAATGCCCTGTCTACTCGGCTGCTATTGGTGGTAAAATTTTGACAAACGCCAATTGCATCGAACCTTATCAGGTGTTGAGATTTTCAGTAGCGTAGCGTCACACAGTTATTGTTTCTGCTTTGTACTATAAAGTGTTTGTAAAACAAACAGATATGTTTTATGACGTCAACCCTCTTGTGATTACTCTAGATGAAAGTGATTCCAGTAGCAGTGAGTCAGATTCTCCGTAAAGATAAAAACTGTTTATACCTATTCTTAGAAATACACCTAGCTTAAATAATTTCCCATTATCTTGTGTTTCTTTTATTCTCATTACTACCTGGAAGAAATTATTTAGTTTCTAACAAATTTTAATTATAGTCCGTCCTAACTTTATAATCTTCAATTAGATAAATAACATGTTATTGTAATGGGTACCTTATTGTTAAAATATTATTTATGTACTCAGAATTCAGGTATAAAGCAGATCCGTTTCTATTAAAATCAATATACCAATAATTATAACAAAGAATTAAATATTATTCATTAAGTTAGGATCATATATTTCCGGACGGACTTTACTTTATTAATTGTACAAGTTGTGTTAATTTGTAACAGAAAGCGTATCCTCAGAACTTGCACGGCACTGTTTACAGTTATCGGATGGGCGGCGTCAATAGCTCCCTAGAAAGCATTTAGGACATCAAATTAGCTGGCGAATACTGTAATGCGGCGAAGCTCCATCCTGCATGGAATGACGGATGTTCGCGAGTGTTGGATCGTTGCCGCGGCGATAACGGAGATAACAGAGAAACGATGTACCAAAAATTTCAAACGTTCCGACGCAAGTGAATTTACTTGTCGTTAGTTAGTGTACGGTGGTTTTAATCTTTTTCGACAGCGTTGCCAGACTTATGAGCCGATTTTTCGAGAGCGTTGCCTGACTTATGCCGACCCCTGTAGATAAATACTCTATATGTGTGTGTCTTGGTTTTTTTACAGGAACAATGAAATACAATATAGTTAGTTTATAATTGAAACAAGATAACATCGACATTATTAAGTGAGTGAAATGTAGATTGCTGCACACTAATTACCTCATACCTAATTTCAACACGTACCGCTAGTCGCAACACAATCGATACCCCGCAGTATTGAGGCATGTAAAACAATTTTCATTCATTGTCAACTTTGAATGTTTCTATAATTTGGCCTTCCCAACTTATTTGTAAACTTCTGTGCTTCCGTGCCTTGGATATTATTTTGTACGAACGTACAAACGAGGGCCTAGATGAAGAAAGGCTCCCACCAATCTGAATGTGTATATTTTGTTCAATGTAAATTATTTCCTTCCCCATGAAGTTTTCCAAAAAGGGGAAGGGATAGTATTATTCCCTTCCCCTTCTCGAAAAAATATCAAAGAATTTGTATTCCACATGGATTTTTCCAAAAAGGGGAAGGGATAGTAAGAGACTCCCTTCCCCTTCTCGAAAAAATATCAAAGAATTTGTATTCCACATGAAGTTTTCCAAAAAGGGGAAGGGATAGTATTATTCTCTTCTGCTTCTCGAAAAAATATCAAAGAATTTGTATTCCACATGAATTTTTCCAATAAGGGGAAGGGATAGTAAGAGATTTCCTTACCCTCCTCGAAAAAATATCAAAGAATTTGTATTCCCCATGAAGTTTTCCAAAAAGGGGAAGGGATAGTATTATTCCCTTCCCCTTCTCGAAAAAATATCAAAGAATTTGTATTCCACATGAATTTTTCCAAAAAGGGGAAGGGATAGTAAGAGATTCCTTTCCCCTTCTCGAAAAAATATCAAAGAATATCAACGAAATTTTCCAAAAAGGGGAAGGGAATGCCTTACTATCCCTTCCCCTTTTTGGAAAACTTCATATGGAATAAAATTTTTTCGATATTTTTTCAAAAAGGGGAAGGGATTCCCTTACTATCCCTTCCCCTTTTTGGAAAACTTCATATGGAATAAAAAAAATTTCGATATTTTTCCAAAAAGGGAAAGCGAATCCCTTACTATCCCTTCCCCTTTTTGGAAAACTTCATATGGAATAAAAATTTTTCGATATTTTTCCAAAAAGGGGAAGGGAATCCCTTACTAGCCCTTCCCCTTTTTGGAAAACTTAATGTGGAATACAAATTATTTGCTATTTTTTCGAGAAGGGGAAGGGAATAATTACATTGCACAAAATATATACACTCTGATTGGTGGGAGCCTTTCTGCAGCTAGGCCCTTCTAATATACAACAATGTAGTTCAGTTATCGCCACCACGGCGCTACGATCTTAATTTTAATCTCCAATACCTACAGTAGAATCTTAGTTACATGTTAAATGGTTCTCGGGTGGAATTGATAGTTATTTATGCAACAAGTGCAAAAAGTAAGTGTTTATTGCACGCGACGCAAATTGGACAACACGTTGAGTGCAATAAACACTTTTTGCATGTGTTGCATACAATATTTTTTCTACGTGCTTGAAAAAACCAAAAAATGTCTTATTTAGGTTGCATTAAATGGACTCTAAAAATGGCGTGTATTTGAATGTTTATGTTTGTCATGATTACAAAACGCTAAGTAAAATGACAGATGACTGCAATAATAGTATATTTCATTACGAGTACAGAAAATAGGGAAGTCGTGCAAGCACGGGTAAAGCATTTATGGATGTGTAATGAACGATACTTTTCATTGTAGCTTTCTGACAACAAAAACTAGTAAGTATTTACTATTATATACTACAATTCAAAACACTGACATCTGCTGCCATAATACAATTGTTGTTTAGTGTTGCTAAGGGAAATAAACAATAACACACTTTAGTGCACTGGAAATAGTATATTGTGCAACAAGTGGGAAAGGTTCAACTTTTCTCACGAGTGTGGAAGTTTGTGGCACGGGCCCGAAGGGCGAGTTCCGCAAACACACGAGCGATCAAAGTACTTTCTTCACATGTTGCACACTATACTTTTTCTACAACTGCACATTTTTAAAGAATACAAGAAGTTCAGTAACGTATAATGAAAATTTTTTATTGCACTAGAGCAATAAAGAACTAGTTTTTCCACTAAATAAAGTTTTGTTTTTTGCATGAACGTAGAAAAAACATTTTTTAAATTTTATTTTGATTACGATCGACATATACAGGGCCGGACCGCGACTTTTGGGGGCCCTGAGCTAACGATATCTTGGGGGCCCTGGGCTAAATATATCCGGGGTACCCACGAAATAATTAAAATATTTGCCATATTTCTAAAGAAAAAAGGGAAAATTAAACATACGAAAGGATTTTTTTTATTTCAAACGACTATTTCCCTCATCTTAATTTCCCCCAATCACAATTCGCGTTCGCCTTTGACTCGGATTTTGGTTGCCAACAGTACTCATGCTTCTTGTTAAAATATTACTTGGTAACGTGTTTTTTCGGAAAAATTAGATGCCCTTATGATATTACTTACGATTATTTCGTTCCTAGTAATTTTGACCAATCGCTATCAAGAATTGGTATGTCAAATATAAATTTTAAGTGGAAAAATTACTTAACAACTGTCAACTTAGCTGTCAGCAGTTTTTCCGGAAAAAAATCGAAAAAATTTCATGCAAGTTTGACAAGTTGACAATGTTTATTTAACTCAGAAAATAATCTTACCAAATATCCCTTGTGCATCTAATTTTTCCAGTGGAAAAATTGGAACACTCGTTTCTAAGTAATCTGTTTTAACAAATAGCATTCGCAAAAGTGGAAAAATCCTCGTCTTCGACTCGGATTTTTAAAACCACTCTCGCTCATGCTATTTGTTAAAACAAATTACTTAGAAACTCGTTTTTCCGAATTTTTCCGGAAAAATTAAATTCACTAGGGATATTACCCCCGAAAATACATTATAAACTTAGGTCAAAATAGACAAAATAAACATGTACCTTCTTTATCTTTGGTAAACAAAAAATTAAAGCCATAAATTCTTAACAAACATAATTTAAATGAACATAATAAATAACAATAATACATTTATAAAAATACTTTTCTACAATTTTGTGTTGCAAATTCTTTTCTATTTTTTTTACTGGTTTATTATTTTATTATTCGGGGCCCCTGGGCTGGAGCCCATTAAGCCCATACGTAGATCCGGCCCTGGACATATATTACTGTTCACATATTCTCGTGTGATATATCTGCCTTTTTCTATGTTTAAAAAAATATTTTATGGGTTATTTAGATTTGTTGGTTATAATTTTCTCATAAAATAATATATTGCAGCTAGAATATTATTGGGCATCATCAACAAACAAATTTAATATCAGGTAAACAATGATTTTTATGTGGCCACCCTGTATACTGTTTTTTTTAATGTCCGTATATCGTTTATTTTGTTGATGATACGCAATAACTATATTTGTATTAGTAGAAAATGTGGGAGTTTATTGTTAGTTATGAAATGTTAAGACAGATTTTACCTATTTTAAATACTTAATTACAAAGTTACTTATTTTATTATATATATAAATAAATTTAAATATTTTTAACGTATCTAAAAATAAAAACGGTTTTCAATTTTGTTAATTATTTTTCCTAAAACTCATCCTTTATCTCTTATTATTTATTACTCGTATACACGTGACGTCATTTTAATGAAATCGCTTGGTTTGACCTCTCTCCATAAATCTTGATGTAGTGCGTTCCGGCGCATGCTTGGGGAATCTGTGAGGCGCTTGTGCGAGCCATTAAAAACGATGACGCGTTTCAAGATGGCGATACACAGGGTGTTGCGTTGTTTGTGTGTGTGAAAAAACAATATTTATTATTTTGTGAATTTTAACCTAATTTCTTCTTGGTGGTGGTGTTATTTCGGCGTTTGGTAAAGAATTTTTTTCCAATGGCAGAGACGGACGAAAAAGAGTAAGTTTTTACTAAATTGATTTGTTTTATTTAAATTTTCTCTAGTCTCCTATGAACGATAATAAAGAATACCGATTCCATGTGTGCGTTAAGCACATGCGCAATGTCTTCGATCTTTTGAAAAAAAAGGATAATACCCCAAAACATTTCGAGTACAACTCGTATTATTAAATTAATTTAATAAATATTATAAACAACCTTAGCAGTCTTGATTACTTTAAATGACATTTGACGTAACTATATTTGAATAATAAGTTGTTTAGAATCCCCATTAAATATATGGTATTTATGAAAGAATATACACAGATTTTAGGTAATGTTCTTATTGATTTTTTAAACGTTCTTTTGTGTCTTACTTCTACGTTTCCTTTAATATTAATTATATTTTAATAAAATCTTACCATATTAGACAGTATGTAGGTACTATAATGCATTATTAATAGTTGGGTACAATTTTCATTAATTAATGGAATTATACTTCTCTTAATGAATAAAGCTGAATGGTTTTAGAAAATCAAACAGCTTAAATTTATTATTAGGTTACATAGATATTACTATGATTCATTGATTCTTCAGAATGTTGTAAGACCTAAATTATTCATTTCAAATTGACAATACAATGATGAGGATTGTGTTGTTTTTTTTACTAGATTCAATTGAGTAATATGTAAATATTCAGTAATACAATCGACTTGAACAAACAATGCAAGATCTCACTTCTCTTTACGTTATAACCAAGCAATTTTTAAAATTAGATGAACATGTGACTTCATGGGTATAATGTGTATAATTCATTTATGGAAATCGTTCATATGATATTATTGAACATATTTCAGCATGCTTAAGAACCATATTATATTTTTTATTTTAATTCTTAATACAATTTTCTTTTATTATAAACAAATGTTTTGGATACAAAACAATCATATTAATACAATTTTAATTTTGTAGTATTATGGTGTGTACCACAATATAACAGTGTATAATACAGTTTCATGAAATGCTAATTTTCTATAAAAACTGGGACAAACTAAATGTTTTTGTTGATTTCTTGACAACCCTTCAGGCTGCAGTACAATTTCAATCAGAGATTTCCAGTCGTATACTTTTGTCCATGCTAAGATGTATTTTAAATGAAATTGACTTCGAATTAAAAATGTTACTAGGGATGATCATTATAGGTACCTTTTTTTGGAATGTGATATTATAGTACATTGCAAAACCAGTTCCGATAATTTCGGCATGCCTTTCATTATCCCTTTCTTTTTTTAATATATTGGCAATTTTATGATTTACAACTAAATATGTCAACTTTATTTATGGCTGCTATAAGTAGAGTACATAATAGAGAAATTGGATCAATAACACAAATATAACTGTCTATAGAATAATAGATTATTTTGGTCTCATTTTAAAACATCTATAGACGTAGAGTCTACAAAATTTCTGAGGTTTTACAAAGGTGAGTATTTTAATAACTACGAAACTGTTAAGAAGTAAAAATATTATTTCACATTATTAATGAAGCTGTATAATACACACGTTATCATTATATATGCTATAAAAGTCGTAAGGCACCAGATGTTTTTAGAAAAGAACTGTTTTGTAAGTGAAATGTAATTAATTTATAACCATTGTCTCCCTGTCATTATTTTTAATACCAAATTAAACAATTATATATACCAAAATGTTTCCTAAATATTCTTGGGAAATTTTATAAAATATATTAATTGTGTGTTGTGTAAATTGTATTAATATAAAAAGTATGATGACTTGCTATAGGAGTTGAAACATAGACCAATGCAAAGGGAGTTTTGACTCTTCTAGATTTTTAGATTAAGTATTTTATAACTGTGGTGAATTACATTATGAAAGTACCTTTATTTAAAAATTATTGATGTGTATGTGTATGTCGTAGGCTTATGGTCAAATCATATTATTATATGCCTAGTCTTTTTCAATACTACTAGGTGTACTATAATACTACGCAACTCACGGCTCTTACTTTTTCAAGAAGGGGAAGGAAAAATAACCATTCCATTCACCCTTCCCATTGAAGGTTCCTGAAGGTGAAGGGTGTATGGAATGGTTATTTTTCCTTCCCCTTCTTGAAAAGTAAGAGCCGTGAGTTGTGTAGTTTGGGTAGTATTATAATAAGACTGATTTTACCATAAGCCTGTGACATATATATAATATTCTTCGAATGCTCATTCATATCATCGGCCATCCTTGCACCAATTTGTTTGACTTTCAGCCTAATGGCCCGGTGGAAATTAAGTTGTAATAGTGGCAAAATAAAAGGTAATTATAATTTTTTAAACTTTGGAAGTTTCTGTACTAACAGGTATGTGCTAGAAATAATGCTAGTGTTGAAGATTTTTGTTACATTTGGTTAAATGGAAACTCGAGTAACCCATAAATTAACTTCATATACTATACAGTGCGTAATTATTATAATGCAGTGTCTACTAGTATAATATATTATTATACCATATTCACCTGACAAAGATTATGCTTCGATACAAGTGTTCCGCAGGGATATTATTTTGGTTTCACCATGCAACATTTTTATCTTATAACATTTTTTTTTATTTTAAATCACTTACTATGCCCTAAAATGTGTTTGTTCTGCTTGGCCTGAATAATTTTTTTTAATTCTAACACTGGTTTTTTTTATTGTTTTTTAATTTCCACTTTTGTGGTACAATTTTGGACTATAATCTGTATATTAATGTTCTGGGGTAAACAAATGTAAAATTGCTATTAAATGACCCATATAAACTTTTTTTATGATTGTTTCATGAATATATTTTCATTGCTTACTGCAACGCCCAACAAAACTAAATCCTTTATCAGCATCTACAACCCCCAAAATCGAGTGGGTGACTACGTAAGCTGTTTTATAATTTATTTAATATTTTTTTACTGAATTTTTAGTGTCATCGGTTGTTTTGTGAATTTTTGTTACAAGTAGGTATTTTTGTATTGTATAGTAAATATAATATGCATTGCTTGTTATAAATTTGGCTTTAGAAGTAAATTTAACAAATAAAAAACATGTTCTTTTTTAAAAATTATCTGGGCGTCCTAAATTATATCTTTAGATTGATTATTACTGTTTATCCAACACACTGCCTGTCAATTGTTTAAAATGCTCTTAACTGTATTGTAAGTAGTCGCATTTTTACATAATAAAATCTTACAAATAGAAGACGGATGTGGAGTTGATAAATGAGCAAAATAATTATTTATACAGCTAGATGTTGTTTATCAAATTTATTGCTCCAAGTTGCTTTATCTTCAACTGTGTATTTTTACTTCCTTAATTTAAAGATGGTTTCTGTTTTTATATGTTGATTTTTCTTCATACTTTTTATGTGCCCAAAACAATTTTTCTTTTTTTACTACATTTAAATTATGGTGGAACTTGAATATATTTTCATTTTTCCTATTAATTCGGTGTATCTGTGTTTTTTTTTCAACTTTTCCAATTCAAATTGGCAAAGAAGTTAAATATCAACTGGAAGAATTGTTGTTTCCTTTATATAATATACAAAGTGATTCTTCCCAAATACATTAAAATTATCTATATTTTTTTAACATCAAATTTAAGTAGAGTATTTTTGGGAATTGAAATAGGTAGTGTGTTGGTGTTCAAAAAAAATTTGTTGCCAGTTTTCCGTAAATAGAAGAGTAAATTGTAATAAAATAAGTTTACTGATTACCTTTCTACAAAATACCCTGCTGTGTTTGCTAATTAACAACTTATTTTTTTATGGTGTGAAATCCGGAGTTCTATGTGGATGAGAAAAAAGGTTTTTTTTGAAATTTTAAATATTTCTTTAGAAAGACACACCATGGTGATAGTGAGAGAAGTACTAGTCAATATCTGATTTTCATGCTTCACAATGAAATTTGACGTAATGATTTGATATGTAAAAACTGAAAAATGCTTGAGAGTTCTTTGGATTTTCTATATTAAATGCGCAGAACAGTTATCTGGTATAAAGCCTTTCTCATATCTTTTCTCTCATGTCTTCTTTTGGTCAACATCCAAATTTTATAAAATTACAGGTTGTCCCAACATTTTTTGTTGAAATGGAAGAAAGTTCATCTTAATATGGAATTAAACGTTAATTCCTTCTAAAGATTTTAAATACATTTTGGTCTGTACCAAAAATTTTTAATTTGAGTTTTTAAATATTCTTTTTAACATGCCTTCTTATTTTCAACTGTTAATATGGGTGCATCGTTTAAATTACTTATGTATTAGATAGTCGAGTACCTACTGGGTAATAGAATGGTATAATTTGATCTTTAAAAAACCATACTCTTTTTACGGAACGCTTGTATCTAAAACGGTAATTTTAACCAGTTATTTAAAAAGGGACATGTTTTTGTTTTATATTTAATAAAATTTCAAAACATTGCATTACATACATCTTGAGCAATATTTCTTTGAATTTACGTAAGCAGTTTGCAAAATGTCAGTAGAAAGAAAAAAGGGCCAAATCAGGGTTATATGGTGGATAACCCTCTTGAATATGTTAAAAAGTGGCAAACTGCTAGTGCTGCGTTTGTTATACATTTTCATCTCTTTTAATTGCTTCGGTCATAAACGTTCTAGCTTCAACGATGTCCAAAATATTCTACCTTTACCAGAATCATGTTTTTCGGACACTCTGTATAGAAATGAATGGTGAAAATGTAAAAATAAGTAGCCTTTTTCCTACGAGTATCGTTTGTCAAGTTAAAAAGCGTTAAAGTTAATATACAGGGTGCGGCAGATAAACCGTCGATTAGAAAGTGCTTGAAGTCTGGAAATGGGTGGTGGGGTTACAGGAAATTGTTAATTAGAATTTTGGTTTGCGGTTGGAGATGAAGATGTCGCTGTTATCACAACTTCAACATTTCCTTAACTTGAGGATATGTATTGATTATGATTTCAGTATCACATTTAGTCCGGGATTAAGCTCACGGTCTACAAGTGATATTGTCTCTTCTAATTGCAAACCAGAATGGCTGGTTAAATCTTGTAGGTCATACCGACCCCGTTTAACTTAGAAGTGTAGTTCAATATCTGTCAGGGCATATAGCCCGAGAAGTAGTTGTTGCTTCTTTTTTACTAAATACGACAATTTTCAGGAAACTGAAATTGTTGCCATATTTTTTCTAGTCCAGTGCCAGTATACAATTTATTTTTAGGGGTTTCATAAATGAATGAATTTTAAATGGGATATCCTGTAGGTATATATTTTTTTCAATTTTTACCAAGATGTTTTCTTCTCAAATAAACAAATTTTTTTCGAACAATTTATCGAAAGTACCGTAAATTCAGAGAAAAATTGCTTTTGGCTAAACCATTGGATATATTGTTTATACTAAACTATTATTTCCAGATTTCCAATGGCGTTTTTCACACCGATCGTTACAATAAATGAAACGCCGCCCCCACAAGGACCGCCCAAAACGCAGAAAGTAAAAAAGATAAAAATAAAAATCGAAGGTACCGAACAAGGAGAAATTTCAGGAGAGATAATTAAGCCGAAAAGAGGCAGACCGAAGAAGACTCGCAAAAAGGTTATCATTGAAGAAGTAAAAGATCCATCTTGGGCAGACGACAAACCTAAAAGAAAAAAAAGAGAAAACAAATCTCTCAATTCGGATTCGGTAAAGAAGAAATCTACTAGAAGTAAAAAATCCGACTCGGGAGAACAAGTTCAAAATGTCCAAACACAGACCGTTGATATTATTAAAGAAGAAAAAGATGTTGATATTACAGAAAATGAAATAGTGCAAATAAAAAACGAAATCAAAGAAGAACCCGCCGACTCTGTCGATCTACCTGTGATAGTACCACTCTCCGAAGAAGAATTCAATGCTCTAATGCCAATGGAACAAGAAAAGAAATTCAGATGCCCTTTATGCTACAAAGAAAAACAAGATACCACCGAAAGATTTCCCCAAGAACTTAAACAACATTACAAAGAACACCATCCGGGGAAGAGGCTTCGTCAAAGCAGGTTTTCCAATGAAGTACATCCGTGTGAAATTTGCGGTAAGGAATTCCGCACGCATAGTGCCGTCAAAGATCACATCGAAACACACAACAACTACTTCTACTGCGAAATCTGCAACGCTTCCCAGAAAAAAATTCTGGACCACATCATCCACCTAAGAATTCATTCCAAAGAAGAAATTTTCAATTGTCTAATGTGCGAATTTCGCACTCCGGAGATAAATCAAATAACAGATCATATAAACAATCACGAAGATACTCTCAAGTACTGGTGCGATGCGTGCAAAAAAGGCTTCCAAATCCTACCTTGGTTCCAAGAACACGACAACTACCACACGGGGTTGAAACCGTTCGATTGCGAATTTTGTGGAAAATGCTTCCTCTACTCCAGGTACTTACACGCCCACAAGATCAACTTACACAAAGACGACATGAATTTTCCCAGGCTGCACGAATGCGTCATCTGCAAGAAACAGTACCAGCACAAGAACAGTCTTAAGCTACACATGAATTCGCACACCGGTAACTTTTCCATATGCGATATTTGCGGGAAGATGCTTTCCAGCAAAGAAAAACTAAAATTCCACATTCGCATACATACCGGTTACAAACCGTACAGTTGTTTGTACTGTGATAAATCTTTTACGAAAAAACCTATACTGGTCGAGCATACTCGCATACATACCGGCGAACGACCGTATATATGCGATTATTGCACCAAAGCATTTTCGCAACGATCCAGTTTGGTGATTCATATGCGCGGACATACGGGAGAACGACCGTACGCTTGCCAATTTTGTACTAAGGCTTTCGTAGCCAAGGCTATGTTGAACATTCATTTGAAGTCGTGTAAGGGTTTGATGGTTAGGAGTGATGATTATTAGATTCTTTTAGAGACCTAAGCGGGTGGTGTTTAGGTTATGGTGATAGTTGAGTTTCCATAAATGCGCCACTTCATCCTACCGCTATACAAAAAAACTTTGCGTGTTTTATCTGCTGCTCCCGTCTAAGCGGTACCAACCGTTTTATTCCTATAATACCAGAATATAACGTTCTTAACGGGGAATTCAACGTACCCTCTTTTCCCATTCTTCCCTGTTCGCTGGATACATAAATTCTGGCATTTCGGATCCCTAACCCCAGTACGTACTGATATATTCAAGTTTTACCGGAAAAAATCCTTCCGTTCTCGCCCTGGTGTCATGTCAAGGGTTATTTATTCCCTCATGCCCTTTTTGACAATTTTAACCTTGGGGTATTTGTGTCCCTCAATGTTGTCATGTTCATAATACACAAACACCCTTTTTTCTCCTCGTTTCGCCTAGCAACAGTCGATACCGGCATATTTCAGTGTAGTCACATAAATGGTTGGCCGCCTCTTAAAGATTGTATTGAAAAATGCGCTGACCGTCGTGGAAATACATTCTAAAAGTGGATTTTGAAGTCTTATTCTGATTTATTTTTGAACTTTGTTTAGAAAAACATGAAAAATTTACATTTTTGCAAATATTTCTGGAACCCTCCATGCTACTGAAATTTTTCGATCGTCACTAAATTACTCCTAACTTTTTTCCCATTTAACCGATTTCATAACTGATGGTTCATGAGATACCATTAAAGTAGTGCCCACCCTGTATAACGGGATTTCGAGCGCGCGGAGTAAATTTTTGAGAGGGGTGGGCTAATTCATTCGTTTGGGTTGTCCTCAACAGCCCAGGCACTTGAACTGAATCTTTGTACCATTTTCCATGTTATATACTTCCATTCCAGAAGCTTCGTGTCTTCTATAAAGGCCACTAGTCTGACTGGATGGTTCCTGCCCAAAGTGCTTCCGTCTAAGTACGTGTAAGTCATCGCAGAAGCAGAGTATGTGAGTAGAAGTTTCATCATCAAGTTCACATTTTCTGAAGATAGGTTCATTAACTTTGCTCATTTTGTGCAGATGTTTCCTTAGGGTGCAGTGTCCAGTCACCAGGTCGGTAACTCTCTTCAAATGTCTCTTACCCAGTTTCAATAGCCTGGTTGAGAGTTCCTTGTCTACCTTGTTCGGTAAACTCTTTGTATGGAGGTGCCCTATTTGAGTTGGTGTTCCCTATCTAGCCAATTCCGGATTTCCCCTCTTATGCAATCTTTTTTGATTCCACAAAACGATTTCGGATCTCCTTTAGAGCCTTCTTTAGCTAACTGGTCCGTTATTTCATTACCGGCAATCCCCTCATGTGCCGCTACCCATATTAGAGACACTTTCTTGTCTCTTGCCAACCTGTTAAGGGATTCTTTGCAGTTTTTCACTAGTCACCCTGTATAACGGGATTTCGAGCGCACGGAGTACATTTTTGAGAACGGTGCGCTAAAAGCTTATTTATTTCTAGTCAAAATATAACTCTATACTTGGAAATATTTGGATTTATCTACACTGGTCATTAAAAAAATCCGGGCACCAAAATAACAGATAAAAACATGGTTAAAAAACCAAAATTTTCATAAAGCAGTTGACACATTCTATCATAGTTGCTGACCCTACAAGGCGTTTTAAATTTCGGGTAAATAAAAATCTAAATATGTGTAAAATTGGTCAGATTTTTTTGAGAGTCAGAGTAGTAAGTTTCACCACCTGCTCAGCTCTAAAAGTGTTTAGTTTTTTTTTAATTTTTCCGATTTTCTCCGAAAATTTCTTTCATTGCATCAGTATAAACATTTTTAACAATAATGATAGATCAATAATTTCACTGGGTATTATCAATAAAACAATTATTTATATCCAATTTAATTGAAAATAAAAATATGCCGATGCTGATATATTCATACCAAATAATGTATAACAATTTAATAGTTGAAGATTGTTTATCAATTTAAATGTAGGTTAACAATTTTTGTTATGCTAAACAAAAAGACAACAAAATAATAATTATCGAATTTTGATAGAAAACGATTAGAAAGTAATTTTAAAGTGTTTATCTAAATGTGTCTGTGGTACTTAATAGAATGAATTTGGTTTGAAAATTGGAGGAAATATTCCAGAAATTTATTTATTAAAAATATACGGGGTGGTCCATAAGTAATAGTTCAAACTGATACGACCTTAATTTATTAGGATCTGACATAAATTGCTTCAATTAAATATTGATAATAAAAAAGATAGAGGGTGGCAAAGTTAAAACGTAAAAATTTCCAGATAGGAATTTTGAGTTATGGAAAATCATAATATGATATCCGTTTCTATGTATTTTCTAGAGGGCGCCACATTCGTGGCATATTTGATAAAGTATAATGGAACTTGAAATTATCTTACGTACCACCCTGTATATATTATTTCTTAACCTAACCTACTTATCTGATAATTACATACTAGTCATATAGATTCGTTCTTAATTATTTTTTTATATGTTCCTTATTTATTGTTCCTGTTATATATTAAATTTGAAAATATTTTTAACAGCCGCAAATATGCAACACTAAATCGTCTATTTTACTTCAATATACAGAGTAGCCAAAAAAAACCTAATCAACGAACATACCTATGTTGCGGTGGATCGTACAGTATAGCGATCTAGCGGTGCGTGTCGAAAGTAGTTCTAAGGTAGAAAAAAAAATAGGTAACCAGAAAGTGTAATTAGTGACCATCAACTTGACGTATTTTATATACAAACAAGCGATTTAGTGTTGTCGAAATGCCATTTTTACGAATTTAATATTATTTATTATCACGTATCAAAGCTAACAGATTTAATTATATATAAATGGCAAATAAAACTTAATACGAATGCATTCTCCTGTTTTGCTTTGATATTTGTGTATATATTTCCAAGTACCTAATAATGTAATATACCTATACTTAATCGAAAAATGTTTATTGATGTTGTAAATGTAATTATATATATATATATATATATAAGTAAGTCAGTGAATGATAGATATATTCTTCTGTGTACGTTAAACCGTTAATTTTACCATAAAAGTATATTAATTGGTGAAAAACAAACTGAATTTAATTGTTTGCAAACGTCTTTGGGGCGAAGGGAAAAAATTGTTGAACAGATTTCTTGTTTTAAGGACTGTGAACTCTTGAGAGGTATATACCACCACCCTTTTAGTTTATGCCAAATAAGTTCAATATGACTGAAAATGTAGTAATAAGGAGGAAGACGAAGTACACTGTATGTCAATTTTTTGCTGCTGTCAGTTAAAATGTTTATCCTCTAAATGAAAAGTTGATAGTCCTTCTTTAGTTCACCATCCTTAGGCACTAGGATTTTTTTTTCGGTTATTTAACGTCGGTCTATGCCTGCAACTGAGGCTAATCACCGACGCCGGGAGCACACTACCCCTAACCGGTAATTTTGCCGAACCCACTAGTGTTCCAACCATTGGTAGGGATCTTTATCTAGCCCAAAATCCGCTGTACCTGTATACAAGTACTAACCGCGTTCGACTCTGCTTCACCATGTTTCATTAAGGTAAAGAACGGTATACCTTAAGTAGCTTCTGTCTTTTTTCTTATCCTCTGAATGATCTCTTTGGAAATGCCCAAGTCGTTGGTCTATATTTGCACCTTAAACACTCATTGTATTGCATCTGGTGTTGATTCAGCATTTAATTTGTTCGAAGACTTGGTAATCAACAAATCCATGAAATTTTGTGTGCTTCTCATTAATTTTATGGTAAAATTAATAATATTACTTTACTATAATTATTTATTTACTTACCAAATATGTATTTCTTTAACTTGTATATATCTCTAGGTAAATGTTTGCAATAAAAAAAATATTGAAGCTGGAATTAACTCTTACCAAAGGAATTGGTTTTTATGGGTATTACTTTTATATTTTATACATTCCAATATTGTTTTTAATATCGTGTAGGTGATGGTTGTTAGAAAAAGTTTTTTTTTGAAATTTTAAGGCGTTGATACTGTTTAGGTCCAATGTACCGGGTGTCTCATTAAGAGAAGTAACCCGCTGTATCTCAGAAACTATTTATCGTACAACTCAGAGAAAAAAATCTGTATTACAAACTCTCATACCAGAAACTGCTGGAAATTATTTTCAATTTTTCTACTCCACCGCTGGAGTGCGTGGTTCACAATAATATCATAAAAACATCATTTTTCTATAATAAATGTACAGTTATAGTAACACCAAATTTAAATATTCGTAATCATTAGATCGTTTTACGTAAGTTTGCTCCATTAGTTTTTCCTCTATCTTGTAAAATAACTGGTAGGGGTGAGTGGGAATGCTGATTCAATAAAACTGTTTTAACCTTTGTTCCGCTTTATGGATTTTGACAAACTTAGTATCATTTGAAAAGGCTTTAATTCCCTTTCAAATGATCATTAAGTTTTTCAAAATCCATAAAGCGGAACAAAAGTTATATCACTTTTATTGAGTCAGCTTTCCCACTCACCCCTACCAGTTATTTTACAAGATATAGGAAAGAGTACTGGAGCAAACATACGTACAATGATCTAATGATTACGAATATTTAAATTTTGTGGTACTATAACGGTACATTATGGACAAATTATGTTTTTGTGTTATTAGTGTGAAGTAGCGGTAGAGTAGAAGACTTGAAAATAATTTCCAGCAGTTTCTCGTATGCGAGTTTGTAATACAGATTTTTTCCTCTAAGCTGTACGATAAATAGTTTCTGAGATACAGCTGGTTACCTTTCTTAATCGGACACCCCGTATTCGATTTTACTATAATTGAGTTAAGATCTCTATTAACAAGCCTCAGTTTGTGTAAATTTGGTATCAGTTTCGCTGCCTAATTGTAGACAGGCAGCTTGTATTGTATTCACCTTCTGGTCAGGTCGTGTGCTTTTAGGACGTCCTGTATGATTCTAGGAACGAGTGGTTTTAGAAACTTCTCCAAAGAAAAAGCGAGTATATGTTGGATTATTTTTCTCTTTTAGTTTTGAAAATTATGGTCAACAAAACAAATTGCAGCCAGATGAAGAGTGTTATAGTCTATTTGAAAATGACTGAGATATAGTTCTTATCAGCAGTTCAGAAGTTTTTTCATGAATCAAAGTCAATTTACGTAATGATATCGTATCTCATCTACCAATACTTGATACATTCTAGCAAAAACTTGGGATATGATAAAGGGCTTAAAAAAAAGTACATTATATATAATTTGTTCCTTCATCCATCCGTTAACAAACTATAGGCTTCTAAAGTTGAAGATCGAAAATTGTGGATCAAATTTTAACCGTTTATAAACACAATAAATGCACTTGGTGTTCTAAACACATCTCCACTACCCTTGAAAACTCAGATGGTTTTTTTTTCACTTACAAAGGCCGCACCTAAATAAATTCCCCAAACATTACAAAAGAAAAAGCGCCCTCTTTTGAGATTTCGATTAAAATAACGGCTCAAGAGATAATGGACAATTTTGTATCGCACTGCACACCGAAAAGTCTACATTTGTAAAAATAAACTTGAATTTTCTATATAAAAAAGAAAATGTATGTGAAGTACTATAAGTATTTACTCAATTACAGTTTCCTGTAAAAATTTGCGCCTCATCAGTACAAGGTAGATGCTATCCGTCCAGAAGTAATCCTGGACTGGAGACAACGTTGAAAACACATCAATACATTAACCTCTCTAAAGGAAATACGAAGAATGCGATAACAGCGACATCCCCACATCTAACCATAAACCAAAATTCTATATCGACAAAAAAACATCCCGGTTTTGTAGTTATTTACTCAGTTACAGTTTCCTGTAAAATTCTCATTTCCTTTACTGAGGTTAATGTATTGATGTGTCTCCAGTCCAAGATTATGCGCTCAGGGCTTCTGGACGGTTGACATCTACCTTGTACTGATGAGGAGCAAATACGCCGAAACAGGTCTACAAGAGATGTTGTTCCTTCTAATTGCAAATCAGAATGGTTGGTTCTAACTTGCAGTTATACCAACCCCGTTTAACTTAGAAGTGTAATTCAATGTCTGTCGGGGCATATAGCCCGAGAAGTAGTTGTGGCTTCTTCGTTCTTTGAAAAATGTTGTTCAAAAACTAGTATTAAACTATTATCTTTGACTATTTTTATAGCCACTCTATCATCTCCCAAGTTTTTTTGAATTCCTGGGATATCCAGTATATAAAAATTAATAGAAATTGCAGTCTGGCTTCAATTTTTTGTTTCCTATAAACTCATACGTATACAGCTAGACAAAAAATGTGAGTAGGGAAAAAAATGAAATGTATCGGCTAACACTTGTATTATTTTTTTTTGTATTTATTAGAACAATTAAAAGATTTTTAAAATTACATCTGAGTTTAATTCCTTTTTTTTGTTATTATTTTTTCGTTTGTATTTATTTATTAATTTAATATAATTTTAGGAAAAATAACAATAATTCAGAGGAAATTATAATAGTAATCGACGAAGATACCGATATTGACGAATACATGAAAGTAACAGAAGAACATGGATCTTTTTCCGATTCAGATTCTTCAAAGTACGTCTATATTAATGGACAAAAAATAGAATTTGAAGATATAGTTGAAATAGTAGACGAAGACGATACTGAAACACAACCATCGAGATGGTCCAATAAGTTAGGACTTTGTAGCATTTGCGGGAAATTAGTTAAAAATCTCGTAAAACATTCTTTAACGCACGGCAAACAAAATTGCGAACTTTGCAATAAAAGCTTCAAGACTTACGAGGAGCTACAGCTGCACAAAACGGAACATGTAACTAATAACTACCCCTGTAAAAAATGCGATTTGGTCTTTAAAGATGCTTTGGATTACGTTTACCACAATTACACTCACGATAAAATTTATTCTTGTATGCTTTGTTCGTTTAAAACTGCCAGAAAATCCTCAATTAAAGGACACATCCTTCGACATCAAGGAAAATTCAATTATTACTGTGATATATGCGGTAAAGGTTTTCTGGTGCAGTGTATACTCGATTCTCACATGGAAATGCATTTGGACATTAAAAAATATTCCTGTCAATTTTGTGATAAGAAATTTGCCGTAAAAAGATACCTCCACGGGCACTTGACACTTAATCATCGAAAAGAGCTTTTCGGCGTGGACGAACCGTTTAAATGCGAGGTGTGCGGAAGAGAGTTTTCTTTTTTGAAGAGCCTCACGCGACATAGAAGCGTCAAGCATCAGATCGGTGAAAATCTTACTGTGGAATGTCCCGTCTGTCATAAAGTAATCGCTAATAACTATAACCTCAAAGTGCACATGAGGATTCACACCGGCGAGAAGAAATACTGTTGTGATTTGTGTGGAAAAGCGTTTACCGCGTTTAAATATTGGAAGAAACATTGGAAAGCTCACCAAAGGAAGAAACCGGAAGGGCCACAAGAGGAAGAAGCTATTTTAGGTTTTTATTTGGACGATACTGAAAATGTCAATTTGGATGATCTGGGGGAACATTATATCGTTGATTTTGGGTTATGATAAAGATTTGTAGAAGGGTATATTATAGATTTCTCGTATTATTTTCATTATTGTAGATTTAAAAGGGATTTTCAAGTTTTCTACTCCACCGCTAGAGGGCGTACCGTTATAGTACCACAAGTATATCATTTTACGTAAGATTGCTCCAGTACTTTTTCCTCTATCTTGTAAAATAACTGGTAGGGGTGAGTGGGAAAGCTGACTCAATAAAACTTTTGTTCCGCTTTATGGATTTTTACAAACTTAGTATCATTTGAAAGGGAATTCAATGCCCAATAAAATATTATATCATCGTTTCATTTCATTGGTTTTAACGGTCGCTAGGTGGATTGAACAATTGTTTTTTTGGGAATCTTCAAATGCGTTGCTATATTTTTTAATCATTTACTTGAAAGAGGATGGAATTAAAAAAAAATGGTAAAAATCGCATCTCAATATCTATTTTCTACTACGTCAAGGAAGGTTGGCTTGTTTAAATGGGAGCTGCGAGTCACCCATTTTTACTTTCTTCTCTATATCGAAATATCGTTCGTTCAGAGACTCCAGTCATTGTAAAAACTTCCCGCACTATTTCTAATACAGTTGAAAACATTTTAACATTAACTGCTTGCATTTGAAAATGTAAATATACAACAATTCTTTTATACACGAGTGAACGTTCATAAACAGCCTGTAAATCTGTCAAGGTTTCGGTATTTTCCAGTAAACGTGGCAACACCGCCTATATAGAATGTTTGTTTTTGTACCAAATATTTCATGGCTCGTGTTAGTTTTGTGAAGCAATTTTAAAATTAGTTCTGAACTATGATGTGGGCTACAAACAAAGTGTATTGTCAGGGGGGCATAGTGAGATGCTTTTTCTTTTACTCAAATATACGTAAAGTGGTTTTATCACGATTTGCATGTCTGCTCTACAATACTTTAAAGGACAGTGCTAAATCAGTAACTGGACAATCATAATGTTTGAAACGATTACTAAAGGCTTATTCTAATTAAAAATGAGGTTATAAAACGCGTCTCTTTTTTTCGGGTCAAGATGGGAAACTCATGTTCGAATGGGTCCTATCCAGGACCCAAACAGTGTTGGGCTCATCCCCATGGGGATACCTACCAACCAAAATCGCGTTACCCCCGCCTCGGAATCACTGCCCTAGCATACTTCGAGATGGACACCGTCGTCTTCTCCTTACCTCTCATGCCATATCGAGTCCTCTCCCCCTAATCATGCTCTCCTCTACGCCACTTACATCCATCCATTCTCCACCATGTTCTCCCAATACACCGCCTCCCCTAGTTTCCTCTCCAACTTATTCAGAACTTCCTCGTTCTTTAAGCATCTAAACACATGCCCCACATCATCCTCACACCTCTCGCACACTCCAGTCTTACTTTTCACAATCTTGAGGAGGTACCCTACTCTCGACCCATGTCCAGTGAGCACCCGTGTCAAGAAGTTGTTCATCTCCTCGAATTTCCGGTTCATCCAATATCTCCTACTCCCAATCGTCCTTCTCTCCGCATATTCCTCCATCCATTCCTGTACCTCCTCTCTGGTCGCACCCCTCCAGTGTTTGTTCTTGTTCACGACCAATGGGTAGGACCTTGACAGCACCGCTCCTGTCAGTCCACCCACTGTACTGTACCCCTGCACCACCCTCGGGAGTATCCCTCTCTGCACCCGCAGGAGTGGCCTAATCCTCGCATTCACCCCCGCACCGTATAGCATACCCTGCTCTACCGTCCTACCAATTCCCTCCTCTTCCCTTTCATATAACACATCAATATCCCCAGCCATGCTGCTCTTACTTTCCCAATTCTGTACCGCCTTCAATATTTGTGTTCTGAAGGATAATTGACTATCTAACCACACCCCTAGGTATTTCACAGACTCCTCCATACGAATTTTCCTTCCCTTCACCTTCACCATCACCCCCCACTTCTCTTGTCTTGTAGTACACTTTTTCTGATTATTTTTAATATCTGGAACACTCTAGCGAACTCGACGAACTATACAAGGGTGGGAGGGATTAAAAGAAACTCTTCTGGTGTGGACGTATTTGTTCGCGAGCTGATTGGTTAAATCGGGCGGGTTCGGGAGTTGTTCACGAGCAGCTCGCGAACTTTGTATTTTGGTCTGTAAGAGTCTTAATAGTCTCGGGCTGCTAAAGCTCAGTTTCTGCCCTTGAGACGCAATGACATTTCTCACTAAAACATTTTTATATCTATTCTATTTGTTTAAGAAAATTTACCATTTAGTTTTAATTTGTTTATAAAATGTATAATTATTTATTAAATAAAGTAAATTAAAAAAAATTTATAGTTTTAATAGGATTTAAAAACGTATTTATTTTTTAAAAATAAATTGTGGTAAGTTGAAACGATCAAATGTTAGTTTAAATATATATTTCCTACCAGACACAACATTGTTTTATTTTTTAGGCCGATTAAAACCGAAGTCGACGAAGACTCGACTTACGAAGCTCCAAAATCGAGACATAGAAAATCGAAATTAACCAAAAAAGGGAAAGCTAAAGCCGGAAAAACAACCGTCACAAGAAGACCTAGAAAATCAGCACCGGCAAAATATATTCCAAAAGTAAAACCGAATCACAAAGCGAGAGCGTGGGTATGCAAAATTTGCTTCGAAGAATTCGAATCGCGAAAAAACATGTTCGATCACAGAAAGTTAGTCCACGACGACATCGACGACGTATTCAAAGAAGATTTAAATCAAAAATACACCTACGACGAGGTGCTGGAATTCTTCACTTGTAACAACTGCTCTGCCGAATTTCAAACAAAAGAAGAAGTTGAAAAGCATTGCGAATCTCACGACGAAAAATACGATTGTCAAATTTGTCAAACAACCTTCTTAGGTGCCTTGAACTTTTCCGTGCACATGCAACAACACAGAGAGGATAATAATTTCCCTTGTCCCATGTGTCCGCATACGGCTAGCAGAAAATCCGCGATGCTGACTCACATTACCCGAATGCACTTTAGAAAGTACGACTTCCAGTGCCGCACGTGCGGAAAATGCTTCAACGATGCCACGACTTTCAAAGAACATGAAAATTTCCATTTGGGAGTTAAACCGTTCGTCTGTATAGTTTGTAATAGAGAGTTCATTTATTCTCGTTATCTAGTAGCTCATCAAATCCGCAATCATAGAGTTAGCGTTTTAGATAAAGATTCTAAAACCCAGTGCCACATGTGTCCGAAAATGTACGCTAGAAGCGAGACGCTAGTTAAGCACATGCTGACTAAGCATTTGACTTACCACGAAGGTCCGCACGAGAAGAAACATCTCTGCGACGTATGCGGACAGGGATTCTCCAGAACGGATAAACTAAAAATCCATTACAGAAAACATACCGGAGAAAAACCTTACTCTTGCGTCTACTGTAGTAAGAGTTTTATCAAAAAAGATTATCTCATTATGCACGAACGCATCCATAACGGTGAGAAACCCTATATATGCGATTATTGCGGCAGGTCGTTTAATCAAGGAGCTCCTCTTAGGATTCACATGAGATCGCATACTGGGGAGAGGCCTTATAAATGCCCCCATTGCGAAACCGGATGCGTTTCTAAAGGTGCTCTTAATGCGCATATTAGAAGCTGTTTAAATTCCGTATTATAATTTTCTCGAATACCAATTTTAAGTTTAAGTTAACACAAGTCTGCAGACAAAACAAAAATTGAGAGATGTTTTGGTTTTTTTGCGTAATTCTTATGTTTTTGGGTGTGCTGAATGCGAAAGTGACTTTCATTTTGTCATAGAACGTCACGCTTTCTGACAATGTTAAACAAGTCGATATAGAGGACGCCACAAGTGGCGCCAAATTTTGAGGTTAGGTCTCTATTTTCACTAATTTTGCTATATGCCTAAAAACACCATTCGCTGTTTCCACTATCAATTCGGGGCTATACTTGGGGGGGGGGGGGGAGCGATTGTCGAAAAAAAAATTTTACATTATAAGCACCCCAAATAAGGAATATTCCCCGAATATTTTCGTTCCGAGTTGATATCTTGGCGGGTCGTGTACCCCAAAAAAAATGGGTGAGGGGGGGTTAATTTTGGGACAAAGAGAGTCCGATACCCACCTTCTCCTGGGCATATTAAAAAAAATTCACTTATTTTTGACTATACTTGTATATTTTTTCAAGTCAACCACCCCTTTTTTTGGATTCTATAGACTCCCACGATTTTTACGAATCGAATGGTTTTTGTTTCATCTCGATAGCTCAAATAATAAAAAAGTTCATTCCGCTTGGATGATGGATCTTTGAATGGGGGGAGGGGCGGTAGGGGGGACGTATTTTTTCTTGGCAGCCGATGCGATCCATTTTGGGGTCTCAATTTTTCATGTCTTACCGTTTTGGAGAAAGCTATGTGGTCCGAGAGTGTATGAATGGGGGGCGTAAAAATCGATGCCCATTTTTTTTGTTCAAAAAAAATCTCCCTACACAATATATTTATTGTTTGTCCAATGTTCAATTCTGGAAAATCTCTCTGAAACGTCCAACAGTAGTATTTCTCTATGACCTCTTTAAAGGCAATCCTTCTCTTTGAAGATCCGTTAAGGTTGTGATGAATTATGGATCAGCCATAAGCTTGGTCCAACGAAAACACCTTCCTTCAACTTTGCCTTCGAGATGCCCGGAAACTTTGATATTAACTATTTGAAGCAATCTCCGCCTATTGGAAGTATCTTTACAAATTGCTTCATCAATCCCAGCTTCATGTGAAGCGGTGGTAGAAGAACGGGGCACCAAAGTGTCATGTAGGACGTTCTTTTCGCCAGCCCTCGGAGGCCAACACTTTTTGGTCCTGTGATTTGCTTGGCCTCTACTATCCCATAGACACAAAAGAAAAGGGAATTTGGTAAACCCAGATTGTTGTCCGAGCAATATGCCCAAGATTTTCAAATCACCGCACACTTCCCAACCATGGTCTTTATATTTCAATTTGACCAATTCCAAGTTCTTGTAGGTTTCCTTGAGGTTTACCGACAGAAATTGAAGCATAGAAACCGCTATTGTGAAGCAGAAATGCTTTAAGGCTTCTTTTTGAATAATCTATTATTTACTACTTCAAGTTAGCCCAAAAAACCCTTATTTATAATAAAATTTTGCGTTTATATGATTCATAAGTCTCCAATTATTGATTTTGAGTAGATATGCAGCACCGATTCGGCCTATTGGTGGAGGCGCTAACATGGGAATCTCCATAAGAAAATAGCAAAAATGGTTCCCTTCAAGGTCACGCGTCTGCTTCCACTCTAAGGCGTTTTCTGAAGCGTTTTGAGGCATTCCGAGACGTTTTCTGAAGCGTTCTGAGACGTTTTATGAAGCGTTTTGAGACACACTTGTCACCTGTCTAACGGCAATTTCGGTTCACCTCCAAGACTTCCCAAATTTGGACCAAATTCCTCAAATTGACCCACGCGTGACGTCATCGACTTATGAAGCGTTTTGAGACGTTTTGAAGTGTTTTGGGACGTTCTGAAGTGGAGTGACACGTTTTGAGACGTTCTGAAGTGTTCCTGCGTCTGCATCATCAACGAACATCTCGCAATGCCCGAGAGCACTTCAGATCGTCTCATAACACTTCAGAACGTATCAAAACGTGTCACTCCACTTCAGAACGCCCCAAAACGCCTTAGAAACGCTTCAGGGGTAGATGACGTCACGCGTGGGTCAATTTGAGGAATTTGGTCTAAATTTGGGAAGTCTTGGAGGTGAACCGAAATTGCCGTTAGACAGGTGACAAGTGTGTCTCAAAACGCTTCAGAAAACGTCTCAAAACGCTTCAGAAAACGCCTTAGAATGGAAGCAGACACGTGACCTTGAAGGGAACCATTTTTGAGGTTAGCTTTTTTGCGATTTTCTTATGGAGATTCCCATGTTAGCGCCTCCACCAATAGGCCGAATCGGTGCAGATATTTACTATTGTGGATAAAAACATTTGCAGTGTTTAAATTATATATAATTAATAATCTACTCACCATTTGGATGATTCAGGTTTTGCCTGTAACAAAAAAAAGTTGAATGGCAAAAATAGCTACACTTTTCTCACATAACCTCAAAATTTATGTGAACAATTCAAATAACCAAATTTTTTTTCACGAAATTTGGTGAAAACTTACCTTTTTGTGTCCCAAACACATTGTAATTTTTTTGATTTAAAATATTTTTTTCACACCATCAGAAAATAGAGATTTAAACAGAAAAAGACCCACCGACTTTTTAAAAAAAGCAGATATTTTGATATTAAGTCAAAATAAGGCGAAAAAATAAAGATTAAATACTTTTGTTTTCAAATCACCTAAATACATAGAAATCAGTTGAAAACATCCAGACAGCATTTTTGTTGCAGACTTGTGTAATCGTTATAATATTATGGTATAATTTATAGAAAGGAGTTCTAGCAAAGTATTAGTTTAAATTGATGTTAATAAAGCTCAGAAAACTATAATCGATAGCTTATTAGATTTGGAAATATAAAGGGTGTTTGATTAAGAAAGGTAGCCCGCTGTATCTCAGAAACTATCATACAAACTCGCATACGAGAAACTGCTGAGTTTTCTACTCCACCGCTAGAGGGCGTACTGCACAATAATAACACAAAAACATCATTTTCCTATAATAAATGTACCGTTATTACCACAAAATTTAAATATTCGTTATCATTAGATAAGTAAGTTTGCTCCAGTACTTTTTTCTCTTGTAAAATAACTGGTAGAGGTGAGTGGGAAAGCTGACTCAATAAAACTGTTATAGATGCGATTTTTACCATTTTTTATTTCCATCCTCTTTCAAGTAAATAATTGAAAAATATAGCATCACATTCCAAGATTCCCGCCAGCTAGCCACCATTAAAACCACTGGAATGATACGATGATATAATATTTTCAAATACTTTCAAATGATACTAAGTTTGTCAAAATCCATAAAGCGAAACAAAAGTTATAACAGTTTTATTGAGTCAGTTTTCCCACTCACCCCTACTGGTTATTTTACAAGTTAGAGGAAAAAGTACTGGAGCAAACTTACGTAAAATGATCTAATGATTACGAATATTTAAATTTGGTGTTACTATAACTGTACATTTATTATAGAAAAATGAAATAGAAAGCCTCTGACAGATCACATGTTTGACAATTACTTGTGATCTGAGACATTTCTTACTTTATCTGGGTCTGATCGACCCGCCGAAAGTACGATTATTATGGCCGCCTTAAACGCCAGAAAAAGCGACTTTATGGCAGAATAATCGTACTTTCGGCGGGTCGATCAGACCCAGATAAAGTAAGAAATGTCTCAGATCACATGTGATCAGAGGCTTTCTTATTTACTGGCCGAGGTGTGTATACTATTTTTCTGTTCGACGGAGCCGGAAAGCGGCAACTTCGTTTAGCGCGGCGGCCCGAAAGTTGACACTTTTCGGCCGGAGGACAGAAAAAATACATATAAAAGTTTAGATAATTATCCAAAAAATGTGTGTCCAATTCTCAGCATGTAGGAAACTTTTTTATTATTCGCTGCTGCGCGGGTAAAAGGGGTTAAGTCAATAATGCTGAAAGTTGGAGAAAACAGATTTAAGTTTTAAATAAAAGTTATCAACGAAGTATGACTTTTATGGAAATAATTTAATCGTGAAATTTTCTCAATGGCATTTATTTAAGGATGCGGTTCGTGAGATTTAATAATATTTTTAAAAAAATTACAGAAAACGATTTTGATATGACTTAAGTATCTCATTTTACACGATTAGTTTTATTTAATATTGAGGACTTACCCCTATATAAACTTCTATAAATAAAAGTAAAAACTTAGAATGAATTAAACTGTTATTAGTAGAAATAATTGAAAATTAACAAATAAGAAGAGAATTGGAGTTTTATTGCTCCTCATCATCACTGTCGGAGAGAACATCAATTGTATCTTGATCTGTAACCAAATTACTGTAAAAACCTTTGAGGGTTTCTGCTGAATCTTCAACTTCAATATCTCGTACACTTGCCACCGTATTCACTATTTTTTTGCCCCTTAAACACATTTTTACAGTACGAAAACAATAGATCATCTGCATACATTTTAAGGTTATGTACGTGTAAAAGGAGTTAAAATTTACATTTTTATTACTAAAAAGCGTGCACATTGAGTTAAATTCACTTAACTTTATTTGCACCATATATTAGTCGTTGACTTGTGGTGTAAAAAGTATGCACTCTGTATGCACATGAACTTGACTCACATTTTTGACATACCACATTAAGCACAATTAGATAGGCAACCAGTTTCACTTCAAATGACTTAGCTCTCTCTGCACAATAACAGAAACTTCAAAATTATAAATGATACTGACTTGACCTGTTTTACCAAAATTTGACTTAACCACTTTTACCCGCCCATCAGCGTATTAATTTTACGAAAAAAATAGTAGATCAAATTAAAAATTTGATAACCTTCAAGCTTCTCCGACAATAATTGATACATTTAACAAAAATTTATAATTATTAACTTGAATACCTACAGAGTGCTATAATAATAATTACGTAATAAGTTCTTGAAAATAATATCAAAAAATTAACCCAAAAGCTTTTCCACCAATTTTCTCTCTTTCAATGTAAGTTTCAGTTCTAAAACAAAAATTATCCTGACACGTTGCATGTTGGGAGTTATAGCTCTGAATGGTTTCCTTAATAATTATTTCCAAATGTTGGACGTTTGTGAAGGGCCAAAAAAATATTTGGATTAATTTGCAATTTATATTTTTTGATACTTCCTATATGATTTAGAAATTTCGATACCTGATGGTTACATTTTAGATTTTAGACCATGCAGAATAACTTTTTTTCGTTTCTAATTTTCTGCGAATTTAAGTGGAGAAAATAAGGCTAATCGATGAGCTAACACCAATTTGAACTTAAATTTACGTTTCTTGACTACTCAACCGAAAAATGCATCACAGAAATTCAAGACAATGTTTATATTTTGAAATTTGCTAAAACTCTTAATAATTATAATGTTTCTAATTTAATATCTTTATCCATTATCTAGTTGCAATGCATATTTATGTAAAAAAAATTGATGCAGTTCTGTTCTATTATGTTTAATTTTAATATAATTTTTAGAGGAATACATAACTTGACTCTTGTTGTTCTTTGAGTTAGAATTATAATTTTGGTATAAATATTTATTTAAAATATAATATTATAATCCCATGTGATTTTATTTTATTTACGAAAGTTTCTGAGGAAAAGGTGAACAGATCTTCAATATTTCTATATATGGTCACCTTACCGTGGATTCCAGGACACACTGGAATAGAAGGAAATTAACTAGCAAAGAGGGAGACTGAAACACCCTTTTGGGGGCCGGAACCCTTTTGCGGTATCAGCTCCAATGTAATATTGGAAGAAATAGACAAAGCCCAAAAAAGAGAAGATCTGACCATTGATAGATCTAGTAGGACTTAGACAATCAAAGATTCTTCTGGCTAACTACAACCTATTGAGATCAAATGAATGCATATGTCAAAGTAAAACTGCACTAAGAGTTTTAACAGGGATCCTAAAGGGACATTGTCGCCTGAAGGAGCACCTAAAAAAGCTCAAAATAGTGGAGGAAGAAGAATGTAGATTTGGTGACATGGAAGAAGAAACCTCCATCCTCATACTTCTATAATTCTAGGGCACAACACCTAGGAGATCACTGGATCGAAGAGGGATGTTTACCTAAGTTAAAGCCTGCAGATATCCTAAAATTCCTCCGGGAAATAGGACTAAAGGAGCTACTAATCTCTGAGACTTTTCTCAGGAACTGAGTAGAAGTAGGGGGTGAAAGTCACCCCAATTTACATACATTCATACATCTTTTACATAACCACAATAAATTACATTGCAAAATAGATCTCCTCCTCGTAAGTCCTCAAAATACAATTTAGATATAGACAAAATATATACAGGGTGTCAATTTTAAAACTAAAATGACTTAAGATGTACTCCCATCAACCCTCTATGCTTCACCTACAAAAAGGTAAATGGCTACCTCCTGAAAACATGTATATTCGTGATTTGGTCGCAAAATTTAGAGAAACTAGTAATGTGGCAAATGAATGTATGCCACTAATGTTTTCGGATGAAAAGTAGTACCCAAGGAATGCATCCAAGTACACAGCATACAAAGTTAATTGTTCCAATTTCGTCCACTGTAGCGTTGATTATCCAGTTTGGGTCTTGAGGAATAGCCATATTCTACTTGTTTTTCACATGAATTTTGATGGTGAAAACGGCTTCCATTCGAAATAATGAAGCCTACATGGGTCATGGGCTACCGGTCTATCTTCTGGAGTCATCATTTACATCCCTGATCCAACAGTTTAATAGCATAATATAAATAATAATTTTCATGAACTACCTGACCCTTATCGTTAAAATATATACAATAACAGTGGATAAATATTATTGAAGGTAAAATCCTATTTTCCAGGTTCCACTTGAAGGTTTCTTCTTCTTGATTTATTTAACTTGATACTATAATTGTTTATTTTGGTTGAAAAAAAATTATGATTCAGCTTAAATTTAGTGCTGATACGAATAATTGAGTGTTGTGTTTGAGTTCTCTAAAAACATTTGGTGCCATTATATGAAAAAGTATGTAAGAAACTTCTAAAGAAAGTTTAGAAGGCTGTCGATTCATTGAATTTACTTCTTTTTTAGATTTATCCCGCCGTTGGAGGTCGAGATGAAGGTGGAGGACAAGTTTTACCCTTCGGAGGAGGGAGATATGAAAGTGGACGACAAGTTTTTTCCAGCGGTGGAGGTCGAGATGAAAGTGGACGACAAGATATTTGTAGTTGATAATATTACCCCGCCTTCGAGAAAAGCTAAAGAAATAGCCCCGAGGAAAGTAATAATAAAAATAGAAGAAGACGACGAATTTACAGAAGAAGAATTTAGCGATGAAGATTACACCCCGCCAGGGTATAAGAAAAAGAAAAATAAATGTCCCAAAGAAAAGAAACCACCGAAACCAAGATCCTCCAAAGTTAGAGTCAAAAGACAAGAGCACAAAGTTTGGACTTGTCGAAGATGCTTAGAGGAATTTATGTCGAGGCGTGAACTAACTGACCACACGAAAACCTACCACCCCGAAGAAAACAAAGAAATACAACACACTTTTAAATTCGACGAAGAACAAGAAATATACACTTGTTCCACCTGCTCAGCGGAATACCAAAGCCAAAAAGAAGTAGAAGAACACATTTCGAAAATCCACGAAGAATTCTACACCTGTGAGGTATGCCAACACACAGCGACGAAAGCTTACAAGTTCGCCCTTCATATGAAAATCCACAGTGCGGACGATACGTACACGTGTCCTTTATGTAGCTACAACACACTTAGAAGAACCTGTCTACAGACTCACATAAACAGAGTCCATTACCACAAGTTCTATTACACTTGTCCGACTTGCGGGAAAGGATTCAACGATTCCGTTATATTCAAAGAACATAACAACGAACATTTAGGTATAAAACCATTCGTTTGTGTCGTATGTAATAAGTGTTTTGTTTATTCGAGGTACATGCTGATACACCAGACGAGATACCATACGGTTCACATCGAAGGTACCTTACATAAAACCCAATGTAGCATTTGTCTAAAAGTGTTTAGTAAAGTAACGACCTTGTTAAAACATATTACAACAAAACATAGTGCTAATCCTGCTGAAAAACCCGAGAAGCGCCATCTATGCGACATGTGCGGAAAGGGCTTCGGAACTTCCGATAAATTGAAAATTCATTATAGGATACATACTGGAGATAAACCGTTCGCTTGTAGATATTGCGAGAAACGATTTACGAAAAAGGATTATCTTATCATGCACGAACGTGTCCATACGGGAGAGAAACCGTATCCTTGCATGTACTGCGGGAAATGTTTCAACCAAGCGGCCTCTCTAAGGATTCACGTTCGGGGACATACCGGCGAAAGACCTTATATATGTCAGATTTGTAATGGGGGGTATATTTCTAGGGGATCTTTGAATTTGCATCTGAAAATTTGCAACGGAATAGCTGTAATGTAATTGTTTTTTTTGCAATTAATTTTAGTTTTAAGATATATGTAGATTTTAGGTTATGTGACAAGGTTACAGACTGATGTTCTAAAAACGTTTTTTTTTATTGTACTAAGGTGTTGAAAAATGCAACTATGAGATCAGTTGACTGTCCCCTCTTCCACATATTTCTTACTCGCCAGGAGTAAATATTTGACCTCATTTGGACAATTTTTAATATTTGAAGAGGAAAAACCATCGTCCCACTTCATTTTCGAATGGGACAAAGTATGGTCATATTCGTCATCGATAAAAATGACTCTACTTCCTATAAAGTGTTCTCGCCTTAATCCTCTGCAACATCTGGGGATTCTTTCAAGCCTGGCGATTGTGTATGTGGCACACTTCGTTCCTTTTCGATATTTTTAGACAAGATCCTGCTAAATATAAGATACAACTCTGTCTTTAGATGGCTCTATTTGAGGCCAAAACATGGAGTCGTCCATGTGTTAAATGTAAATTAAAATCTTGAATGAGTCACAATGAGAAAAGAGAACCACAAAACCTTCTTGTATCTTCTCTACTAGTTTGAGCTTTTTGGGGATCCATTCAGGCATAAGAGACCTGCTTGAACACTTGTCAAAACCTTTAGTGCAATCTGACTATGCCTCATCCAGGTAGTTTCACAAGAATATATTTGGTCGGATCTTCTAAGTGTCATGTAAGAAATATCAAAGTGACGAGCTAATCTCCGCGAGGTCATTCCAACTCTGTCTTGAGCACTTTAGATGACTCTATTGGTTCTATTTGTGGCCAAAACATGGAGACGTTCATGTGTTAAATGTAAATTGAAATCTTGAATGGGTCACACTGAGAATGGAGAACCACAAAACCTTCATTGTTTCTTCTCCACTAGTTTGAGACTTTTGGGGACCCATTCAGGCAGAAGTGACCTGCTTGAACACTTGTCAAAACCTTTAGTACAGCCTGACTCTGCCTCATCCAGGTAGTTTCCCAAGAATATATTTGGTCGGATCTTCTCAGTGTCCAGTGCGAAATAACAAATTGACGAGCTAATCTCCGCGAGGACATTCCAAATCTGTCTTTAGATGGCTCTATTTCAGGCCAAAACATGGAGTCGTTCATGTGTTAGATGTAAATTGAAATCTTGAATGGAAAACACTGAGAATGGAGAACCACAAAACATTCATTGTTTCTTCTTCACTCCTTGAGCTTTTTGGGGACCCATTCAGGCAGAGTGACCTGCTCAAACACTTGTCAAAACCTTTAGTGCAGCCTGACTCTGCCTCATCCAGGTAGTTTCCCAAGAATATATTTGGTCGGATCTTCTCAGTGTCCAGTGCAAAATAACAAATTGACGAGCTAATCTCCGCGAGGACATTCCAACTCTGTCTTTAGATGGCTCTCTTGGCTCTATTTCAGGACAAAACATGGAGTCGTTCATGTGTTAGATGTAAATTGAAATCTTGAATGGAGAACCACAAAACATTCATTGTTTCTTCTCCACTAGTTTGAGCTTTTTGGGGACCCATTCAGGCAGAAGTGACCTGCTCGAACATTTGTCAAAACAGTCAGTGCATCCTGTCATGTAAGAAATATCAAATTGATGAGCTTATCTCCGCGAGGACATTCCAACTATGTCTTGAGAACTTTAGATGACTCTGTTGGCTCTATTTGTGGCCAAAACATGGAGTCGTTCATGTGTCAAATGTAAATTAAAATCTTGAATGGGTTCAATGATACCGCAAGACAGAGTTAATTTTTGCTAGTTCATCTACTCCTTTTATTCCATCCCAGCAGTAGGTTATAGAGGGGATATTTATGAAGCAATATCACACTGATCTCTCGAAATAAAGGGTAAATTGTATACATCTAGTGTAATTTTTTTATTGTATCTAACCTTGTCACAAAATGAACCCTATTTTTCTAAGTTCGCACCTTAGTTTAGAGCTGACGGAATCTAATATACAATGTGAATTAGTTTAAACATTAGATTCGGATACAAAAAAAATAAAGGCAGCCTAGAGTGTATTTTAAAAATACAGATGTCACTGTATCATTTACAATGTAAATATTAGTAGATTGAACAAAGAGAGGTTTCCAAAAAAAAGTATATTAAAAGTAAGTGTGTCATTTCAGTGAACTTACTTGCTTTTGCACAAAAATAAGTATTTCTTTGCTATCAATACTTGGCAGTCCTCTGTAGCTTACTAGAATCATGGTCTGTTGATGCAGAGGCATAATTTCACATATCTTCACATTCCTACCAATTATCATTCCCTGAAGATCGTTTTGTTATTCATTTTAGCATTAAGATAAAAAGCGGCTGATGATATCTAAAATTTTCTTTGAACAAGGAGTTCTGTATCTAAAGAGCATGTTGGACTCGGATCTCAATAGATTTTGTTTCAACTTCATATTTTCTATAGAAGATTCGCACACATTATCTGCAATTGCAGGTTAATTCTCCGCCAACTCCCCCAAATACCTGGAACCTGCTCCAAAACGGAGAATAGGATTTCTTAGTAACTAAAATAAAGATCTTATAGGTCCCAATGTGGTAACGCCATTCTAATCAAAAGGCTTCTAGTGCCTTTGATATATTCTGGATGCAGTAGAATTTTTGGAGATCTGCAGGCTTTAGTTTAAGTGAGTGTCCCACTTTTATCCAGTAGTCTCATATTCTGAATTGCTGTGCAATCCGCAAGTGTGTGGACGGAGGTTTCTTCTTCCATACCACAGAATCTACATTCTTCTTCCTCCACTATTTAGAGCTTTTTCAGGCGACAATGTCCCGTTAGTCCTGTCTTAGTGCAGTTTTACTCTGTCTTAGGTATTCATTTGTTCTCAACAGGTTGTAGTCACCTAGAAGTATATCTTTCCAATGGTCAGAACTTTGCCTATTTCTTCCAATATTACATTTGAGCTGATACCGCAAAAGTGTTCTGGTCCCCAAAAGGGTGTTTCAGTCCCCCTCTTTGCTCATCTGCTATTTCATTTCCTTCTACTGTGACCTGAAATTACAGTAAGGTGTTTTCGACTAGTTCATTGAATTTGCATAGGCATTCCCATACCATTTTGGAACTGATTACACAAGAACTTAGTGCTTTAATGTCTGCTAATAATACACTTACATTGCACCTTCCTTCTCAATCCATATAACCTATTTTTGGGTATATACCTCTATAAATAAATAATGATTTAAGATACCAAAAAAAAAACTCATTTTTTGGAAACCTCAGCTAGTTTAAGTGAATTTTCCTATTACAAAATTATAGTTTTTGTAACAGCATTGCTCTTGGTTAATTGTATATAGCGCCAGCTCTATTCTATACTTTTTTTGTTTTAATATTTAGTAAAAATTTGAAATAATGTACAAGAACTGTTTCAGTGAAATTGGGATAATTTTTTACTACAAAATCGTATGTCAATGCTTTCTAAATTGTTGCATTTTTAATTTTACTTCTGATAGAATCCTCGTATATTCATTCTTTGAACGGACGAGTTTTCAACATTGCCGATGTGCAATCAGTCGTCGTAAATTAAAATTAGTTTACACAGAATATTTTTTATTAGTAAGTGATATAAATTCATATTTTATGTAGATATGAATTCACGATATGATGTCTACTCAATTTAACTGAGATGTAACTTGTACATGAATATAATCGTGTTCCTGGCCCAAATACATATTTGAATACATGAAAATTGGATGAATTTTAAAATGTATTTGTGATACTTTATTATAATTTAGATGTAGCGCATCACTTTTTTATTTTACGTGTGTTATTATAAAGTCTGGATAAAAACCTAACAAAACAAATAATCAGGAATTTTGTCGACAATTTATAGAGATTCACTAAAAGTGTTCATGAATCCTGATTAATAGTTTGTTCAGTTTTCGTTGGATAACCCTAAGATTACTTTAGTAAAAAAAATTATTTTTGAATTTTAATTTGTTTAATATATAATGAATATTTTAATATGTTAAACATGTATATATTTTTAAATAGTCGTATCAACAGCTTGAAGAGAAAGTGATTTTTTTTTATAAAAGTGGAGAAATTACAGTTGATTTTGAAGTTTTCTACACAACGTTCTATTGAAGGTATCAATTTAAATTTATAGGAGATCGTAACAAAAATTTAGTGATATAGAGGTGCTAAAAATAATGATAGTACTTCATATAAAATGAATCAAAATTTAGTAGTTTCTAGAAACCATAAATACACACTTGGTGGCGTTATAAATAGATCTTAACTACTCTTGTGAACTCAGGTTCAATGAATTATTTTTCCTGGCACACTCTATATACTATTTATTAATTTCTAATGTCTTCCTTGGGAAAATATTAAAGATACAATTAGAGGCTAGACTGAAGACATCTTAATAGAAAATATATTTTTAAATTCCTACCAATTCTTAAGACCAAATTAATTTTCGTTTCTTGATCATTTCCGGCCATATTATTGGTTGTTCTACTGCTCTTCAAGATGTTGAAAAAAATTATTATTTATAGGTATGATATCTTATCAAAATCAAATATTTAATAAAAAAAATGGAATGGCAGGATTGTAATTTATTATATTATACAAATTATTATAATTAATAGAAAATATACAGTTATAGTTTATGTAGTCTATTGTTTTAACTACTGAAATCCCCTTGTCTTCTTCCAACTTCCAAAGAAATTAGAACTGGGCCTATGAAAGAACTTTGAATGGAATGTTGGAATCAAACTTCAAGAGAAGACTCTCAATAGAAAAACCTAGCTTTCTCTGGTCATTTTGGTATGGATAGACATTGGCATCTCATTAAGTTTTGCTAAACAAACATTAAATAACTGGACTGCTAGAAGAGTTTTAGACTTCTGGCCAAATTTTCCAGGATTGCTTCATTTGAAGGCATATATCCTTCGAAATGTAACCTGACAATTGTTAGACTATAGTAGGCTATATTATATACAGAAATATTTTGCCCTTAATAAAGACATCTTGGGAATTCCTTAACTGGACAAATAGTTGACGGCATTGTTCAGTCTATTGAGCTGAACTTGAAGAAGGAAAGCACGCGACATCACTTCAACTAGTTACACTATATTACAATGTATACAATATTTACACTTATCACAAATATTGGTAAAGAGCTTCTGTTTTAGGTACAAAACCATAAACATGGAATTATAAAAATATTTAACAATTAAGAATTTACTTTGCTTCTCGCTATGCAACTGGCCTTGAAGTGACTGGGGAGCTTGGTTCTCTGTCCAAGGCCAAAACGACCAGTGACAAATGACAGTTTTAGGCAACGTACCCACACTTAAATTTATACAAAGCCTACAGTGTTCGATATTGTATACAACAGGCATCGCTATGCAGAAATTGTAGATATATGACGGATAAGTCTATCGAGTATGAGATATAAAAGCTATCAGTCTCAAAATAGATACGTTTCAGTGATAAAAATAGAAAAAACTAAAATACAAGTACCTGTTGCTCCAAAGGAACTGGAAAAACCTTGTAACTCCTATTATAATGTGAAGCCTAATTTTTTTCAAAAAAAATGTTTTTGATTTTTGGCAGGCAACACTTCATGTTATGAAACAAAATTGAAGATCCCTTGGATCTAATATTTTTCATTTGAATGGGAGCATTTTATAAAATGCAGAAAAACAGATAGACAGATATTTTTGTAAAGGGTTGCTGAAAATATCTATTGAAGTAGTTGAGCGATTCAGAAGAAAAATGCTGGTGTAGGAAGGAAAAGCTAGTAGATGTTCCTAGGTAACCATTTTTATAATGCTAATTTTCAAAATAGAGAAAGAAGAAGCTACTAAAGTATTTACCGAACGGCACATCTTTAAAAAGAAAAAAACTCTTCTTGAGCGCCAAGTCAACCAAAGTACGGCTCCAATTTTGCCTTCAAATTTAGATGAACCCTTGTCTGGGGGATTTTTTAAGCCCCCTTACTGCGTGATCCAATCATGACTAGAGATAAGGAAGCACAATCTCTGCATATAAAAAGATGGAAAATTGGTGGCGCTACTGCAGCTTCCGGACTTATTTTAAAGAAAGTTATTAGAGTGGAAAAGAGAAGTAAACAATACCAATTTTTACTGTTTTCCTGTATACATTCTGACGCGTGGTCATTTTTTTTAGGTTATGTAGGGTTAATTTATTGGTATTAGGTTTCAGAGAATTCAGAAGGGGTTAATGTGTCACTGTACAGTAGTAATTGTAATCTCAATCTAATCGAAAAAGTTACAAGTACTGATTGAAAGTGAAACCAATAAAAAAAGGTAGTTCCCTTAAATAGTACCAATTATATGTGTAACACCTCACACATCAAAGTAGTCCCTCGGTTATTAAATATTAATGATTCTTAAGCATAATAGTTTTGATCAAGATATATTACAATACGAACTCGAATAAGGCCAGCTTGTGCTAACAAGAATATATACAATTTAAGTAAAATATATAATATACAAGTGATGAATGAAACCAATCATATACATGGTGATCCAAGGTAGAATTCAAATTGTGATTGGCTCGGTTTCCATCATGTCCTAACCAGTTTCATGTAAATAAAAACAATTTTTTGTATGTAAATATTTAACTCGATTCATTTTAGGCAATTTCAAGATGAACAACAAAAAAACCCACAAAATAAAAACAATGTTTTATCGAAGAAATCTGATCATTTTTTTCTGTTTCCACAAACCAACTGCGATCCAAATCAGAACAAAATCGATCCAGAAAAATGGAAAGACCTGGCAATGAGTCAAGAAACTAAATTGGACAAATTATTATCCAATCAAAATATAATTCTGCAAAGCTTAGAAACAATTTTACAAAAACAAACTAAACACGATCAACTTTTTGAAAAAATATTAGGAACCTCGCGGCCACTTTCACCTTCAACTCAACCTACTGATAATTTTTCCACAGTTTCACCTCAAGAACTGGTAACAACAGATCCTTTAAAACCTATAGGGACGTTAGAAGAGCTAGTGGAGTTAGAGGGTAAATTACAAGATAAGGCAGCAGTAGAAGACCTCGTCTTTAGAATGGGCTTCATATGCGGAACTAAGGGAAACGGTAGCGGTATAGATAATTGCTACAAGCTGGTGGACTTCTTTTTCACCAGACAATTTATGACTCTGTGCTCTTGGGCAGGGGGGTCGCGGGAACAAAGAGAAAAAATCCCATTCAAAATGTTCAAAAACGTAATCGGTATATTCTTTCAACTTGTTAAATTATCGGATAATGATTTTACTTTGGATCAATGCGAAAATTTCTTCAAAATGGTTCTGAAAAACTCCACTAGACGTAACGAGGTCAGTAAGACTGGAATTCAAAGAAGTTCCAAGAGTAAAAAGAGACCGAAAAAATTGGTTTACAAGACGAGGATTTACAGAGAAAAAGAATCAGACATCGGTATCGAAGATGAAGAAGTTATTATAGAAGATATGGAAATCGATAGTAAGGTGTTTCAAGACAGTTTGGGAATTAATACTGATTCCGAACATTTTCTGTAAATCATATGGAAAATAAATGGTTCGTCGATTGTACAGAACAACATTTAGGTTAGAAGAACCAGAGATGTAGGAAACACGCAGATAAGTATAAGTGGGAGTACTTCACAGAGAGGTATACAGGATTTATTGAAGAATATGCTAGTTTGGGATCTGGTGATATTTTGTGACTATTTTGTTTAAATAATAATAAATAGAGTTTTGAGGTTTACTAGAGACAAACATGGATTGTAGTATTTTGTTAAGTGTCTAATATAAATATGGTATTGCAATTTTTGTAAATATTAGTAATGTTGAAATAGAAGTGGTGGTTCAGCAGAGTTGTCCTTTCCTAAAAGATATACTTGTATAATTTATTTATGTATATCCAATTATTTAAATAGCTTAGAATAATATGGAATATTTGCAAAGTATGTAAGTTTTTTTTTAACTACAATGACTGTCAAAAACATCCATCCACCAAAAAGTCTGAATTGGTCTTCTTTATCTAGCCAGTTCCGGATTCCTCCTCTTATGCAATCCTTTGTGATTTCACAGAACGGTTCCGGACCTCCTTTAGAGCCTTCTTTATCTAACTGACCCACCTGTGATCCCCTCATACTAGAGACGCTATGTTGTCTCTTCCAGCCTTTTAAGAGATTCTTAACAGTTTTTTACCAGTCTAGACTTCGCTATAGCGTTGGTTTAGAAACAAGTATAGTGCTACGTTTTGAGACCAATCGACACCTTCTATTGCAGTTGCTGAGTCCTTCAGGTTTGAAACTTCGGGTAAAAAACATTTTCACGTCTGTTCACCTCGTATATATTCAAATTTAATTCTACATCAAAATTTCCACCATAGAATTGCTATAGTCCTATAGTTCACAAAAAGATCATCAAAATCAAGTAAGTGGTTGAAAATGTGTCAATTTTCGTGGCCGGATTTTATTGACGGTCATTATATTGTTCAAAACTTACGGAATTTAATTTTAGGAAAAACATGAAGAAAACTAAGCGAAAACTTGATAATGCTATGAATAAAGAATCTGAAGACTCCGACGACGACCATGTATATCCTACCAGACAATTAAGAAAAGGAAGCAAAGTCATTATTGACATACGTAAACAAAGTGACGAAGAAGACGACGATGAGTTTGAAGAATATGATGACAACGACTACGAACCTGCTGCCAAAACGACGAAATCTAAAAAAAGAAGACCCTACAATGTACAAAAACAGTGGCCTTGTAAAAAATGCTGTGAAATATGTTCAACAAAAAAAGATCTAGCTGCCCATAAAAAGGAATATCACCTTAAAGTAGAACCCGAAGAACACACCTATCAATTCGACGAAGACGAAGAGCTCTTCATTTGCAATACATGTTCAGCTGAGTTTATCGCTGAGGAAGAAGTGGAAAAACATGTTAAAACACACTCAGAACAATACGAATGTTCGATTTGTAATCAAAAATTTAAAAAGTTATACGATTTCGGTACTCACAACTACACTCACGATCCGGAACAACTTTTCCGTTGTCCAATTTGTCCTTATACAACTTTTAGACGTACAGGATTTTCGGTGCACATAAATTTTACACACTTGAAAAAATATAACTACGTATGTGAAACTTGCGGTAAAGGTTTCAACGATATGGTTTTATACAAAGAACACCATAACGAACATTTAGGAGTTAAACCATTCGCTTGCGTAGTTTGCGATAAAATCTTCACCTACTCCAGATACCTGTTGACTCATCAAATACGCTCGCACAGAGTGGGTATCGTCGGGCAGTTACTCCCTAACCAATGTTCCGTTTGCAACAAAGTTTTCGGCAAGACGACCACTTTGGAGAAACATTTCGAAGTCAAGCATATCAAAAACAATCTACCTCACGATAAGAGACATCTTTGTGATACTTGCGGTAAAGGTTTTGCTCAAAAAAGTAAACTAAAGATCCATTATAGAGTCCATACCGGGTTTAAACCGTACAGTTGTTCTTATTGTTCGAAGAGTTTCACCAAAAAGGATTATTTGGTAATGCACGAAAGGATACACAGCGGTGAGAAACCGTATTCTTGTGAATATTGCGGGAAATGTTTCAGCCAGGGGGCGCCACTTAGAATCCATCAGAGAACTCACACCGGGGAACGACCGTACATTTGTCAATTTTGTAATTCCGGGTTTACGTCTAGAGGAGCTTTGAATATGCATTGCAAAAATTGTACTCGGTGAAATGGTGGGAAGATTTATATTATTTTAGATTTTTTATGTATACAAACTGTAAATTTGATGAAGAATACATTTATTACTTGAAGATGGTTTGTTTTATTATA